>JBBJLS010000109.1:5510222-5522563 GCA_037577275.1 Bryconaethiops microstoma | reverse complement strand
TATAAAAAAAATAAAAAATGTGTGTATATATGTATATGTATGTACACACACACACACACACACACATTTATATTATAACATTTAAAACAAAGAGCATGTTTCCAAAACTGGAGCATGTCTCCAAAACCTTACTGGCTGCATATTATGTACTTTCAATGTTTTCCTATTATGTACTTTCAATGTTTTTTCTCTGGTCTGTCAGGGCAGTGTAATATCATTTACCTGTTTTGTCAGTGTGAGCTGTTGTTATTATTTTTTCCAGAGGTGTTTTTGGGGTAAAATTCCAAAAGTGAGGAAAGATTCTTGTTTTTGACAAAAAAATCAAATTATTGTGCATTCGTGATGAGAATGGGGTAAAGTATACACAAAGTTGTTAAATAAGGCATTGTTGTCTATAATTCTTTTTAATTCTTAGTTGTTCTGGACAGAGCTAGAATGGTCTAAACCAGTCTTCAAAAGCAAGTTTTAGCCAAGCAGTTTTAATATTCTATAGGTTAAAATGCAGCTAATGCTGTATGTCCATTAAAAATATTCTTTAATAAGGTATGTTCAAAACAAACAATACATATCTACCATTTGTGTGTTTTAGTCATTCACCTGAGATGCACAGGGTAGTTTTGGCCCCCGCTTACATGGTTTTTCCGTGCTGTAGATGTGTGTCCATGAGATTTAATGTGTTATTGGACCAAACACCTTTACAATTCATGATTACAGTCACAATTCTCTCCTTTCAAACTCTTTTCAAAAAGTCAGAAAGTCTACCACCTGGCCTGATTTTTTATTTTTATCTATTTATTCACAGACATGAAGCCCATCATGCATATTTGGGAGAGGGGAACTTGAAAGAATGAAAGCTGTTTTATTATACAAATATATCAGGATAGTTTCATAACTAACACATTATTGCTCTTGTGACATTCAGAATGTACATGTATCATATGTCTTTTTATTTACTGCATTAATTAATGTAATTCATGTAGTATTGTGCTTGCATCATAAAATATGATAAAAGGTTAGGTGGTTATGTGATAAAATGTTTTTATATTAACACATGCCTAGTATCTGTTATTCAGAACTATTCACAAGTAAGACTCAACTTGAAAGACAAAAGCAGTCCAGCAGCATCCAAAACAACGGTGCACTCTGAAAGCAGGTCACTGCTTCCTGTATTATTTCAACTGCAACTACTGGAAGTCAAATTTACATACAACATCTTAGGAAGTGCAAAGCCACACTGATGAGTTTCTTTTTCATACTGAAGTGTTCTCATAGTGAAGAGGTATAATCTGTAAATCTCTGAAACCCCATTTTAAGTATGGCTTTGGAGGCCTGTTGGGTCTTGGCCTTTCCTCTAAATGTCTGAGAGATCACAAGTCAGCTTCTATTGTTTCAAATACTTGCTGATGTGAACCGTTCTGTGTCGTAGCATTGGTTAGAAGCTGAGATTTTTAGCAGTGCTTGTGTTCTTCATGGGCAGAATGTGAAAGCGGGAAAGACATTATTTGTTTCTGGAAGAGTTTCTGAGAACACCGATCTGTCACAGTCAGCTACATGCAATTGAGTTGTCCCTTTGACACAGTGTCCAGTCTCTGGAATGGTGATGACTTGCTACCTTTCTGCTCTACTAATTTCTTTTTCGCATTAAGGATTTTAACAACTTTTCTCTACTACTTCAGATCAAAGGTTAATCTCCTCGGGTCAGACTTAAGTTTAAGTAGTGCTTGGAGGTGGCAAAGGCATTTTGAATATTTTCGTACCTTGGACTAGTCTGACTGTCTGATTTAAAATGAGACCATGAAATTAGACTGTTTTTGTGTGTGTGTGTATATTAGGGCTGTAACGATATGCAATATGAAACTGAAATCACGACACTCAGATCCATGAACCTGTGTCGTGGTGTGAGAAGGCAGAGTCACGACACACCCCTTCCAACTCCTTCCTGTCCAGATCCAATGCTAACACAGCTTTCATCGCTAGGGGGGTGGCCTAAAACCTTTTTTACACCGTGATTGGTGTATTTTCACGTCAATTTCAGGCAGTAACCAATAATAGAAGTTGTTCCAATTCAAACAAACCCTCCCGCGAGTCTTTCTGACCTTCCTAGGCGGAGTTATAGTCCAAAATCGACAAGGGCTGCCTGGGGAGGCGCGCGTGTCGAGCTGAATTTCTTCAAATGTAAGTAAAAGAAAATTATGACACTTTGCTTTGTAAGTGTCTGTAAGCTGGCTAGTTGTGATAAAACTGCTGGGGAGTTTGTTTATAAGAGTTTTGTTGTTTTCAGCGAGTTTTTTGTGCGATTTTGGCCAGCTGGGCGGAGCGTGTTTTTAGTTTTGGACAATGGTGAACCGGTAGCTGAAGAATCGGTTCTGCGGCAGCCTGTGGAGATTCCTTGGGATCTTCTGTACCGATTGAATGTAAAAGAAGCAGTGTCGAGCGTTTATTGATTCATAATTCTGTGGTAAACATGAGGATGACCTGAAACAAAATGGCATCTCGAATGCTACTGCTTAGTGCAAGCAGTCGTGATACGAACCGAATCGTGGGTAAAAAATCGTGGGTTTGGTGTATCGTTACAGACCGTGTGTATATATAAATAAATAAATAAATAAATGTGGGGCAATGATTCAATTTTTAAATTGTGATTAATCTCATTTTCTGTGATTAATCGCAATTGTTCGGTGCAAAATTAAATAATGAATTCAAAAGTAGTGTATTGTGCACTTTTATTTTAAATGTACTGCTATATGAACAAAACTGCAATAACATTTGGTTTGCAAACACTTTTTATACAAATAAGGTGCTTTTTAACTGCAGGATTCCCTTTACACCAGGGGTGTCGAACCCTAGTCCTGGAGGGCCGTGGTCCATCATGTTTTGTTGATTTTCATGCTCAGAAACACCTGGTTCACTTCTCCAGTTAATTGCCAGGTTTAGTGAATGTGTTTGAGGAGGAGAACCATCAAACTGTGCTGGACTGGACTGGAGCTGGAGACGCCTGCTTTACACAGTTGCAGTTAAAATATTTCTTGTAACTTTAAACATTAATGTAATCAAAGCAAATATTAAAAAAAAAAACTATTTGCCCTGCCAGGGAATTCACGTTTTATATAATTTGTTAGCGGAAAAAAAATTATATATATATATATATATATATATATTCTTCAGGAGGAACCAAGACTCCAAAAGTGGGACCCATCCTCCTCTTGTCGACCCGGAGAGAGAGAAAGAGTTTCCATGGAGATATATAACAATAGAAGGCTTTTCTGTACAGATGTAATCACTGCAAAACAGATTGGCTCTGTATGGCTAACAGATTAAGTACAAGTAAGAGTCGGTTGTGGTAGTGTTTCATAGTCAGTGAGAGGAGGAGCAGTTAAGTGTCAGTAGAGGTAGTTTTTGTTGGAGTGTGAGTGAGTCTCTAATCCACAGCAACAAGAATAACAATCTGTGCTGGAGCTTTTGAACAGCAGTCATCATTAGATGGGGGATGAGCATGTGGGGAATCACCTCTTTCAGCAGAAGAATTCCTCCTGACACTCTACAAAAAATGATATAAGAATGGTTTGAGAAACATGACGGAGTTCAAGGAGCTGACAATTCCCCAGATCTCACTCCGATTATGATCAGAATATATGTGAGATGTGCTGGACAGACTAGTCTCATCCATGTCTTGGTGCCATTCAGATAATACACAAATAAATCATTATATAACTTTTGGTCTGACCAGATGCATTGCATAACAGTGATATGCCACAAATTTTATTTTCAGAGTATTAAGATCTTTCTGTTGATTTTTCTGTAGATTTTATGCTTCTCTTCGTGTACTGTAGTCTGGTAAAAAAAAACAAAAAAAAAAACAAACACAAAAATGCCAGGAAACCCTGCAGTTGCTCTCTGAATCAAAAACAGATTTCAAAAATAGATTTTGTTCTTGTTTGGGAATTCCTGGTTTGTCATGGACTCCTGTTGCTAAGCTGATGATCAAGCGCTTTTTTTACCCACCTGAACTTTAAAGAACGTCTCTGTCTAAGATGGGTTTTTGCTGTCTTTATCTCCACCCCATGTGTCCAGCTTTGTCCTGTTATTTTTGGTGTGAGCTGTTTAAAAAACAAAACAGTATCAGTGAAAAATGGAGCTCAAGTGTTTCCTGGTATATATCTCCAGTTTACTGTAATGTGTGAGGATAAACTGCGAGGGTGCTGGAGAGATGTCAGAAAAATCCGAGTGAGAGACAGGGAGAGAGACATGCATCACATCTTAGATGCATCTTCCCTGTTGTCTGATTGCTGATTTAAATAGTCAGTGCGGCCTTTTCAGGCACCTGGCAAGCTTTAATTGAACAAATACATTTGTTTTACTGTAAGCACTGTGCAATATCCTTATTGCTCCTTATTCAAAAGCATCTTTTTTTCCCTCTGTTATCATTGTCCTTTTACAAGTAATTATACACATAAACAGAAATGGGCCTTTTTGAGTTTCGGTTTCTGAAGATCATTTTATACCAAATCCTTGATTGTGGTGTGAGGGATTCGTAATCTGGATTCATAAAATGTCCTTCATGCTTTTAATGTCTTGCTCTTTTTTTCTTTCCCGTGTTGTGGGCTGACTTTATTCATCAGGTTACAGCTTTATGTTAAGGGCTGAATCACCATTTCACTGGTCGTATCTTCCGGGACCAGTCAGACTGCCAACAGGATTGGTACCACCCCTCTGCTTAATAATCTTCTCTATGGAGTCTGAGCTTCCTAACCTCTTCAGGTGCAAGTTACCCAAAATATAAGCATTCTTAAATATCTTGTCCAGGACATATACAGTACTTTATTTACAGGAGGTTTTGGTCTGCAGCCACAATGCAGTGCCCATTTCATTGAGCTTTACACTAATACCAATAATGAATTAATTCTGTATTTATATTTTACATTTACAAATTTATATTTAATTGTTTTGGTTAAACATTTGTTCACTGACAGATATGTGTCATTTCTCAATTTTCTGATGAGTCTGCAGGATGTCAATAACAGCTGTCACAACAGCAGCCATATACAGTCTCAGTCTTTTTTTGTGAAACTCATCTATACTAGGTTTTTAGGCTGTGTGAAAAGCAGTTTTTGTGTTTCTTTTGCTTTTCTGCTTACAGTTGGATGCTGCTTCTTAACGCTGATGTGTTCTTGTGGCTCGTGGTGGTGATGTAATATGGTCATTGTTACGTCTTGCTGTCGCCATCAATGTTCCCACTCAAGTTTCCCGGATTACTCTTGTCTTGACATCTGCAACAGTGTGGTGTGATTTCTGTGTGAGCATGTGTGCGCAAACATCATTGTATAAGAAAATTCTCTCATCTCAGTTAGTGGTGCTACATGGCTGAACGATTAAGTTGAGCAGATTGGCTCTGATGTCTGTTAACTAGTGTGATTGCAGAAGCAATCAAACTATTGTTCTTAAGTTTTATTACTATTTATTCCTCCTGTTTTTTTTTGGAGCTGCTTCTCCTCCAAGGTCTGGTGAGTATATGGAAGAATGTCAACACTGACGCGTGCCTTAGACCCCACGCTGCTTTTACACAGCTTATCGATCAGATGATCGGAGGACATATTGATTGTTTAAAAAATTTATTTTATGGTTTGTGTCACCTTTGTAATGTTTGAGGGACAGAGCGGTGGAATGAGTCACCATATGAGTCTATATGGAAGAGAAAGTCTTGTGAGCATTGTAAAATCACACCTACGGTGGCAGCAAAGGGCCAAAATACGGATAAACGTGAGCATGCCGAGAAACAAATACAGTGCAAAACACACAGCAGACTCATAAACATACACTAAAGCCCAGGTCAGTTATATATATATATATATATATATAAAAAAAAGACATGTGTTACTGTTTGTTGGAATTTAATTAAGTATAATCAGCCCATAAATGTGGCTGTGCATTCATCTGTCTTTAGCTTGATGAGTTTACACACCCCCTGTGGCACAGCAGTAAGACACTGGCCTTTGAATCAGAAGTGTGAGCAATTTTATTTATTTATTTTTTTAACACAAGCTGCTTTAAATTATTATTATTTTTTGCCCATAAAACCAAAGTTTGTGTCTTCAAACACTGGTTTTAACACAACCATGCAGTCACACTTCACATTTCTCACGAAAATGCATCTTGTTAAACTTGAATTCTGTAGCTTTTCTTCGTGATCAAGGTCCTTCTGCCTTTGTATGATTGTAAGAACATTAGAAGGGAAATCAAAATAAAAACATGCTTAAATGAAACATTTAGAGGTCATTTAATGGATAAATGAATTCATTTAAGCAGCACTGATTATGTGCCATTAGTATTGGTAGGCGTTATAAAGGCTGAGCTTGGTGGTTGTTACTTTTTGTTTATTTTTATTTATTAATAAAACAATTAAAATGGTTATTTTTACATTCATGTGTGCACAATTAAAAACATTCTTTTTATCAGAGGACTGTAAGCATCCAGAAAAATGCCACTTTTATGTTTACTATTGGGAATCATTCCTTCCGTCTTTGCAATGGTCAAGTGGTGTAATGCAACATGTGCAATTCTCTGTGAACTGTTACCTGAAAAGTCTAATTATCCACAAGCCAAATAACATTATTTGCTCTTAAGCTGGAAAAATCTGATATTAAAAAAAAAAAAAAAAGCATGAATTTAATAATGCTGGACATGTTCAGCAGCAGCATTTCGATATAGTGTGGGAGAATTTAGCAACTTTAATGTGTTCATCTTATTAGATTACCACATTTTCACTAAATCTGTAGATTCTTGGTTATAAGCAAAATTGTTCGGGTCTTGCAATTCCAGTCGCACACTCCTGATTCCTAGTTGTTGAGAATTCTGTGGTATGGTTCAGTCTTAAATTCTTTCCAAATGGCACCCAACGACAGAAAGCAGGATCTCAGGACTTCATATGTGAAACTCAACTGAAATCTCCATATCTGTATTTGAGTGTTTTTTCATTTCAGCACTGTACTGTCTCGTTGACCTGTTGCTGTTAAGAAGCAGTGATAAAGAACACTTTCATTAAAATATACAGCATTAATTTTGAACATCTTTCATCTAGATCAGACAGAAACAATTTGTAATTTAAATGAATTATAAATAATTTATGAACATGAAGAATTTCTGCAGATCCATTCTGTGTGACTCATAAATAAGGCCATTGTAAACCAGGAATGTACCATCATTTGTGCTGTGGAAAGCAATTCCTGTTTGAGGGTTTTATTATAGAGATGGAAGAGATATGAATAAGCTCTCTGTTTTGCCATATAGAGACCCCATTCCTCTTCAAATTCACGCTACGCCTGAATCGCTTACTTACCCTTTCTTGCTTTTCCTTCATTTAAATTTTCTGTTTTTCTGTCCCCACCAGTGTCTTTTTCTAGTTTGTTTCTTCAGTAGTGACAGGGACAGTAGCAGAGGGTGAAACAGTGAGCACTAAAATTCATTTGGGATGATAAAAGTTTTTAGAATCACTGACACACATACAGACAGTTCATATTACATTATCATTGTATAATTGAATAAAGCTCAGTGTGCCCTTTAAGACCAGTGAAGCACCCAGAACACAATTGCCTACTTCTAACATGTGGCATGATGTTAGAGGTGGGTACAAAATACCTTTCTATGATTTTTTTTTTTTCTCTGTCATTTTGTCTTTCACTTTGTGTGTCTGTCTCTCTTTGTCACTTCATCACACTTTTTTTTTCAGTCTTTTTTTTCTGTATTTTAATCTCACTCTGCTCTGTCTCTCTCTCCCTTTCTCTCTCCTTGTGTGTCTTTGCTTCAGTTTCTCTCTCACCTCTGTCTCTTCTCAGTCTTTTTTATCTCAATATCTCACTCTGTTCTGTGCCCCCCCTCCCCCTTCTCACTCAGATCAATCATTTTATTTCCACAGGTTTCCGTAGTCATGATGTCCATGTGTATTTCTGTCAGCTATGAACTGAGTACAGCTCTGAGTTTGACTTTCCTTCTCTAATGATAAAGTATTTATTTTAGGCTCTGGGATGTTTGTTTTATTTGTGTCTTTTATAACCCTCCATCGCTGCTCTCTAATTACGCAGACATGCTTATGTGACCGTGCGAGCCAGTTTGTGTCCCCAAAATAACCCTGTGTGGGGAGTGCGGTGCCAGTAATGTGTGTCGTGGCACCGTGTGGTTAAAAGCTGGAGGTGTTACAGCCTCACCAAGCCAAGCACACACACGCCTCACACACTCGGATGCAGAGAGGAACTACACTACCACACCGCTTTTATGTTTGAATATCACACATGGAAATGCTGGAGTCTACTCAGTGGCATCTGGTGAAGTCAGGGTAGTGAAGGTGTGTTTCGCAACACTCAGATATTTCCTTGATAGATATTACAGATTATAATATTTAAAGTATTGTAATATATTTTTTCCATATTGCTCAACCTATCTAGAACATTATATATGTGTTGCACTGATACTGGTACTTAAGTACCAGGAATGGTATGTACCTGTGTGCCTGTAGATATACAATACTTTAAGCAAGCAACCTGCCATCGGTGTGGCATTATTTCATGTTTGAACCAAGCAGTTGTAAAAATGCTCATTGCAATGTCTTAAACATCAGTATTTTTCTGAATCTAAAAATTTATACTGGTATGCTATGAATTAAGTGAAGGTGACCATTCTGTCATATGTGAACAGACCACAGCACACAGTGTGAACAGCATGAAATTCTTCCTCTGCATTTAACCCATTCACCAAGGGAAGCAGCGGGCAGCCAGGAACACAGCGCCGGGGAGCAGTGTGTGAGGACGGTATAAAGGCAGATACACACAAACACACACTAACATTAGCCCTCTGTGCTAAGTTAAGCATCTTTCTGCAAAATTTTGCTCTTGCTTTGTAGTCATTTGCCATGTGAGGTAATGTTATTATCAGTGGAAACAACATTAGAGAGATACATATAAAGAACATACACGTTTCTCTTGGGATAATAATCGGTTGTGGCCTAGCGGCCTGTTAGCATCCCTTCTGTAACGTCTTACTCTGCTGTGGTGCTGTGTTTGTCAGTCAGCTGCACCAGTTGATGCTGTGGTCTCAAGGCTTTGTCCCATCAAGGCTGGGAATCAGCAGCTGCTACTAGCAGCATGAATGACTGTAATACAGTATGTACCAAATTCCCGCATTGTCCGATGGTTATAGCACGAGTGTGTGGTCCATATGAGGAAATGACTCGACAAATTTGGAGATGGGATGATATTGACATCAGGCACAATTTTTCCCAAACCCAGAAAACATACCGTATGCTTTATGCTTAAGAGGTTTCCGTGTTTTCATGTTGTCTCACGTACCACAGTGTAGCGCTGTTGTACGTGATATTAGATGATACTGTTTTCTGTTTGCCAGTGGGATCGGTTGCAGCTACATTTTGGTTTTGGCTGACTGCGCAGGCTTTTCAACCTCATAGTGTCTTCATTTCTGTTTACTGGAGGCAGCTCCTTTCGTCGACCTAATGATGCCTTTGTTTTGTTGGTGGCCATATTGTTTGTATTTCTACATTCCATGTAATACTGTTATACACTCAGGTTTTATGTGTCTGCACAATAAGTGAACCTATATATTCAGTATGTTTTGATTGTTTTACATTTTGCAGATGGCAACAAGGACTTTCCTTTTAACTAATGTTGTTTGCTGTACTTGTATATCCAACGATTTTGATGTGATCTCAGACCTGTGTTGGAGATGTTCTTGGATGGTGTATTCTACATATTCAAGATTCAAGATCCTACATATGAACAATTATTACAAATCTTTCGTCTAATGTGCAGGAAAAGCTTTAAATGGTGGCAGACATTTTTCTGCTGCTTCTGTAAGACCGTGTTTACACCTGGTCGCTTAATGCATTTTGAGTATCAGGATCATATCTGGATAAGGCCAAACCACATAAAAATGCAGGTGTAAAAGACTCTTATGTATCCGGTTGCTCAGACCAGTTCAGGAGGGGGTTTGAGACGCGTTATATAAATGCATGTGTCTCTTGAAGCTATATTTCTGACCCAAAACCCTGACCCTGTACTGTCATACTACCTTCCCCAGCTCTTCTGCTTATTTGTTGTTCTGTCAGGTCTAGAACAACAAAAGCCTGCTTAGAAGCACAAGCTAAAAAGCAGATGCTAAATTATCATTTGTAATCTTCTGCTGTGATTTCATTTCATAATAATTCATATTATGAATAGTTCATAGTTCAATTTAGTTCAATTTTCAATAGTTCAATTTTTTTTTCATTTATCTGCAAATATCCACCACCAGCATATCAGGTATCCCTCTGAAATATGCAGACGTGGAACTGATGAGGTGGGTGTGCTCCTTCTTCTGAACTTCTGCACGGTTTATCTTTTGTACCCCCAAAAACAAACATCTGACACTCTGTACTGGCTTTGTGTTGTAGGAGCCAGTCATTGACACAGTGCTCTGCTTTAATTGACCTCTGCTCACAACCGTTCCAGACCGCTCTGTATAGCCATTGTTTTAGACCTAGTTGGCCAGCCAGTTGGCCAACTGACGCCAGCCAGCTTTCTGCAGTGTTTCATGAGATGCCATTGCAATGGCTTTGCAATAACTGTCTGTGTTTGTGTTCTCCAGGGGGCCATTCAGTGTGGTGCGCAGATGCATCAACCGGGACACAGGACAGCAGTTTGCTGTGAAGATTGTGGATGTGGCCAGCTTCACCTCAAGCCCTGGACTCAGCACAGAAGGTGAGTTTGCGTGGTGAAAATAGACACAAATACACACACCCACAGCTGTGAAACTACACATTTCTCCCTGTAACTGGGTAGCCTGAGTGCCATAATTTTGTGCTGGGGACATGTGGAAGGATGGTGGTCCTTGTATGTGTGTGCATGCATGTGTGGATTTGTTTTTGTGGCATGGTGTCGTGGTATTGTCTTGCTGTGTTGGCACTGCTCTGGGTTTTGGCTGCAACACACAGCCATCTGTGAGTGTGTGTGTCTGGCACGGCCAGGCCAGAACAGTGATGGAAAGAAAGATTAAGGTAGGACTGTTCCATTGTGACAAATCAGTGGTCACAATATTTTTCCATTCAAGTATATTTCATGCCATTTTAACAACATTCAAAAGACCCTTTATACACTTCCTTATTCCTCACAGTGGAAAGTGCCTTAGTAGGGGAAACAGAACGACAGTGAGCATATTTCCAAAAGACAATGAAGAAGACTCACTTCTTTTTCTGCCCTCATTAAGCTCTTTGTCTAATTTTTCATTATGAAGCAGTATGAGATTTCAGAGAGGTGAAAGCTTGACAAGGGCTACATGACAATAAGGGTACTTCCATCTGCTGCGTCAGCTCTGGATGAGACAAAAAATATCTAATATGTGTGCGAATGCGAGAGTGTGAGTGAGAGTGTGTGCACGCGAGTGTGTGTGTGTTTTTGTGTCTCTGGAAATGTTAGCTGAAGCTTGAAAGAACTAGGCTGGATTGTGTTTTGTCTTACATAACAGAGCGAGAGAGAGAGAGAGAGAGATAGATATGAGTATGCTTGTGTGACCTCTTGGTTTCAGTCACTGTGCTTGAAAATGTATTATTTCTGCATAACTTTGATTTCCAGGGTGCTTGGACTGCAATCACTGGGTCCAAGTTTTAGTTTAGAGACCCGTAGATGTTAGTAATATTAGCCTCTGGCTGATATTGGAGAGAACGCGAGATAGCATATTGGAGAGGAGAAATCATTGAAACAAATCTAGCCCTCATTTGTGGGGCAACATAATGTAAAAGGTCCCCAGTTTCACACCAGGCTGATGTGGAAGAACTAGTGCTAACTGTACTAACTGATGATTGCTTTTTTCGCCCACTAGTCGCTCTCTTCTGGTGTAAAAATCCACGCTTAAATGCATTGTAAAGACTACAGCTGATGTCTGACATTCACATACTCAGTTTGAAAAGAAAAAAAAATGTTGACTAGAGTTGACTAGAAGCAACGCTGTGCCGTAAAAGCTCTGGACATTCGACCCCGTTACTGGAATGAAAGTCTGCAGCCAGTCCTTCATGGATAAGATTGGTGACCCCTGAGCTAAAAGAAGGTCGCAGAGTAACGATAATCACACACAGCCTGTGTTATTAGAATTTGGATCATTTTTCGGCAGGGAATGCTCGATGAGATATCAGAGAAATTAAGTATGGACTCCTGTTCTTGGGAATTCAGTCTTAGCAAGGTTAGCTCTAACTGACAACACAGGAGGATGCCATGTGCACAATCTGCGGTTGTAACAGCAGCGTTCTTGGTGAGGTCACGGCTCAGCTTGGCTAGAGAGACTTGGCTTGCGGCTCAAGACCCTGTGTT
>JBBJLS010000109.1:5492033-5510122 GCA_037577275.1 Bryconaethiops microstoma | reverse complement strand
GTGTGTGTGTGTGTGTGTGTGTGTGTGTGTGTGTGTGTGTGTGTGTGTGTGTGTGTGTGTGTGTGTGTGTGCGCGAGTGAGCATCCCTGTAGAATCAAAACATATATGCCAGCATAATTTAGCCAACAGTTGTATTGTAAAAACTGTAATATATTTCTGTATGACAAGGTCGGGTGGGGACCCCTCACTTCATGGCTCCTGAAGTGGTGAAGAGGGAGCCATATGGTAAACCTGTGGATGTGTGGGGCTGCGGAGTTATTCTCTTCATACTACTCAGTGGCTGCCTGCCCTTCTATGGAACCAAGGAGCGCCTGTTTGAGGGGATCATTAAGGGGAAATACAAGGTAGTAGTCTATTTGCAAAACTCCCTCAACAAATTTGAAACTGCTGGGGGTGGCGGGAATTCGAGCTGAACCACAATCACTGAGGAAGAGATTCTCACTAAAATTGTGTTTCACTTCTCACAGTATGGAGGGATGATGCGTTTTGGAAAGAAAATTTGATTTCCATTTTACATTGACCTGAGAATGACGCACAGATGTTAAATGAAGTGGCCTGATTCAGTCCAATTTGAATGAATTTTATTGGCATAATTGATTTGAGCCAAGACCACTTTTCTTGCTGTTTCAGAAAGCTCCATGAACACTTAACTAAATGCTTATAAAGAGATAAACCTTATTAATACATGGCTTTATATTTAAAAGATTGGTAGGGCCCTGCTGATGTGTTAAATGGAGGTTTGTGCGTGTTATAGATGAATCCTCGACAGTGGAGTCACATCTCCGAGAGTGCTAAAGACTTGGTGCGCCGCATGCTGATGTTGGACCCTGCTGAGAGGATCACTGTCTATGAGGCCCTTAACCATCCCTGGCTGAAAGTAAAATATAAAAACATAAACTCTCTCTCTCTCTCTCTCTCTCTCTATATATATATATATATATATATATATATGTATGCGCGTGTGTGTGTGTGTGTGTGTGTTTCATACAGTGGGTATACAAAAGAATCACGCCCTGCAAAATAAGACACAAATGCACAAAAATTATTTTTCCAGCTGTATTTACTCAGTGCAACTTGTAATATCCAAGTGAAAGATGTAATACTAACAGTTCAGAAAAAGAATCACTGGGATCACCCTTCATCCTAAAAATATTTGTAAACTTAATCGAGGGGTATCTAATCACCTTCCCCATTGCACAGGAATGAATTGGCTTTTACCTGTGATCAATCATAAACAGCATAAATGCATAAACAGCTGTTCCTGGAGCATTCCAAAGGTTAGCAGTGCAACTGAAAACAATCAATGAACTATGGGTGGCAAGGTATCAAAAGATCTCAAGGATAAAGTTTTGGACAGGCACAAGTCAGGAGATGCATACCAAAAGCAATCAAAGGCTTTCTCAGTCCTTAGGAAAGCACAGTAAAGTCTGTAATTAAGAAGTGGAAAGTGTTTGGACATCTAGACTGGGGAGGGTCCTAGTAGTACCAAAGTTGGTAGAGTAGGATCCTAACACGCTCAAGGCAGTAATTAAAAAAAAAAAAAGCTGGTTCCATAAAGTACTGATACAGAGGGGCCGATCCTTTATTGATCTCAATGATTAGCTTTGTAGCCTGAACTGTTGCTTTGATGTAAGTTATATTGAGTACAGGTGGAAAATTTGTTTTCATTTCAGTCTGCAAATCAACAAAGTGGGATTATATTGAAGGGGGCGATAACCACTGTATATATTATGTTTGTCTGTATGTCTTTTACTGATTGCAACACTTTCTTGACACTTGTACTTTTTTTCTGGAATGTCTTTTTCTTAAAGACTGATCATTTTTCATATTCATTTCTATAAAGGAGAGGGATCGCTATGCCTACAAGATCCACCTGCCTGAGACAGTGGAACAACTGAGGAAGTTCAACGCCAGGAGAAAACTCAAGGTTTAACATTCATAATCATGTTTTTACGACTCCCTGATTCACCATGTTTATAGATTATCAGATTACAGACCACTTTTCTGTATATAATTTTAATCCCTCAGTTAGTAAAGTGAATTTGGAAAATGAGTAACATTTAGAGTTGAGTAGAAATGAGAATTTTAACTGTCATTTCTGGTAACTAAACTCAGAGATGCAGAGCTTGTCATTGTGAGTAAAGTTCTGCTTTAGAGCCTAGCTTTTAGCCACATGAAAGTAACTTGTGGTTGTATTCTCAGACGGTAGGTGATTGAGACAAATCAAAAACAAGCATGCATCCGTTAAAACCTGGAAGAATGAGCATGTTCTTGATCTTTTAGCCTGTATAAAGGTAATAACTGTGGTTTGTTGTGGGACACAGCAGTAGTGTAAATGTCAGATGCCTAGACACACCAGGTTTTAAGACTCCTACACATATCTTCTAAAGGTAATATAGACTTAGTTTTAAGACAAAAGTAGAGTAAATGCAAGACCCTATGTGTTAGACTCTATAAGTGGGGGTAATTGTAACAAAGTGAGGGGCTTGTAACAGTTATTAGAAACATCTGGTAAAATGATGCAAACATTGCAAAGGCATTTCATTTCTATGTTTGAGACAGACTTGAAAATAGACTGTCTTTAGGACTGTTTGTTTTATTTTGGATTGTCAAACATCATTATGGAATTCCTTTTTTCTTATTTCTGAAATATATGATAAAAGAATTCCAAAATGAAATTGTTCAAATTACGTGTGCAGCATATGTGCAGCTTTCATTGAGTGGTTTAGTTGTAAAATTATCCATACCAAATCAGGACTGTATTTTCATTCTTGCTATGAATTGTTTAAATTGCTAAAATAGTCTTATGTTAATTATGGTTATGGTGTTAAAGCCCTTTAGAGGGTGATTAAAGTAAAATAAATATAAGAAAGAAAAAAAAACAGGTTTTACACGACGAGCCTCTGCAATTATATGATGATTGTATAGGAATACAGGATATTCAGAAACACACGCTTCAAAGAAATCTGTTCATTTTAACTTGTGTTAGGTTCTTCTTGTGCTGGACAACAGTATGCACTTCTTTTGGGTAAAAAATTGTTAGTACAGTGGTGACAGGTCGGTAAATATAAATTGTAGATCACAGTCTCCGATTGTTGTGTAATTTTTGCAGGGGGCAGTGCTGGCTGCTGTCTCCAGCCACAAATTCAACTCATTCTATGGTGATCCCCCGGAAGAGCTGCATGACTTTGCAGAGGACCCTACGTCCTCAGGTAGGACCTCATGCCCACCTTTGAGATGTCTATAGCTTCAATTGTTGTTCTGTTAATTCTTCAGGTTCCCCGTGTCAGTTGTTCCTCCCAGATGATTTATTGCTGTTTTACAGACTTTTTTCAGCAATTTGTAGTATTTGCCATACATGTGAAAAGCCTCCAAACAGAGTCTCAGATAGTAAGACTGATAGTCTGTGTGTAGTCATTGCCGTTACTTAAGCTGGACTTGTTCTATTTATTTTGTAATAGAGGTGACGGTTTGCCCAGATTTAATCGTCATGGCCGTTGTGTATGCAGCTTTGTTATCTGAGAGGTAACAATATAACACAAATAACAACAACATGACTCAACATTTTTGTTCATTATGCAGTTTAGCTGTTACATTACAATGAGTTTAAACAGGACTATTACTGAGTGAGATCTGTGTTCAGTAAATGGCTCCAACATTATACATTAAATGCTATGGACAATAAATAAAAAATAATAATTAATATGACAGATCTCCTTAGTGATCACTTAAAGTAGAGTAAATTACAGGGTAAAACTAGAAAGTGTATTATCTTTATGGCTATCTTACTTCACCACAGCTTTCACGTGAAGAGAAACCACTTAACTCTATTACCTGTTTTCTCTGCGGTAGGGTTGCGTGAAAGATTTGCTTATAATAACCGGACTGCTTGCCGCACATTGTGAAATAAGTACCACTTCCCTGTCTCAAAGACCAACGTTTACATCCTTCTGCTGCCAAGGCACAGATGAGACATGCTGCTTATTGCTATTCAAATGGGATCTTCTACAGTTGTTATAGTTTGTGTTTATACCTTAACCAAACAGAAACCATATTCACAGAAAGGAACTGTTGTCCTGTATTTTGAATTGTTCATTTGAAACGATCTAAAGCAGCCAGATTGTCAATTAGTAGTGCTAAAAATTAGCAGAGCTGGCACCACTTGTTGATTTATCGATAGGTTTGATAACAGCCATGAAATCTACATTTTTTAGAAGTTTTTACCTATATGTTTTGTATGGATTCTTATCCATTCTGTGATATGATCAGCTGTTTGAAGCTCCTGTCTTGGTTTTACTTCATTTCCACACACAGCATTGAGTTGCTGCTGTGAGTGCCTCAAAGTGGCACTCCTCTGGCACACAGAGCAAATGATATCAGAGACAGAATGTTTCATACTCAATTATAGTTTACTCTTTGATCGCCTTGGTCTTTTCACACTTAGTTTATTATTTTTTTAGCTTTAACACACTCAAACCTCCACATACTTTTTTGACATTGACAGTAGGGGGGAAAAATGCAGAGGAAGAAAAAAATGGGGTTGACTAGCAGTGGTGATGAAGATATCTTTTTACTTTCAGAGACTGCTAAGAAACTGCTGAGAAACTAGCGATCTCTTACCAAGCCATTTATTTTAATTAAACCACAATAAACAGTAACACATTATTTTTACGTTTTATCGTAACTTTTATAACTTTCTTTTTATGGTTTGTTTATGCTGTGTTTTGCTCCGCGTTTGTTTTTTCATGTTTGTGTTTCTACGGGGGTTTTTTCGCTTCGTGGCCGATATATACTTGACTTTACAGACGCTCTCTAAAACCGTCCTCTCTCTCTCTCTCTCTCTCTCTCTCCCTATATATTACAGAGCCAGCTTAACTGTAATAATAATGACAAAATAGTTATCCATTTATCAATGTCTATAGATTGAATGTTTATATTGATCAATAATTTATTATGATTTATCAGTTTGCCAAACTTGCTTGTCATCAGTATCAATAAGGGACTGTAATACTGGTTGGAAAATTCAGGAAATTTAGCACTCATTGTGCTAACCTGTTGCTCCTGATATTCTCAGTAGCTTTTCATTTTATTCATGTTATTTAAAATTGCTACTGATTTTACATTCATTTGAAATGCCAGTTTAGCCTGTTAAAAAAATGAACTACTCCTTCAGTTTGGCTATCAAAAATTTGGAATCTGCGTCAGGCGTAGAAATTCATGATGGGTGCATCCATACTGCCTAGCCCTTTGGAATTCACATCAAGGCTGGGTTTGCCACTGTGTTACATTGTTCACCACCATGGATCAGTCTGTCAGTCTATGGAAGAAGTTCTGCTGGCTATAAAACTCTTAAAAGCCAATACCAAGAAAAGTTGAGCTATTGGATCATTCAGGAGATTAAGTGTGGAAATGAGCAATTGTCACTAGCTGGGATGTTTACTTGCATTGTTTGTGCTGTTGTGCAGAGTAATGCATGTTAATTTGTGACTATAATTGTTTCACTGTTTCAAATTAATTAAAAATCATTATATAACCACTGATTTTTAAAAGCTTGTTCAATCTAATACTCATTAAAACACACCTTTAGGCGTCTAATAGGGTTGTAATAATTATGCTGACACTGGGCATTAGCTTAATTATTTCACAGAGAGTTCACAAAGTAATAGCCACTTTCTCAAATTGCTTATGATCTTTATGCTGTCATACTTTTGTGAAGTCATACCAGATGCTGAAATCGCAGTCATCCATTAGCCCATATTTTTCTTCTGAGAGGTGTGATTACTGAATATTTAGTCCAGCAGAATGTTACAGAAATGTGTTTCATTACACTAAGCTGAGTTATTGATGTTTGTGTTTGTAAAAATGATCACAATTTATTGAATTTTTAGTACTTTCGTTGCCTCAACAATACTACACATATAGGAAATGTGTGGTGTTAAATGGGTGGTCTAAGAGTCAAGTTTTGTATGTTGTGAGGGATCATGTGTGTATGCACAGTACCTATGAGAAGTATCAACTTTGGACTTTTGCTGTTTAATTGCTTAATGACATCCAATTACAGTGGATTTAATTAGGTTATTGACAGATAATTACTTAAAGTCAAAGTGAAAGTTAGAATGATTATTAGAATTGTTAAATGCTTTATAATTATTTACCCCTTTTCAGTATTTAGTAGAGGCATGCTGGACAGAAGTTACAGTCTCTTTAGTAGAGGCATGCTTAGTTACAGTCTCTGTCAAGTTGCACAGAGACTGTAACTAAGCAGCTCTTTTCAAATCCAGCCCCAAAATCTTAGTTGGGCAACTGTTTCTGGGCCACTGTTTCAGGCTGTTTCTTTGAAGCTTTAGCTTTACGTTTGGGATTGGTACCTCTACCTGCTGGACAAAAATAACATTTCTCTTGCCCTTAATAATAGCATCAGTTTGTCAGGTAAAGATTACAGCAGCCTGTAATGTTACTGCCCATTCTAGGCTAGACTTCCACAGATGCGATGCACATTTCAACTGGAGGTTGTGTATGGCTGTTTTGGCGTTTCACTTGTAGTTCCATGGCGAAAATTGGGAGTAGTTGGGATTGCTCTAGTGTTCCATCATGTTGGACACCCTACAATTGACCACCTGGAATGTGGGAATGTTCTGCCTGGACATTCCATGAAATGTTTGTGAAAGCGTAGATTAAAATGGACAGGAACTGCTGTAAACCTTACCGGACAGGATTTGCGCCGTCATTTGCGCAAGAGGACACGCGAACAAATATTCGAAAGGGAATAGTGCATACGACAATTTATATTAGAATGAATTATGTAAAATGTAGATTAAGATTACCTTTGAATTTTACTAGTGTTTATTACTAGTACTATTGACGTTTTATTTTCAGTATACTCTTTAATATATTTGGCTTTTTCGTAGTTGTTTTCATTGTATAGCTTTTGCTAAGAAACCTGGGCTTAGATGTGTTTATACTGCAGTCAATTGAAACACCTTGAAACACCTTAACTGCACCTACATGATCTCCATTTGACTGATTATGTAGCTTTTAAAACCAGTTGGCCATGCCAGTGTAATGATTGAATGTGCCACAGTAAAGGGGTGAGTAGTTGTGTTTTGTGTTTAATAAATGTAATAAACGTTGTATAAAAGAGTAAGTCTCTTTTTATAGGCTATTTGTGTGACTGATTAATAGTAATGCCTGCATTCTAGCTATTGGGACAGCTACTTACATCTCTGGTCCCTTGTAGGATTTAGGCTGTTTTCCATAGAATTGGCAGTATAGTTCTCTACCTCTTTCTGTGGTGCTTCTTTCTTATTTTTTTTTTTTGTAACTCGTTTCATTTTTTCTGTTTTTCTCTGCTCTCTTGTGTCCAAACTCATTGTATGTCATTTGTTCTAATGCTGCCCTCCCTGTAGGATTGCTTGCTGCAGAAAGTAGGTATTCCACAGAGCCTGACATCATCTCAGTCCTCTTTTTACATCACACTGACTCACTGTATTACGTTTCTCACTGTTTTACTGTCCTGTCCATGTGAGTTTTTTTTTGTTTTTATTCGTTAGGTTTTTTTCATTTTGTGCTGAGACCCGAGCACATATGAATGCGTGTGTGATTATGATGACAACTCCTGGTTTTATGTCAGTCATTTGTGCTGATAGCTGTCTATTCCAAAACATTGACCATTGTGTGTGTTATTGACTATGCATGAACTATGCAGTAATGTTGGACACAACATTAAATCACATAATTAATCCATTTTCTCTCTTACTGTATTTGATTCCAGTATGATTGATTTACTGGTTGTGTATTACTAGGGTTTGATATGTGCTGGATGTTAATTTCTGTTCATACCCATGAACTGTGCTAACTCTAACTCCATTGTACTTTGCGTGTGTTTTCTTTGTCACCTGCATGTAGATTCTCCTACATGAGCACTGAGTAGATCTGTTTGTTTGTTTGTTTGTTGCCATCTGAAGATATGTGTATGGGTGTGTGTTTTTGCCTTTGTCTGCCTTTTGCATGAGTGCATCGAGTAGTGTGTGATGAGGATTTAATGTGTGTGTGTCTGTGTGTCTGTGTCTGTCTGTGTGTGTGTAGGGGCTGTGTCTCAGGTGCTGGATAGTCTAGAGGAGATTCATGCGCTGACTGACTGCAGTGAAAAAGATCTCGACTTCCTACACAGTGTCTTCCAAGACCAACATCTACACACACTGCTGGATGTAAGGAAACACAGTGTTTTTTTTATTCTCCCAAACCTACTCAAATGTGCGTAGAGATAATACAGCCATGTAAGTCAGTAACATAATTAAAATGGGCTACACTTCCAATTAATACTACAGTAACATGATATCATTTTAGTAAGTCTAGACTGATATGTTTAGTTTTTTGACCTTCTCTTTTCTTTTCTTGTTTTGTATCAAATTGGAATTTCTGGGCTAGTAAATGATAATTAAATTTGTTTTCTCCTATATTGATATATGTAGTTTACATAATTTAGCAGACACTGTTATATAAAGACATTCACAATGGTATGTGAATATAAATAACAGTGAGCAAGGGATAAAGGAGTATCTGACTACTGTTGAAGACTGTCATTGTTGAAGACTGTCATTGCGATGAACCTGATGGTATCCAAAACTGCACACAATCACACAAAAACATATAGTATACGGTACGGTCCATTTTGTACATAATACTTTTTAGTAATCTATTAATTCTTATATTCGGTAATACTTTTATAGTCAGTATAATAGTCAGTAAATTCAACAAATAGTTTAAGCAGTTGTTAAAGCAGTTGTTGGTTGCAGCCACAGTGCACTCATTAGTGCTTTTCATTTTAGCACACTGCATGCAGAAATCCCTTTCTGCTAAGTGTTCACTTTCAGTTCACTTTTCCCCACTTTCCTAGTTTTGTGAAAATGAACTACAACTACAACTACATACACAAAGAGGAAAAAACACAATTAGCAGTTTGACATGGCAGATGATAGATTCCTGTCAGTTCTGTGGTCCAGTTATAGCTCAGGAATACAGCTTAGATGATGGCTAAAAGAAAGCGAATGCTGGAAAAATTAGCAGCAAATGCGTCTTATCTGCAACATGCCTGTTGCAAAAGCTCTTTGTAGAGGAAGTGGTCTTGCAGAGTCATACAGAAAATGCTTGTGTGTTTCTCACCATAGAGACATACACAGAATTTTCATTACATTCTCACACTCATGGCCTTGTCTTTACTGGCAAGTGAAACTAATATTTTATTTGTTTGTACATGTGCATATATTATATACATATTTTTAGATGTTGGACCTCCACAGAATCCTTTTTGTCCTGCAAGTCCAACAGAGCTGGTGAATTTTGGGGCAAAGTCAAGACCTTGAACTTCCTCAATTTGTTCCTGAACAATTTTTGCAGTGTAATAGGGTGCATTATCCTGCTGAAAGAGGCCACTGTTAGGCCTTGGAAGAGGTGTACTTAGTTTTCAGTGACGTTTAGGTAGGTGGTATGTGTCAAAGTGGCATCCACATGAATGCCGGTTCCTAAGGGTTCCCAGCAGATTGTTACACAGAGCATCACACTGCATCTGCCAGCTAGCCTGCTTTCAACAGTCCGTCTGTTCCACAGGTAACTGAATGAGTGCATATGCACAAATGTGAATCATCAAACCAGGCCACCCTCTTCCATTGCTTCATGTACCAGTTTTGATTCTCACATGCCCATTGAAGGCACTTTCAGCGTGGAATTGAGGCTGGTGTGGGGTCTGTTTGCAGCAAGCTGTGATGAACTGTATGTTCTGACACCTCGCCATGGCAGCCAGCATGAACTTTTGCTCAGTTTGTGCTACAGTAGCTTTTCTGTGAGATCAAACCAGACAGGCTAGCCTTTGGTCCCCACACACGCCAGTGAACATTGAATACCTCTAAACCTCTTACCAGTTTACTGGATGTTCTTTCTTGAGCCATTTTGGGTCGGTATTAACCACAGCATATCGGGAACACAGGACCTATTGTTTTGGAGATGCTTCGACCCAGTAGTCTAGCCATCACATTTTGGCCCTTATTAAAGACACTCAGATCTTTATGCTTGTCTATTCCTGCTTGTAATACATCAACTTCAAAGGCTGACTGTTCACTTACTGCTTGGTGTATCCCACCCATGTAATCAGTGTTATTCGCGTCGGCTGCCAGTGCTTCTAATGTTGTGACTGATATGTTCCACCCTGGCTGGCAATGAATGCAGGTGTCTGGTAGCTTGATTGAACAGGCTGAGCAGTGAATCTGTGATGAGGTTTTCAGTCCACATCATATTAGATTTTTCATTGAGTATTCAAATAATACAACTCCAGGTAATAAGAGCGTATTTATCAAAATATACTACTTTTTCACATAAATAAATACATGTATAGTAACACAAAATACATATTAAAAATAAGCAAAACACGAGGGCCTGGAAAACAAAAAATAAATAATGACAACAACAAAATAAAATCAAAATGATTTACTTTCCCATGTAAATTTCTGTCTATGCTGTTTTGATTTGGATTTAGAATTTAAAGCTTCCTATAGACAGCATAAAAAAGCTATTTGACTAAATCTAGTAGTTTTCTTGAAAAAGGTAACATTTTGAATGCTATTCATTTATTATTTATTAAATGCATGGCCTGTAAAACACAGGAAATAGCCTGTAGAATCATAAAAACAACACCAGTGTCTTCAAATGTGTCCGTGGCAGTAGTTTTTAAAAATATAATTTGATTTGTGATTTGTGTGTGTTGCAGCTTTATGATAAGATCAACACAAGGTCTTCACCACAGATCAGGAATCCTCCCAGTGATGCTGTTCAGAGAGCCAAAGAGGTTCTGGAGACCATCTCCTGTTACCCAGAGAACATGGAGGCTAAAGAGTTGAGGAGGATCCTCACACAGCCACACTTTATGGTAAGACAGAAAGATGAAGATCACAAAATGAAAACGCAACCACAGAATGCTCAGCATATTTTAGGGATAGCACTGTTGATTATGTCAGTGATTAAGTAATATTTAATACTGTAACCAGAGTTTAAAAAATAAAACTACATTTTAATGAAAGACTTTTTTCTTTAAGAGGGGTGAATAGGAAAAAGAAACAAGTGTTAATTATCATGCAGCCTGTCAAGCACTGCCAATTTATAATGTCGTCATTTTTTTTGTTTGTGTATCAGCTTTTATGTTTGTGTACTTGCACAAGACTAAGTCAAGGAATACCTGATTATAGCAATGCCATTACTATAGCAGTACAGGTCGTTTAGGGACAGACAGACATGAAGATTGGTGTGCATGCGGACAGGGAGGTGGGAGGGATGATTCTCTAATCATGAAAAGGTGCTGGAGCAGTTGAAAGAGGCGATGGTGCAGTAGTGTTAAAGGAAGGAATGTTTTAGGTAGCCTATGTCCAGAGATGGGTCTTGCCGCTGAGGGACTATTGCACAATAGCAATGAATATAAGCACAGAAGAGCATCTGCTGTGGAAAAGCGGCTGGAGGAAGGACATGAAAACCCTCAACAGACATCAGACTTCTTTCAACTTTTGGGTGAATAGTACGTAAGTGTGCAATTTTCAGTGAGTAGCTGATCAGTCTTAATGTCCTGATAGAGGGGTGTGTGTGTGTGTAAGAGATAGAGAGAGAGCGACAGAGAGATAGAGCAAGCGAGAGAGTATGAGGCATCATATACATTTTGGCAAAGCACTAATTTGACCATTTTACTAATAACAGTTGTCATTTTTCTAGTACCTAGACACCTGTACATGTAAGAGTATGTTTATTTATGACAGAGTTTTGTTCTCAGTGGCTGGCTGCCCATCTAGCCTCTTAGTGACTGCTTAGTCTCTGACCCAGAAGGTATTTTTGACCAACACCCTAGTCATCAACTGATGCACTGTGTCCAGCTCCAAGCACAACCACTTAAATGCTTAACTAAACTTAAGTTAATTGAGTAACACGCTGTAAAGAGACGTGCTTATGCTTAGGACATGAGTAGCGCAGATGAACAGCAAGGCTCTTCCCTACGCTCTACACAGGACATGTAGGAATTGAAATGCAGGTTAAGGTTAGGATAGGCAAAAGTGCACCCAGACAAATGTGTTATTAACAGCATAGTTGTTTAGGGGAGGAAAAAGAGCAGTATTGGACTGGTATCATATTGGCAGATACACAAGGTTTTATTGGTATTGGACATGAAACAATGGTGTCGAGCCACCCCTTGAGGAAACAGGAGCCAATGTTCGTTACAACTATAAGAAATGAATTCTGAATGAAATAAGATTTGCAAACAAATAGCAAAACGAATAGCAGTACTAACACCTTAACGGAAGAAAAGGAAGTTACCATGGCTAAAGAGATGCAATAATGCAGTTTAGGTGACTGGATGAAAGAAATATTCAGTGATGAATCGTGAATCAGAACAGGCTGAGGAGATGGTGCTGGAACTTTTGCCTGGTGCCATTCTAATGAAATGATGACTGCCTAAAGAAAACATGCACATTCCCCAACTCATTTATGATGTGGAGTTGCATATCAGGTCAATGACCAGGGGAGATGGCAAAAAACCTTAACAGTCAACACACAGGTGTACATTGAAATTTTGGACGTTTGTCTTTCCACCGATGGAAAGTAAGTTTGCTGATGAAGTAACATTTTCTATTATGATAATGCATCTCGCCACAGAGCAAGTGTAGACGGGTCTGAGTACCTGGTCCAGTGTGGCTGGCCGCTGGCGCTGGTAATGGGCTGTGCTGTCTCAGACCGCCAGGTTAGCTCCTAAGCACTTTTCATTGAGGTGATATTTTAGACTTGATGATACAAAAATTCCTAATTACATGAATTGCAGAGATGATACTCCTATCAACCGCTGCATCTGTCTGTTTTTTGTAAACTTTCCACTCACTGGGCCAAACAGCGTGTTCTTGTCCCTTCTTGTCAACTGTGGCCAGAACCGGACAGAGTTAAAGTCACGTGGTGCGATTAATCAGCGTTGTTTTTTTTTACGCAATATTTTTTCTGTGATTAATTGATCGAAATGAACATAATAATTCAACTGCACTAATATATACAGTAAATACATGTATATACATGTTCCAAGAGCACCTGCGAATTCTGAAAAAACGCAAATTTGTCAACCCTAAATATGCCCCCAAATACGCTCCCTAAACACTTTAATTTCATTTTAAATTCAGCATAATACATTACCCTTAACAAAATGTAAAGGTAAACCCGTATTCATACTATACAGTGTACACTGAACTGCTGTCTCCCGCAGTGCTAGAATATAAAATACCGATGTTATCCCTGTATAGACTGTACTGTAATTCATGCAAGCGCGTTTTCTTTGGTATAAACAGGGTAAATACAGTAATAATTGAATTTACAGTAATAAAAATGCAGGACTTTAAAAACAAAACAAAAAACACTAGAACACTCAGCGAAACACTCCACATGAGAAACTGTTATGATGCGGGAATTCTGGACTGCAGCTGCATTTACGTTATCTATGTCAATTATATTTTTCTTAATAATTTAGCACTCAATTATATATTGCCATGAAAAAGCAGAAAAAATCAACAAAATAATGCGGTGGAAACCTCTGCGAATTTGCGGGGGTTTCCGCGAACAATTATTAGTTAGGTTCTAAGAAAACAGTGAATTTGCGGGGGTTTACAGTGGATTTCATGTAGCGCAGTGTGTAAAACTCAAAAAATGTGTTGTACTGCAAGCTCTTTTTTGTCCATTCTGTCAAGTGATGTAGTCCTTTCAGAAGTTACAGAAAATACATATTGCGTATCATGAACATTTCTGGACATTGTATTTTATCTTTATATTATACCACCCACCACTACTTTCAGTGTTCTGGTGTACAGCTGGGGTTGTATTTGTTTTGTAGCTACTGAAGTGTGGGTCATCGTTTCTGCGATGTGTTAAGATATGTGGTGTCCCTTTTGCAGGCCTTGCTGCAGACACACGATGTGGTGGCTCATGAGGTGTACAGTGACGAAGCCTTGAGGGTCACACCCCCGCCCACTTCCCCTTACCTGAATGGAGATTCGCCCGAGAGTGTCAACGGTGACATGGACCTGGAGAACGTTACCAGAGTCCGTCTGGTGCAGTTCCAGAAAAATACAGACGAACCTATGGTACAGACATACTGTGACACATTTTGTCACAATATGGTTTTATGAACCATATGGTAGATATTGTCATTACCTTTAAAATACCAACTTGACTGCATGTTTCATTACAAAGAGGGGTTCTGTTTAACTACATTTAGTGCAGTACACTGTTAAATTATCAATCTTCATTTTTTATTATAGTTTAGTATAATTCACTGTACTTGGGTTTTTTACTACATATGAAGTAATTCGCTATTCACAGATTTTTATGGTTGACTCTGATTCTGATTTCCTTACATCTACTTTGTCTGATACCTGATTTTTAGGGGTTCAATTTTAACCTTTTCCTTAACTAGAATGTCACACTGTGTAAATGCTAATGAGCATTTTATTATTTTCACAAAAATTGCAACAAATTGCTCAAAATGGTAATAAATTGGCCAATTGCATGTTGGAAGCACCAGTTCCGATCTTGGACAATTCTGATCATGTACCCTGAATATCTGATCATGTACCCTGAATCCACCCTTAGTCTTAGGTACATATTCATAGGTAAGGTGAAGAGTTTGACTACATTTGCCATAAGTGTTATAATTATCGTATAATGGCCACCCTATGCAAATAGTGGTTTGAAACAGGGTACGCTTGGTTCTAGCAGAAAATCATTAGACAGTCTTTACAAATTTTTTGCACTCTTTGGCCTTTAGCCTGTAATGCATTTACTTAGGATGCCCATTTCATTTTAACAATTCATTCTAATGGAAATGCAATAAGTTAAAATTAATTGAATTTAGCTAACTCAAATGTTCATCTATGGTTATTTATGAACACACACATGGTGTCTGCACTTATTTATTAAACATGTATTATCCTCATTCATTAGTATAATTAAATCATAAATATTACAGTCTTTAATTTCTAACTAAAAAGGTAATATTGATTATTTATGTTTTGAAGGTTGTTTTGATAGATTATGGTATCAACCAGTATTACAATGAAAGTTGAGTTTCTTTATCTTCAAAGACAAAATATGGTGGCCTCCCTTGGGAGGTGTGCCTTGACTGGCAGAGAGAGAACTAGGTGGGGGTGGTGGTCTACTTTTATAACCTGTGCTTTTATAACCAACCCCACTCCCTCCTCACCCCCGCCCCACCTCACCCCACCCCCGCCCCTCCTCACCTCACCCCACCCCCTCCTCACCCCATCCCACCCCTTCCTCACTCCTCATTTAAAATGCTAAATGATTGATAGGTGGTTTGACTCTTTTGCCTTTGCAGGGGATAACTCTAAAAATGAATGACCTCAACCACTGCATTGTAGCACGGATTATGCACGGAGGAATGATTCATAGGCAAGGTACTACTGTCTATAGAAACACCTGTTTACTTACTATTTGGACACATGTATTTCTCAGCTTCATCATGATGCATTTAGCAATTTGCCACACATTAAAGAAAGCCCTCCAGATCTTATGCTCCCATCCTGTGTGCTCTTTTACAGGAACGCTGCATGTAGGAGATGAAATTCGTGAGATAAATGGCATCAGTGTAGCCAATCAGACAGTGGAACAGCTTCAGAAAATGCTGGTGGGTGGAGAATTTTTTTTTTTTTTTTGCCTCCTGGCAAAAACAAGTTCAGATATGTTTTTTAAACAAAGTAAATAAATTAGTATATTTAATATTTAATTTATTTTCCAATCCAGAGAGAAATGCGTGGGAGTATCACCTTTAAGATTGTACCAAGTTACCGCAGCCAGTCCTTGTCATGTGATGTAAGTGTTATGCATGAGGTTTCACTTTCAGTTGTGAACGTCTACTGCCACCTTATTGACAAGGATTAAAGATCTCAGTCACTACAACAGATTTGTCAGTTGAATTCCAGAGAGGATATGTGTGGAATCAGTGTATATCTGAAGGGGGGTTGGTATGTGATAGGTAGCTGATGTTATACATTATGATATAATGTTAGAATGTTCTTCTAATAGTGTTATTTTACATACACTAGCCTGCTAATGAACTTTGCCATACGATTGTTTGCTGTCAGTTCATTATGTTGTCATGGTTCTATTAGGCTTCCTGTTAAAGGCACAAACTGAAAATATACACTTTTTCTTATTGGAAATATGACAGTACTGTGTATAATAACTGGATAATATTTGGAGAGGATGATAGCTCCATGATGTATTAAAGTAGGCAAATCTATTAGTCACATTTTGGTGGATGTGCACACTTTGTTTTAGTCTACACACCGGCCAATGTTAGATTAACACTGAAAGACAAAATATCCCATACCTCCCCGTATTATAACAGTCTTAATGGCTGGCAAACAATAGAAATAATATGAATAAAATAAATCAAGATTGCGGTCAGAGTCAAACTTTGTAACGAAGAAGTAAGCTGAAGGTTCAATTCCAAAACACGAGAACAAAGAATTATTTTTTGATCTATCCACATCTTTCAAGTGAGAATAATCTAAGGGGAACATATAGTCCAACCAGGACAGGTTGCAGTTAGATAAGCCTTTACGCCATGTTCACCTGCACATCCACCCTAATTTCACCTCATCCTAAGCACTCAGCCTGTGAAAATGTATCCGTCCTTATTAAACAATGAAATCCTCTGATGGCACATGTAACGCCTAGCATATTTCAAGAGTAATATTAAGAGAATAATGCATTATTAAAAACTGATTTGCAGAAGTTCTATTTGTGTAAGAATTAGCTGAAAGCAGATTATTTTTAATCTCTGTATAGGGAAGAGTGAACTGTGCTTTATCATTTTAAACAATATACAGTGATTGTGAATGTTTCTTTTACAGTTGCTTAACGTCTCTTTTACATTTGTCATGTTATACTCTTCTGTATTTGTTACACTCTGCATGCCTTGTCCATATCACCTTTCAGAAAGAGTCACCTGACCTGTCCAGGCAGCCTCCTGCCAACGGTCATGCCAGTGTTACCAGCTCCATTCTGGTAAGGGACAATTAATCAGAATCCTGAGAGGTCTTCATTATTAGACAGTTCAGCTCAGACAAACTCCTGGAGTGTAATTCTCTTTAATAAATGGACACTTGAGCTTTGTTGTTGTCAGTTTGTTGCATTTTTGCATTTGTACAAAATACAAAATGGGGGATGTGTATCTACTCAGTTTGGCGTGTGCAAAATACTTTGGTAGGGATGTCTCAAGTGAAGTCAAGCAGGCATTTGTCATTTCATCTATATACATGGTTCACAGTGAAATAAAACAACGTTCCTCCAAGACCATGGTGCAACACAAACAACAAAAACAACCACCACAAGACCACACAAATGTCGGCAGGACAGGACTAAAGAGAGAATGCAAAAAACACAAGAGCAACAGTACAATAATTTACAGGATAACGTACAGTGCAGTTAACAGGAGCAGTAACTGCACTAGTGTGAGCAAAAACAGTCATTAAGGGAAAACAGTCATTCAAAGTTCGAAGGAGACAATAAATCGCTGTGCAAAAACGTTGCAAGTAGCAGTGACGGGATTAGTAAAAAATGTACAGTATTTAAATAAATATACAGGTATTTGCAGAAAACACAGTTAAATTGTCTTTCTTTTTTGTGGACCAGTGTGTATGGAGTGTGATTAGGAGAAAGGAAGCAGTTCAGAGTGTGTGTGTGTGTGTGAGGTACAGTTTGTTATTCAGTTCTGATTAGGAGTCTGAAGAGCTGGGATAAGAAACCGTTCCCCACCTTGGTAGTGAAGACCTGGCTGCTCTAAAACTTCTGCCAGATGGAGGAAGGAAAAAAGAGGGTGTGGGAGGGGTCATCCACAATGCTTGTGACTTTGCAGATCCAGTGTGGTGTAAGATCTCGATCAATTTCCACTAATCTGATCTATACTTCAGCACAGAGAGTTGGCCTTTCAATTTGACTGCCTGATCTGAGGTTTTGGCTACCAGTTACTTGTAGTATGGGGGGGGGGGGGGGGGGAGCCA
>JBBJLS010000109.1:5459442-5482419 GCA_037577275.1 Bryconaethiops microstoma | reverse complement strand
GTGTGTGTGCGTGTGTGTGTGTGTGCGTGTACGTGTGTGTGTGTGTGTGTGTGTGTGTGTGTGTGTGTGTGTGTGTACGTGTACGTGTGTGTGTGTATACGTGTGTGTGTGTACGTGTGTGTGTGTACGTGTGTGTGTGTGTACGTGTACGTGTGTAGACACCCTCGCCTAACTCCTCTAATGAAACATCTCCGGTGAGTCCACCAGAGGAGCAGGGTCAGAGTGATGCTCAACAGGTGCAGGAAGAAGAGGAGCCAGCCTTTCCCCACACAGACCTGGCAAAGCTGGATGATATGATCAACCGGTCTGTGATTTTCTAGAATTTGTTCTTTTTTATAAAGAGTAATTCAAAATGAACACTTATATATATTGTGTCGTTGTAGTGTTTTGTCTGATTTTTTATTTTTTTTAAGTGATCTTGTATCCATCTCTTCTCAGACCTCGCTGGGTGGTACCAGTCTTGCCAAAGGGGGAGCTGGAAGTTCTGCTTGAAGCTGCTATAGATCTTAGCAAAAAAGGTAAGAATTAATGCAGCTACTTTAGGCAATAAAATTCAGTGTCTCTCACAGACTGTTCAGAAGCTATGGTAGATGGATATCGAACTATGAGATATGGTCTGTATGAATACTTTGTCATATACTTCAGTTTGTTAAAAAAAAGTCTAGATTAGGGTTGCAAAGCGGTGGACAATTCCTGGAAAATTTTCAGAAACTTTGCATGGGAACTTTAGGAAATATCGGGGATTTTGGAAATATCAACATTGCCTGGTATGAAATGCCTCCACACGCTAGATGGTGTAAGTGGCATTTTTCTGTTGAATAAGATGACAAAGAATTTATATTAAAAAAAAACACTAATGCAATACAGATATGTAGGTAGTTAGCTGAACAAATGGAATGGTCTTCAAATTATTTTACAACTGATGTATATAATCTGGTATGGTTACATAAATTCTTGTAGCAGGAGGCAGAAGAAACAGCATCACATTTACAGTAGCTAGCATCAAGGTAACCCAGCCTCCTTAATGAAATTGTGCTGGCATATGTGGTTACCAGTGACCTAGCTACTGTATGAATACATTTTGAACTTTAAACATTAAACTTTAACACTATAGATCAAATATTATCTACCTCATAATATCATCAAAATTTACTTGACTTTATGTAGTCCTTGGGCTCAAATGTGTGGCTTCAATAGTCTGTATCGGTACTGTGGGCTCAGAAAAGTAGCTTTAGTAGTTCAGAATTCTAGAAATCATTGTGCATGTAATGGAGGAATGCACAATGCATGTAGGGGGCGTGACCTCAATAGCCCCATAGTGTGCTATGTGCCTGTGATTGTGGAATAACATAGATACTCAACTGTACTTGCATTAGCTTTAATTATGCTACAATATATTTTTTACCAACTATATTTTGTTTGTTTGTTCCCATTAATTCCCATAAATTCCCGTTAATTCCCATGGAAAGTTTCCAACTTTGAAATTTCCTGGAATTTTTCAACCCTAGTCTAGATATACATTTGTTACATTTTTGGCTTTGGATGTATTAACACTGTAATATAGTGAGGACTTGGAGAACTTGATTTAAATTTGTATACGTTTATTTTGTGATGTAGCTGTACCACTTTACATCTACTTGGGCTAAAACGTAGTGTTGCACCAGTGTATTACAAGCTCAAATTGTAGCCATTGTTTTGTGTGCACTCAAACTTTGTTTATTGTATTTGTATGAGTGTGCCTACAGGTTGAGACATGGGTTTTATTTGTTAGAGGAGAGGCTGTGAACATAGGAATGATGAAGCAACTGTACTGCTGTTTTTTTAATGACCCACCATAGGAAATGTTTCATATATACATTTTGCTTATTTTGTTTAGAACAGGATCTACAAGGCTAGCACTGCTATGAAAATCTAAAAGTCAATAATCCCCCAAATCCTTTCCTTAAAGGCATCCCCAAACTTTCTCTCAGTCCACTGAAACCACATTCAGGTCTTCATTAAAGTGGTGCAGACTTAATGAAGTGTGGTTAAGTACTGTGAGCTAAAAATGAATCAAACTTCATGTTGTTGTCAACTGCTGTTGGTACCTGTTTTAAACAACAGGATATGCATTCAAAAGCACCAAGGTATGCTTTTAAGACTTGAATTGCAAATCTTTGACTATGACATTATAAACTATGACCATTATAAATGTGGACAAATCTCATCCAGGATCAGTTCTTTCCAGCATTGGGGTTGTTTAAAATGCTCAAATTCACTGTTTAACCAGATAATTGTGTAAATTAGTTTTTTTTTTTTTGCCAATCTGTTCTTTTTAATGTATGTTATAAAATGATCCTGATGTTAAAAAGGAATGATGGATATTTTTTCTGCCCTGTATATTTTCATTAAGGGCTTGATGTGAAGTGTGAGGCATGTCAGAGGTTTTTCCGAGATGGTCTGACAATCTCGTTCACAAAAATACTGACAGATGAGGCAGTCAGTGGTTGGAAGTTTGAAATTCATGTAAGTACTATTAGCTGTAATGTACTTGTTTTCAGTACTGTTATAACCATGGGATACACAAGCTATAAGGTAGTTTGAGGTTAAAATGTGGTTCTACTGATATCATTAATATGAGGTTCTACTGATAGTAATTTTTTCATTCTTCTTCTCTACAGAGGTGCATCATCAATAACACACACCGATTAGTGGAGCTCTGTGTGGTGAAGTTGTCCCAAGATTGGTTTCCTCTGCTTGAGCTGCTAGCTATGGCAACCAATCCCCACTGCAAGTTTCATATCTACAACGGGACACGCCCATCTGAGAGTGTGCCTGCTGGTGCCCAACTCGCTGATGATGAACTCTTTGCACGTCCACCAGACCCTCGTTCACCCAAGGTATCTCTTCAGCTTGTCAGTTGTCAGATGTCAGTTAGAAAAACTTTCTGTAAGAATGAAAGACACTACAATTTCTTACAACTTGCACAGATTTGCTGTCATTTACACTACTGTAATAGTACCAGGACTAAGAAAAAGTAAACCGCTTTCTGCAGTGGTTCAGTCTTCATCTGTAATCATTTTCTGTCTTTGTCTTTATGCTATTTATGCCCAGGGCTGGCTAGTGGACCTTATTAATAAATTTGGCACACTGAATGGGTTCCAAATTCTGCATGATCGTTTCATGAGTGGCCAGGCTCTTAATGTGCAGATTATTGCAGCTCTCATCAAGTAAGATGTTTCTTTTTGTCTCCCTTTGTCTTATTCAGAAAATAGCAATACCTACTATCAAATCAAAGTGAAATGAACCAATCCAGTTGTACAATGTTGACCAGTATTCTTTGTTTCTTTTCAGCAATTTAATTATTGTTCTTTTTTTCACAGGCCTTTTGGGCAATGTTATGAGTTCTTGACATTGCACACGGTTAAGAAGTTTTTCTTGCCTGTGATAGAGATGGTTCCACAGTTTTTGGAGAACCTCACAGATGAGGAACTTAAAAAAGAGGCCAAAAATGAGGCTAAAAACGATGCCCTTTCTATGATCATCAAGTCCCTGAAGAATTTGGCATCCAGAGTACCAGGCCAAGAGGAAACTGTCAAGAATTTAGAAATCTTTAGGTTAAAAATGATACTTAGGTGAGTGGCATCAGTATGTGTCCCAAGAGAAAATAATAAATCAACATTAGTTAATGACTAGATTTGGGATAACATTCTGATTTAATAACTTGCATTTCTGTTTGCATTTCGGCCTTAAAGTTGCTTGAATTAGAGCATCTTTTTCCTTAACAATAGAATGGCGGCTAACCTATAGAATGGCTATACCTATAACGGCTGTGTGCGTCAATTGACGCAGTGCCCAGTTTCGCACAAGACGCTTCTTGATATGACCGCTGCTGCAGTATGTTCAGGCATTTAGTCCTGCAGCCTGCCGACATACATCCACGCAAACGGCAGCCAGCAGACACAGCAAGTGTCCAGTGGACTTTGGACCCAGAGCCCGTCGTACAGCGCCAGTAGCCATATTAGAACACGTACAAGGAATTTGTTTCCGGTCAATGGTGTCTCTCAAGCACAACAAGATAAGACAACAATATGTAAAAATACATGTGCGCATGTGCCTACACCACACCCATATGTCTCTTACAGAGCATGCTTGCTGCTAGAATAGGCCAATAGACGCGATTCTGATTCTGAGCCTGATGAAATTACGTCAACTGACGCTGTCAGCCGTTCTAGTGTTAAGGACTGTTGCTTTATTATATTTTGTATTGCACTATACGTGCGTTTTTCATGACAAATAAATTTTTGTTTTCACAGGTTATTGCAAATTTCTTCTTTTAATGGAAAAATGAATGCACTAAATGAAGTAAACAAGGTGATCTCAAGTGTTTCTTATTACACTCATCGCCATGGCAGCCCTGAAGAAGAGGAGTGGCTCACTGCTGAACGGATGGCGGTAAGAGCGAATTAGGGTGTGAACGAACTGAGAGTGAAATTTCTAAATGAATCCAGTTCCTTGTTAAGGTAGAGCTCAGACAACACACCTGTAACAGCTAGCATGGCTGAAAATGTCCTCCAGGAAACACTGATAAAGTTAAACAAATGTGTGCTGTGTTTGCAGAGAACACATCACATTTTGAAGAAAAAAAAAAAACTTCTTGCAAGGACTAAAAGATTTGGTCTGTGCGAGCAAATGAGACACTTTGCCATAAAAGTAAGCCAGCAACAACATCAAAACACCCCCTGTTATAATCTGTGAAGTTGTCCACATGAGCCTCGGAGGATAACATATGCCATTTTTATTACTGTTCTTAAGTTTTATTTTGTTATTGCCGCTTAACGTCCAAGCTCGTGAGGAATTTTGGAACCGTTCCAATGTCAAAAGGTCCGTTAATATCCATCGTTCTCTTGTATATAAGTTTGTGATTGGCTGATCATTGAGTATTGATCATTTAAAAAAATGGTTGAGAGACCTCTGTAATGTATGGGGAGAGAGAATGGTTGAGTCATCTTTAAAATGTGTATTGGAAAGAGAGCCTGTGATGTTACAAATAAACTGGAAAACCAAAAGAAAACAAACGTGGAGCACACACACATCGGACTCATAAACAAACATTGGTTTTATAACAACCACACAATCACAATTCGCGTTTACTTGCGGAAATACAGTCTAGTTTTCAATGTGACCCATTGTATTACGCCAGTGTTTCACCTCTCCTCATTGATGTGTGTGGGGAATGAAGGCTAGCTCGTTTGGTCCAGTCTCACTGAAATGCTACTGACGCTGAAGTTGCTGAAGAGGGTAATGGTGGCAATGATAGAAAGTTGCCTGAAAACAGTGTATTGCAGCTTGCTGTGTATGGGGCTGCATCTCTGAAGACTGCTCACAGTGGCCATGCTAACCCCTGTCCACTTCTGGAATGATCAGAATTGGACCATGGAGCAATAAACGAAGGTGGTGTGATGTGAAACCAAGTTACTTTCCAGGCATAATTTAGTCCTGGCAGTGTCTTATAATCAAATGTAGATCCCTGTAGCGATGGTAATATCACTCACATAGGCTTTGCATACATGCAAGAGGCTATAGTTCAGTGTTGTGGCAGGCATGATAACTTTGCTAGGTTTAGCTTCATTCCTCATCTGTGGCTTGAAAAGTACAAGGTGCGGCATCGCTGAGACCATAGTTGAGCCCATTGTTGCTATGGACTAGTGTTAGGAGACACAGAACATACAAATATTGTGACGAATTCTCTTTCAGCAGAGCTTTTAATTGCCATTCATATCAAATATGATAGCCTTGTTATGCTATAGAATGTTTTTCTTTGTTTCTCACTTGTAGGAATGGATTCAACAGAATAACATTCTGTCCATTGTGTTGAGGGACAGTCTGCACCAGCCTCAGTATGTGGAGAAGCTGGAGAAGATACTGCGCTTTGTAATTAAAGAAAAAGCCCTCACTTTACAGGACCTGGACAACATCTGGGCTGCACAGGTGCTGCAGCTGCATTAATTTGAACTGCAGTGTATTACACAACGGAGAATGACAAATATAAACATTTTCTGTTTATAATCTCCCATTTTAGGCTGGTAAGCATGAGGCTATTGTGAAGAATGTCCATGACCTGCTGGCCAAGTTGGCTTGGGACTTCTCCCCTGAGCAGCTGGACCACCTCTTTGATTGTTTCAAGGTAAGAAACACAGGTGTTTTTTTTCTTTTAATTTTCACAATAAACAAAATTATGATTTCAAAAAGAAGAAATGTGTTTTGTCTTTCAAAGTATATATACGCTATGCTATATGGTTTTAGTTTTTCAAGCTGACAAATTGTTGTAATGTCCTTTGTTCCTCATTTAATATGATGGACTAGTCCATGGTAGGCTATCAGGATGTCTTGTTCATTTTATCGGCAGGCGAGTTGGACGAACGCAAGTAAGAAGCAGAGGGAGAAGCTGCTGGAGTTGATCCGCAGACTGGCAGAGGATGATAAGGACGGTGTGATGGCTCACAAGGTGCTCAACCTGCTGTGGAACTTGGCACACAGTGATGATGTCCCTGTCGACATCATGGATCAGGCCCTGAGCGCCCACATCAAGATTTTAGACTACAGCTGTTCTCAGGTAGCGAAGTGAAAGCCTTCAAAATCTGTCTCCAGCATTGGCTAGCTCTCCCCTCTGCAATTCCTTTCAGAGTACTTTGTATATCACATTTGTAAAGGCCACTGTGTGTAATCTCTCTCATGGTTCATAGACCTTGTTTAGACATGTTCGGTAGGTATGATTGGAGCAGGATTTTCTGCAGTCTGAACAGTAAAAAGTCTGATCTGATTCAACTCTGATTTCTGGATGTGTGGTTCCATTTGACCAGTCAGATCGGATTTCGTTATTTGGTGGCACTGGTTTTTGACATCTGACTGTGCAACAAGAAACAAAATTGGTCCTGCTCATCACACACAATAGCTTACAAATGGAGAGCTTTTGACAGACATTTAGGTAGCACTTTTTATTTATATATCGTAGTTTGACAGTAACTGTCAGTAATGATGTGAATTTGAACCCAGATTAATGGCAGCTTTTTAGCTTATGCTACTGCTGTTCAGAGCGTTTTGTTCTAATACTGTAAGTCTTGTTCTTGTTCTAGTTGCTAAAAAGCGTAAGACTGTAATGAGTGATAGCATTTTGATAGTGGTAGTCTTTACGGAATGATGCATGTCAAGATCCAAGCACATAAATGTGACTAGTGTGTAGGTTTTGCCTCCCTCTAACCACTGTACTCAAAAATGCAACCAGTGTGGATATTCAAGCAAATCTATTCTCACCTGTCAATAGGACAGAGACACGCAGAAGATCCAGTGGATTGACCGTTTCATTGAGGAACTTCGAACCAATGACAAATGGGTGATCCCAGCCCTGAAGCAGATCAGAGAGATCTGCAGCCTGTTCGGAGAAGCCCCTCAAAACCTCAGGTTAGTCAGCAGCATTTTGTATTCAATAATTCCTCTACCAGTTTACTTGAATGTTTCATTTATTTCCATTGGTTTTGTAGAAAATAACATTTACAGTGGCTCTTGAAAGTTTGTGAACCCTTTAGAATTGTCTACATTTCTGCATAAATGACCTGAAACCTCATCAGATTATCTCCTCAAAACAGATAAAAAGAACCCAGTTACATAAATGAGACAAACATATTTAACTTGGTCATGTATTTATTGAGGAAAATAATCTAACACTACATATCTGTCTGTGGCAAAATTATGTGGACCTTTCATTTCAGTGTTTGATGTGACTGACTACAACTAAACATTTCCGGTAACTGCTGCAATAACTGCAACTAAACGTTTCCGGTAACTGTTGATCAGTCCTGCACAGCAGACTTTAGTCCATTCCTCCTTACAGAATAGCTTCAGCTCTGGGATGTTGGTGGGTTTCCTCGCATGAACTGCTCCGCTTCAGGTACTTCCACAATATCTTGGCTGGATTAAGGTCAGGACTTTGACAAGACCATTCCACAACAAACTTTTTTCTTCCTTAACCGTTCTTTGTAGATTAGGATCTTATGTGATTAGGATCATTGTCCTGCTGAATGACTTACTTTTTTGAGATTCAGTTCATGGACATTTTCCTTTAGTATTTGCTGGTATAATTCAGAATTTTTTGTTCCATCAATGATAGCAAGCAAAACTGGCCCAAACCATGATACTACCACCACCATGTTTCACAGATGGGAGAAAGTTCTTATGTTGGAATTCAGTGTTTTCCTTTTTCCAAACATAACACTTCTCATTTAAAACAAAAAGTTTTATTTTGGTCTCATCTGTCCACAAGACATTCTTCTAATAGCCTTCTGGCTTGTCCACGTGGCCTTTAGCAAACTGCACACATGCAGCAGTGTTCTTTCTGGAGAACACCCTGCCATGAACATTGTTTTTCTGTGTTCTCCTGATGATGGACTCATGAACATTAACACTAGCCAGTGCAAGAGAGGCCTTCAGTTGCTTAGCAGTTACACTGGGGCCCTTTGTGACCTGGCCGACTGTTACATGCCTTGTTCTTGGAATGATCTTAGTTGGTCGACCACTCCTGGGGACACTTTGATAGATCTGTGTTCTTTAAATAACACAAGGTGCCCATGCACACCTGATTGTCATCCTGTTGATTAAAAACATCTGATTTAACCTTCAAATTACCTGATAATCCCAGAGGTTTATATACTTCTGACACTGACAGATAGGTAATATTGTATTACTTCCTCAATAAATAAATGACCAAGTGAAATATTTTTGTCTCACTTATTTAACTGGGTTCTTTAATTTATTTAGTTATTTTCACCAAAACATGCTGGCCCCTTGTTGCACAGGAAAGAATGCTTTATGGAGCACCAAGGATGATGTATACCTGCTAGCGCTGAACAGTTTGAGGAACTGCAGTTTTTCCTACCATTATTTTTGATTGGGATTTAAGTTGATTAGTGAAGTGATTGTTGTCTACACACTGAGCTCCAAACCTGTGTTGGTAATCCACATAGTATCAAACATACATGTGACAACAAAATTGTCTCGTTCTCACATGAAATGAACCACAAGTTTTTGCTGGGACAACTGCTGATTAAAGCAACTAAAATTAAACATTGAACTAAAATTAAAAATAGTGCCACAACAGTTAGTTCATGCGTAAAATTTAAAGAGCATTAAAATGATTTTAACTTAAATAAAAACAAAGAAAAAGCTTGGATAAAAAACAGATAAATTGAGAAACAACAGAAATCTCTAAATATTTGCAAACATAGTAGTAAAATGGAAGTTATAACCCAAGCTATGCCAAGAGAGAGCGATGTTACCCAGCATCAATCTCTCAGATCTTAGTTTTTATTCCTGTAAACTCTTTAAACCTTAAGCTGTTTGAAAAAAAAACAGTTTAAAGAGTTTCAATTTAAAAAATCAGTAAAGTAATATTCTGTAGGTTAACTGTATTATTTTTACTTAATCAAAACAACCCAGCTGCAGTTTGCTTTATTACTTGGAATTAAAAAAAAAAAAAAAGATTTATGAAAATAAATAAAAATGAAAAACAAAAGACGAGTTAATTTGCTACCAATGATGAAGTTTGTTCAGAAAATTGATCAGGAATTGATGAATTAATCATACTGATAAACAGAATTAATAATGTCATCAGTCTTGGAGCGTTTGGCACATAATTTGAACAGTAAAGCCAAGCTGCTGCTAATCCAAACATGTATATACACACACAGCACAGTTAACAGTATATTAGTACAGCTGGACTTTAAAATTGAATTGTGTTTTACTTATTAGTTGCATTTGTTTAAGCTCTAAACTAAAGGCTTACCTTGATATTACCACAGTGTAGTGCATTTTTGGGACTTTTGGACTGACTCACATATTGGAAGAGCTGAGGTCAGTGAGACATGTGAAAACTTTAATCTGAGGTCTCTCTCAAAAGCATGTTGCCCCCCTTCTGTACATGCAGCATAGACTGATGATGGTCTGATTCTTGGCGTTCTTGCACATAGCAGTCAAAGCACCCAGGGATAATCCTAGTTGTATTGCAGTTGCTACACTTGGTATGGCTTGTAGTGTGTTGAATACATTTGTTTTGCAATTCTGCTTTGCCTCTCTTCCAGTTTTTGTTGAAATAAAGTGCTTCAACAATGGTTGACTTTTTAATGCCACGAATAATAAATAATGCCATGAGAAATGTCCATCTCTTCAGAAACTGTCATTAGCCTCTTCACTTTTGTTTTGTCATTATGTTTATTAAGTCATTATCAGGTTGATCAGTGTTTTTGTATACCCTACTTTGGCTGTAGGTTTGTTTGATTGCTATACCAAGAGAACAAGTATTGAAATGTTTTCTCGTCCAGTTGCATCCTTTGTCCTGTTCACTTAAACAGTGTATCGTGATTCACCCTCTTGCACTACAATGACGTCAGGCACCACATTGCTTAAAACACTGATGAATTCATTGTGGACATCAGAGTTGGCATAGCTTGTGTTAGGGGGAATATGCTTTACTATTTCACTAGTTCAGTGGCTTTTTAGATTATGTAGTTAAAAAGAGGCCACCTGACCCTTCTTATGTCATCAAACCTAGCAAGACCACCAGAAAGTTGCCTGATTCTTTGCGAAGAATCCCTCATCATTAGGGTTGCAAAGGGGTGGAAAATTCCTGGTAAATTTCCAAAAACTTTACATGGGAACTTTAGTTTAGGAATTTTGGAAATATCAACATTAGCTGGTGTGAAATGCCTCCACACCCTGGATGGTGTACATGGCATTTTTCTGTTGAATAAGATTTTTAAAAATGTGTAAAAAAACAAAACAAAAAAACTAATGCATTGCAATGCAGATATGTAGATAGTTAGCTAAACAAATGGAATGGTCTTCAAAACAACTGATGTATTAAATCTGGTATGGTTACATAAAATCGTCTAGCAGGAGGCAGAAGAAACAGCATCACATTTACAGTAGGTACTATCATGATAAGCTAGCCTCTTTAATGAAATTGTGCTAGCTTCAGTAGTTCAGAATTCTAGAAATCATTGTGCATGTGATGGAGGAATGCACAATGCATGTAGGGGGTGTGGCCTCAATAGCCCCACAGTAAGTAGTGTGCTATGTGCCTGTGTTAGAGGGAATATCATAGATACTCATCTGTATTTGCATTAGCTTTGATTATGCAACAATATATTTTTACCAACTATATTTGTTCCCAAACTTCCAGTTTATTCCCGTTAATTACCACAAATTCGCGTTAATTTCCATGGAATGTTTGCTTTTGAAAATTCCTGGAATTTTGCAACCCTACTCGTCATTTCAATACTTGTTCTCTTGGTATAGCAATAAACATAAACATAGACATAGTACCTGTTCGTATTTGTCTGGTCAGTGTGGATGAGTCGGGAAATTTCTTTGCTTCTTCTGATTCAATTCTCCTGGATCTTGCATCTCTCCAGACACATTAAATGTTCCTTTGTTGAGTGAAGACGAGAAGCCTTAGCCTCTTTCAGCATTGTATTTCCAATTTTTGTAGGCTTTCACTGTAAACACCAAATACGTTTAGGCTTGGATACATGCACTATTGAACATTCTGCATGGGCAGAAATGCCTCTGCATTCATATTATATTCCAGCCATTATTGGCTCTGTTGTAACCGTAAATGCTGGTTGAGAGGACACTCATGTTCTTTCTTGTGTGTAATGTTCTGTGTTCATTTTGGAAGGTGATTTTGATGGCCTTAGTCTATGCTTTGGTCAAATTTTAGTCATTCAATTTGTCACATTTTAATAAAATAACATTTTTATGCTGTAATGCGCCTATGCCTGTGCATCTCACGGGAGAAACAACAAGGATGCGAGGGTGGGGTTAGTAAGAGATGTGATTGGGCCAGCCTAGGGTCAGCATAGAAAAGACTGCAGTCCCTGCTTTATTGACTGCTTGTTTGACACGTTTTACATTTTTAGTTATTTATTTCCTACAATAAATATAAATACACTTTTCAAGCCTCAAGGTGTGTCAGCTAATAACTATACCTTGTCAGGTCATGTAGGTGTATGTAATTTCAACCACTTGTACAGTATGCAGTGAAGTGAAATAATGTTTCTCTAGGACCACAATGCAACACAAAGAAAGAAACAGAACACCAACACAACACAAATGTAAGGACAGGACTGTAAGAGAAAGTGCATAAAAACACAAGCAACATTACAATAATTTACAGGACACTTACATTTATCCAAAGCGACTTCCATTGTAAAGCTATGCTATAATCAACAGCAGCTTTTTACCAGCTAAATTAATGCCAGCTAAATTACAAAACTTAACAAACCCTGTAGAATGAAAGTGAGAGGTTAATACACAAGTAAGGAAAAACAGTTAGGAGGGAAAGGGCCCGAGGTTTTTTAAATATAAAAAAAAAGATGTGTAAAAGATAAACGAGAGGATTGGTTAGTCACCAAGGTCCTCCTTGAAGAGGTGGGTCCTCAGACGATGCTTGAAGACAGTGAGGGACTCCGCAAATGTGTTTGCAAGATGGAGTTCGTTCCACCACTGGGGGGCCAAGACTGAAAAGTGTCTTGATGCCTATCTTCCACTTCTTTTGAGTAATGGAGGTTCAAGGCGAGCAGTGCTTGAAGCTCTGAGAGGACAGGTAGTGACATGCTGCTTGATCAGTGCAGATAAGTAAGGAGGTGGCCTTGAAGGCAAGTGTTAAGGTTTTAAACTTAATGCGAGCAGCCACAGGGAGCCAGTGAAGATTCTGTAGTAGAGGTGTAGTGTGTGAGAATTTAGGAATATTGAAGACTAACCTCACAGCTGCATTCTGAATCAGCTGGAGTAGTCCAGTTTAGAGATGACCAGAGACTGGACAAGTAACTTGCGTAGCTTCAGTGGTGAGAAAGTGTCAGATTCTTCTGATGTTGTAAAGAAGATATCTGCTCTCAAAAGAAACTGAGGCTGTGTCTTGATAATGGACTCCCTTTGATGAAAAGAAGCCTGTTTTTGCTGGGATTTAGCTTGAGGTGGTGGGCCACCATCCAAGATGTCAGCCAGACAGTCTGAGATGTGGATCGAGACCTGATCATCACTGGAGAGGAAAGAGAGAATAAGTTGAGTGTCATCTCCATAAAAGTGGTAGGAAAAGCCATATGAGGCTATTACATCCCCAAGAGAAACGAGAAGCGGTCCAAGGACTGAGCCCTGTGGAGCACCAGTGGACAGTCTTTGCTGGGCAGACTGGGAGCCATGCCATGCTACCTGGTACCACCGGTCATTGAGGTAGGAAGCAAACCATTGCCAGGCTGTGCCCGATATCCCAAAGCTGGCGAGAGTAGTTAGGAGGCTCTGATGGTTAACCATGTCAAAGGCTGTAGAAAAGTCAAGAAGAATCAGAGCAGAAGACAGTGGTGGTGAGGGGTGGTGAGGGGTGGTGGCCTAGTGGGTAGGATACTTGCCTCTGGACCAAGAGGTCATGGGTTCGAATCCTACCTGCAGCACCACCACTGGGTTCCTCTGTAGTTAGGGTTTGGATAAAAGCGTCTGATAAATGCCGTAAATATAAATATAAAGTTGGCTGATCTAGCTGCATGAAGTTCTTCTGAGACGGCTAGTTGTGCAGTTTCAATAGAGTGCACAGTCTTGAACCCAGACTGATGAGGGTCCTGAAGCCTGTTTTGAGAAAGAAAGATGGTGAGTTGGTTATAACACCATATATATATAAACAGCAAATTCCAGGACTTTGGAATGGAAGGAGAGAAGAGATACTGGTCTGTAGTTGTCGATATCTGAGGAGTCCAGCATGAAGTATCATCTGAAGTGTACTTGATGGGATAGGGTCAAGCAGAGATGTGGTGGGTTTGCTGGACATCAGGAGCAGTGACACATCCTCGAGAGAGAGAGAGAGGTGAGAAGCCAAGAAACTGGGAAGTTTTGGCTGGTATCAGGCTGACAGGATGCTTGATTGGCGGGAATGATCTACTAATGTCATCAATCTTCTCATTGAAGAACACAGCAAAGTCTTCTGGTGAGAGAACTGGAAAAACAGAGAGATGGAGATTTAAGAAGCAATGAAAAGGTGGCAAAGAGCTTGTGAGGGTTGGATGCTGATTCTTCAAACTTGGTTCTATAGAAGGAAGACTTTGCAGAAGTTAAATCAGTGGCAAATTTGGACGAAAGAGAGCGCTAATTGATGAGGTCACTGTCACTAAGCGTTTTCCTCTATCTTCTTTCGGCTGCTCTCAGTTCCGTTCGGTTACTTTGCAGGACCTCAGAGAGCCATGGAGCCAGGGGAGAGAGACATGCTTTGGTCTGGAAGACAAGGGGCAGAGTAAATTAATTGAGCAGTGGAGACATGAGAGAAGGTCATTGGTGGCTGATTCAAATGAAGATGAGAGAGGTTAGTGGACTTGGGGAGAGATACGGAAGAAAGAATAGAGGAGAGAGAGGACAGAGATGGAGAGGATAGATTTCTGCGGTTAGGTGTTACACATGGGAGATGAGGAGGTCTGAAGAGGAAATTTGAAAGATAGATCATGGTCAGAGACATGTAGAGGAGCGGACAATGTATTGAAGTGATCTGGTTGATACTAAGTCAAGAGTGTTGCCTGCTTTGTGGGTTGAAGGAGACTCACCAAGGGACAGACCAAAGGACGATAGGAGCATCGCAAGCTCAGAGGTCTGCAACTTGTCACCTGGAAGATTGAAGTCTCTGAGGAGGATGAGTAGAGAGTAGTGCGAGGAGAGTGAGAGAAAGCTATGGCAGGGGATAGAGCAGCCGGAGTAGCGGAGTTCACTGGTTTGATCCATGTCTCTGTTAGGGCCAAGAAGTGGAATGAGTGGAGAGATGCCAGTCCAGAGATAAAGTCAGCTTTCTTGATGCAAGACTGGCAATTCCAGAGACCACCATAAACCACTATAGAAGGCTGTGGAGAAAAAAGCAGTATGCACACACATATGCCAAGATAAATACTTGCTGCTTTTTTTTTCTTAATGATTTTGTACTTCAATTTGTATTCTTATCAAGGCTGATCAGAGATTTCAGAACTGGTGAGTATTCTCTTTAGTCTGCTGGTGTTCCTATCCTCAACAGTGCCTTTGCAATTTTCTGTCGAACCTCACAGCCAGACACAGCGGAGTCCTCACGTGTTTTACCGCCATGACCTGATCAACCAGCTACAGCACAACCATGCTCTGGTCACACTGGTTGCAGAAAATCTGTCTGCTTACATGGAGAACATGAGACAGTTCTCTAAAGGTATGTCTTATGACTTCCCACTTGATAGACTTAAAAAAAAAAAAATAAAAAAAAAAAATTGTTCTTTAAGTTTTTTATTAAGTTCTTTCAGCTTCCCCCTGAGAGAAGGCGGAGTCTCAGAATTAAATTTCTTGTGAGGTGAAGATGTAATTTATATGTCTGTGCATGACAAAATTTTATTTTATAACTCTGTGTTCAACAGAGCACACGGGCTTCGATCCTCAGACAGTTCGGGTGGGCACCCGCTACAGCCATGTACAGGAAGTTCAGGAGAGGCTTAACTTCCTGAGGTCAGACATAACCTTTTCCCTACCTATGCAGCTTGCACACTGTACGAAGTACCAGAACTGATAGCATCATTAATATGGGTTATAAATGATTTGGCATGCTATGAACAGCTCATTTTGTTTGTCAGTGCCGTTGTATCTGTAAATATTAAAAATTGAAAATGTGTACCTCAGTTACACTGCGCTGTAACAGTTTGAAACTTGATCACCATAGATGTTTATAAGAATGTCTTTTAAACACAAAAGTGTATAGCCTTGCAACTACACTGGTAACAATTAATGTTATTACCTGACAGTTTACTCCTTCTTGAACCTAAACTCCTTAATGGGTGATGTGTCATAAAGTGAGATCAATTTGTGAATTTTTTGGCATTTCAATTTTTAATGCTGTAACCATTTTATTGTTTAACCTGTCTCTGGGTAGGTTTTTGTTGAAGGACGGACAGCTGTGGCTGTGCGCTCCACAGGCTAAGCAGATCTGGAAGTGCCTGGCAGAGAATGCAGTATTTCTCTGTGACCGAGAAGCCTGTTTCAAATGGTACTCAAAACTTATGGGCGATGAGCCTGATCTTGACCCAGACATCAACAAGGACTTTTTTGAGAACAATGTGCTACAGCTGGACCCTTCACTGCTGACAGAGAATGGTATGAAGTGCTTTGAACGCTTCTTTAAAGCAGTGAACTGCAGGGAGGGAAAGCTGGTGGCCAAACGCAGAGCATACATGATGGACGATCTGGAGCTCATAGGCCTTGACTACCTCTGGAGAGTAAGAATTTTTGTTTTTTTCTCTCAAGGTTAATACCATACTTTGATTGAAGGCCAGTCATGACTTTTCCTGTCATCTACGCTAAGAAATAACCAGCACACTTTTTAATGTTGTGGTTTGACTGTTGTGATCTCACAGGTTGTGATTCAAGGTAGCGATGACATTGCCACTCGTGCAATAGACTTGCTGAAAGAGATTTACACTAACCTTGGACCAAAACTTCAAGTCAATCAGGTAAGCCTCTTGGCCATCACACAATTACATTGTTAAAATGAAACTTCTGATTAAAAATGCCATTTGTCACTTGCAGGTAGAGATCCATGAAGACTTCATCCAGTCCTGTTTCGACCGCCTGAAGGCCTCATATGACACACTTTGTGTGCTGGATGGGGATAAGGACAGCATAAATTGTGCTCGCCAAGAGGCTATTCGTATGGTTAGAGTGCTGACCGTGCTTAAAGAATACATTAACGAGTGCGACAGCGACTATCACGAAGAGAGAACCATTCTTCCTATGTCCAGGTCAGTAAGCTTAGGTGTTGTTCTGACATTTTGCCATTATGTTTCTGTGATGGTAGTTGTTGGAAATCAGATCTGACAGGTTTATTTGTGCCTCCTCAACACCAGGGTGTGGAAAGTACATATGTTTTCTAGCACTCAAGTATGGTTTTGGATGACTTGCTTCTTGCTTTTTTTTTTTTTTTCTCAAATGCAATTTTTCAAAGGTATTTTTGTAATCAAGTACTCTAACCAGTTATATTTCCAGGAAACTCTTATTTACTCCTTTTTATTCAGACCTACAAATTGCCTGTTACAAACCTCAAAGCCATAAGATTTTCTCCATGTAATTCTTGCCAAGTGTTTTACCTTATTCTTATGAAAACATCCATCTAAATTCATATCAGTGTGAAGTTAAACTATTCACAACTAAGCTTATTCAACTTTGTGCAAAGACCAGTACTGCACATTAGTCACAAAGCCACACACTGTCAAAAAAAAGTAAACTTAAATGTTAATACTTTTTAGACTTTCATTTAATTATGTTTGTTTCACTTATACAGTAAACCCCTGCTTATACTTGGTTCAGCAGTCACGGCTTCAGTCTCTCACGGATTTCTTCTGAGAACCGAACTAATAATTGTTTGTGGAAACTCTGCATTTTTTATTATTTTTTGTGATGTCCAGACCTCGTCTGCCACGGCCTCTTGTCCTCGTGCTGGGTTGCCAGCACGAGGACGAGGGGGCGTGGTGAACGAGGCCCGGTTGTCACAGCTTTTCGTGGCAGTATATAATTTTTCATGCATTTGAGTGCTAAATTATTAAGAAAAATGTAATTTACTAATTTTGTAAAATAAATATTAATGTAAATTCAACTACATTTCCATATTTAAAAAACAACTGTTGTTTTTTGGTAGTGTCCAAACAACACAAAAAGCGTATCTACATGTTTACCTTTGCATTTTCTTTTAGGGGAAGTGCATTAAGCTGAGTTTCTAAAGAAATTATTGTGTTTTTGTGTTTTGGGAGCGTATTTGGGGGCATATTTAGGGTTTACACTATAAAAATAGGCATTGTTAAGCTTTTTTTTTTTTACAACATGACAACTTCGCTTTTTTTCCACTATATGCGGGTGCTCTTGCAACTCTTTTTCTGTCCCTTGTTTTAATTATGTCAGGTGTTGGGACAATATATATGTTTAAGTTAAGTATATTTCCCTGTACTTACTCAACCTCTGATTAACACACAACTACATTAGAAATCGGCGTAAAGAATTAGAATTAATAAATCCATTTGCTTGCTGCCACTCAGGGCGTTCCGTGGGAAACACATCACCCTTGTGGTGCGGTTTCCTAACCAGGGCCGGCAGGTGGATGACCTGGACATCTGGTCTCACACCAATGACACCATTGGCTCCGTGCGCCGCTGCATCCTCAATCGTATTAAAGCCAATAGCACACACACCAAAATTGAGCTTTTTATTGGTGGAGAGATTGTGGACCCAGCTGATGACCGCAAGCTAATTGGACAGCTCAATCTCAAAGATAAAACTGTGAGTACAGTATATTATAGATTCAGAGATATGAGTAATAGCTTTTAAACATGTCAGTTTTTCCATTCTTTTTCTCTTCTTTGCCTTGTCATGCTGTCTTGCTCTTGTCCATTCTCTTTCTCCATGTAGCTTATTACAGCAAAACTGACCCAGGTTAGCTCAAACGTGCCATCTAGTCCTGACAGCTCCTCTGACTCTTCCACGGGTTCACCTGGTAACCATGGCAACCACTACAGCGATGGACCCAACCCAGAGGTGGAGAGTTGCCTACCAGGAGTGGTGAGCAGCCATCTTAGTATTGCATGCAACAAAAATGTTACTTTTTTTTTTGACAGTTTTTCCCAAATTGCTACTCAGCGATTGTGAGGAGGATTGGAGTAAAAATCCAGGGTGCTCGGGGTCCCTGAAGACCACTGGTTTGTGAAATCAGAATGCTCAATCCCAAATAAACATCAGCGCAGAATTAAATTGAGAATGTGTATTTTGCATTACATGGTTATTTAATGTTCAATAACAGTCAAAACTTTTGGTGCAAAGCAACCTTCTTCACATTTTGGCGCATGCAGGTAGCATGGGCTTCTCTGTGCTGGTAGATTGACCCTTTAGTCCATGTCTGTTGTGAACACATGCATTGCTAGCTAATAATATACGTAGCAGCAACGAATAAAAAAAATGGGTCATAAATTAACCAAACAACTCGCCACTTTGTTTTAAATTATTGTCAGTGTTCAACAAAAAAAGTTGTTCTCAAAAATGTCCTACATGACACTCGAAAGTTAACCTTATCAGAACCACTGCTATAAACAGCTAGCAGCCTTAAAATGTCATAAACATTAAAAAGTTGAGGTCATTATTTGTAGTAGCTGTTTTGTTATTGTTTTTTGTTTCATACAATGAAATGTATAAAGACATTTTGCTTGAAAAACTTTTTTTTTTAAGATGACTTTAGAACTGTAACTCTAAAAGCATGAGCAGGTGGCTCTTCCATACTCATATTCTCATATTTCTTTAGGTTTCACCAGCTCTTGTGTTTAGGTTTTTTGCTTTATACTTTGATATTGTGAAAGCTTGATCATTTCAATACACTGGTAACCCTATCCCATCTAGTGTACATTTCAATTTGAAAATCTATGTACCAGTGTAACAGATTTAATTAAATAAAATGTGCTCACAGCAGTCATACTGTCTCCCTCTCAGATCATGTCTCTGCACCTGCGGTATATCTCATTCCTGTGGCAAGTTGCTGATCTGGGCTGCACTTTAAACATGCCTTTACTTCGGGATGGGGCCAGGGTCCTTATGAAGCTCATACCTCCAGGTACACAGTGGTTATATTCTTGTTCAGCACTGTAACTAAGTGCCTTAAATGTATCTAATGAAAAAGCCACATTATTGTTTTAGTGTGATTGCTGTTTTTAATAATTCTACTTTCTGTATATCTAGACAACACTACAGTGGAGAACCTGCGAGCAATTTGTCTGGACCATGCTAAGCTTGGGGAGAACAGCCTTAGCCCCACGCTTGACTCACGCTTCTTTGGACCCTCACCATCACAAGTGCTCTACCTCACTGAGGTGTGATTTTGTGTGTGTGTGTGTGTGTGTGTGTGTGTGTGTGTGTGTGTGTGTGTGCGTGTGTGCTTGTGAATACGTGTGTGTGTTGTTAGTTTGAGACCCATGTTTAAACGTGTGGGGTATTTTCTCATGCCAGGTTGTGTATGCCCTTCTGATGCCAGCCAGTGGTACTCTCGGGGAAGATGCTAGTGATTTCCAATACAACTTCCTGAAAAGTGGAGGTCTCCCTCTAGTACTGGGCATGCTCACCAGGAACAACTTCCTGCCAAATGCTGATATGGAGACACGTCGTGGAGCCTACCTGAACGCCTTAAAGATCGCTAAGCTCCTACTCACTGCCATTGGCTTTGGGCATGTTAAAGCAGTGGCAGAGGCATGCCAACCTGTTGTGGAGGGAACAAACCCTGCATCACCAGTAAGAGACAATTTTCTTTATTGATTTCAAAATATTAGGAAAGAAAAATTACACTTGAAAAACACCCATTCACTTGTCCTTCAGATAAATCAGGCAACTCATGACCAAGCTCTGGTGCTTCAGAATGCTCTCCAGAACATTCCCAACCCCGCCTCTGAGTGCATGTTGCGCAATGTAGCTATCCGACTGGCCCAGCAGATCTCTGATGAGGTAGTATAGCTTTCATGTGTGCCATCTTTCACTCTAGAGTTAATATACAGTATTTATTTGTATATTTATTTGTAATAAAAGTCTGAACAAATTCTGTATTGTTGCACAAATCTCAGAATTTCTTCCAGGCTTCAAAGTACATCCCAGACATCTGTGTTATACGGGCGGTACAGAAGATTGTGTGGGCATCAGGCTGTGGAAGCATTCAACTGGTCTTTAGCTCAAATGAGGAGATCAGCAAGATCTATGAGAAGGTAGAAGCACCTTAAGGAAACACGACTAGCTGTCTTTTAGAATTTCTTAACCTACTTCATAATTTTCTTACAGCAAAAATGTTAATGTTCATGTTTATTTGCTCTTATGATTAATCCCATGTAGTCAGACTTGTTCTAACTAATAAGGTTTTGCAGACTAATGCAGGAAATGAGCCAGATGCAGAGGACGAGCACGTGTGCTGTGAGGCTCTGGAGGCCATGACGCTGTGTTTCGCTCTCATGCCCACAGCCTTGGACACACTGAGCAAGGAAAAGGCCTGGCAGACCTTCATCATCGACCTTCTACTGCACTGCCAGAGCAAGTCAGTCTCTCACTCACACACACACACACACACACACACGCACACGCACACACACACATATATATATATATATAAAAAATACGGTAACCCCCCGCTTATTCAGCAGTTGCAGCTTCAGTCACTCGCTGATTTTTTTCTGAGAACCAAGCTAATAATTGTTTGCGGAAACCCCAGATATCCGCCACATTTTTTATTTATGTTTTTGCTTTTGTGACATCCGGGCCTCGTCCGCTACATACCCTCATTCTCGTGATGGGTTGTTTATGTTTAGGCGCGGCGCTTAGCAAGGAAATTAGACGCACCTGAACGGAATGAGCCTCTGCTACTCAGCATCTGATTGCTATGCTAAGCACCGCGCCCAAACATGAACAACCCAGCACAAGAACGAGAGGGCGTGGCGGACGAGGCCTGGACGTCACAGCTTTTTTAGTGGAATATAAAAAAAATGTATGCATTTTAGTGCTAAATAATTAAGAACAATATAATTTACTAATTTTGCTAAATTTATATTAATGTAAATTCAGCTACATTTCCATCTAAAATATAACTATACATTTTTTGGTACTGTCCAGAGAACACAAAGAAAGCGCATCTTGGGATGTTAAATACCACTGTACTCAGAGGTGGGAAGTTTGAAACTAGCCAGCTGCAGTCCAGAATTTCCCCCGTGGAGTGTGTCGAGTGTTCTCATGTTTTTCGTTTTGTTGTCCTTAAAGCCCTGTATTTTTATTACTGTAAATTAAATTAATTTATTATTCTATTTACCGTGCTTATACCAAAGAAAATGACCGTGCATGCCAAAGAAAACACGCTTGCATGAATTACAGTACAGTCTATATAGGGGTAACATCTGTATTTTACATTCTAGTACTGCGGGAGTTCAGTGTACACTCTACAGCACGGATATGGGTTTACCTTTACATTTTCTTCAAGGGTAATGTATTAAGCTGAGTTTAAAATGAAATTAAAGTATTTGGGGAGCTTATTGGGGGCATATTTAGTGTTTACATTATACTGCGTTCCAAATTATTATGCAAATGACATTTTTCTCTGATTTTCCTAAATAGTCAATGCAAATGACAGTCTGCATAATTTTCAAGTTATCAATCATTAGAGTGTAATTTGAATGTTACTGAACAAACCTCCCAATGATAATAGTATTTTTTGCAAAAACCACTGTTTCAAATTATTACGCACAACAGAGTTTCAAAACATTTTATAGGTTGTAAAGAACTGAAAATGGTCATTTGTTGAATTTGCAGCATTAGGTGGTCAAGTTACATTTTAACACAGGACCCCTTATTTGACAGCAGCTTCACAGTTCTTGCATCCATTGAACTTGTGAGGTTTTGGAGAGTTTCTGCTTGAATTTCTTTGCATAGAATAAGCCTCCCAGAGTTGCTGTTTGGATGTCAACTGCCTCCCACCCTCATAGATCTTTTGCTTAAGGATGCTCCAGAGGTTCTCAATAGGATTGAGGTCAGGGAAGGATGGGGGCCACACCATGATTTTCTCTCCTTTTATGCCCAAAGCAGCCAATAATGCAGAGGTATTCGTTACAGCATGAGATGGTGCATTGCCATGCATGAAGATGATTTTGTTACGAAAAGCAAGGTTCTTCTTTTTGTACCATGGAAGAAAGTGGTCCGTCAGAAACTCCAAATACAGTGGAGTGAAAGAGTATTTAGTCAGCCACCAATTTAAGTTCTCCCACTTAAAAAGGTGAGAGGGGCCTGTAATTTTCATTATAGGTATACCTCAACTATGACAGACAAAATGAGGAAAAAAAATCCAGAAAATCGCATTGTCTGATTTTTAAAGAATTTATTTGCAAATTATGGTGGAAAATAAGTATTTGG
>JBBJLS010000109.1:5443938-5459342 GCA_037577275.1 Bryconaethiops microstoma | reverse complement strand
AGTAGTCCACATCTGTTTTTCATATCTGTAAAGCTGTGCTTAAATCTTAAACATCTGCTTTTAACCAAGTTGCTGCTAGCTAAGTTAACACACCTTAACAAACCCTGTCAAAAAGGAAAAAGAAAACAAGTCAGAGATTAATACACAAGTAAATAAAAACAGTTAAGAGGGTAAGTGCCTGAGGGATTTGTTAAATATATAGGAAAATATGTATAAGAGATAAGTGAGAGGACTGGTTAGTCACCAAGATGCTCCTTAAAGAGGTGGGTCTTCAGACGATGCTTGAAGACAGCGAAGGACTCCGCAGATCTGATTGCAAGAGAGCGTTCATTCCACCACTGGGGGGCCAAGACTGAAGAGTCTTGATTCATGTCTTCCTCTTCTTTTGAGCAACAGAGGTTCAAGACGAGCAGTGCTTGAAGATCTGAGAGGACCAGAATTGACACGCTGCTTGATCAGTGCAGACAAGTAAGGAGGTTCAAGTCCATTATTGGCCTTGAAGGCAAGTGTTAAGGTTTTAAACTTAATGCAAGCGGCCACAGGAAGCCAGTAAAGGTTCTGTAGTAGAGGCGTGGTGTGTGAGAATTTAGGAAGATTAAAGACTAACCTCGCAGCTGCATTCTGAATCAGCTGAAGTGATCTCGTTACCTTCACTGGCAGTCAAGCCAGTAGAGAGTTGCAGTAGTCAAGTTTAGAGATGACCAGAGACTGGACGAGTAACTGTGTGGCTTCAGTGGTGAGAAAGGGTCAGATTCTTCTGTTGTTGTACAGAAGGTATCGGCATGTCCTGGAGAGGTGGTCACTGTGCGACAGGAATGACAGTTCTTCATCTAGCACGACACCAACATTTCTTACCTTCTTTGCAGGGACAATAACAGAGTTCTCAAAAGAAACAGTGAGGTCATGGCTTGGTGATGGACTTCGTTTGATGAAAAGCAGCTCAGTCTTACTGGGATTCAGCTTGAGGTGGTGGGCTGCCATCCAAGAGGAGATGTCAGCCAGGCAGTCTGAGATGCGGGTTAAGACCTGATCATCACTGGAGGGGAAAGAGAGAATAAGTTGAGTGTCATTTGCATAAAAATGGTATGAAAATGTGCGGCCATGTGCGGCTATTACATCCCCAAGAGAACCAGTATATAGAGAAAAAAGAAGTGGTCCAAGAACCAAGCCCTGTGGTACACCAGTGGACAATCTTCACGGGGCAGACTGGGAGCCTTGCCATGCTACTTGGTACTTCTGGTCATCAAGGTAGAATTCAGACCATTGCCAGGCTATGCCGATATCCCAAGCCTGGCTAGAGTATCCAGGAGGATCTGATGGTTAACCGTGTCAAAGGCTGGTGAGGATCCTGAAGCCTGTTTTGAGAAAGAAAGATGTTAAGTTGGTTATAAACAGTACGTTCCAGGACTTTGGAAAGGAAGGAGAGAAGACATACTGGTCTGTAGTTGTTGATATCTGATGAGTCCAGCATGGGTTTCTTCAGAATTTGTGTGACCACTGCAGACTTGAAAGCAGGTGGGACATGGCCAGTTGTTAAGGAGCCATTGATGATGTAGGCGATATGCAGGATTAAATCTGAAGACATCATCTGGAGCGCACCCAACGGGATGGGGTCGAGCAGAGATGTGGTGGGTTTGCTGGACATCAGAAGCAATGCCATATCCGAGGGAGAGGGAGAGGGAGAGAGAGGTGAGAAGCCAAGAAACTGGGCAGCACTGGCTGGTCTCCTCCTGACGGGTAGCTTGATGATTGGCAGGAAGGATCTACTAATGTCATCAATCTTCTCATCAAAGAACAAAGTGAAGTCTTCTGGTGAGAGAGCTGGAAAAACGGAGAGATGGAGATTTAAGAAGAGACAAAAAGGTGGCAAAGAGCTTGCGAGGGTTAGATGCTGATTCTTCAAACTTGGTTCTGTAGAAGGAAGACTTTGGAGAAGTTATATCAGAGGCAAATTTGGATGAGAGAGAGCGATAAGTGATAAGGTCACCGTCATGAAGCGTTTTCCTCCATCATCTTTTGGCTGCTCTCAGTTCCCTTGTGTTACTCCGCGGAACCTCAGACAGCCGTGGAGCCGGGGGAGAGACACGCTTCGGTCTGGATGACGAGGGACAGAGTAGAGAGAAAGTCATTGGTAGGTGATTCAACTGAAGATGGACAGGGGTTAGTTAGGGAGAAATAAGGAAGATAGAATAGCAGAGGAGAGAGAGGACAAAGATATAAAGGATAGATTTCTGCGTGTAGGCGTTGGTGTTACACTTGGGAGATGAGACGAGGAGGACTGCAGAGGAAATTTGAAAGACAGAAGATGATGGTCAGAGACATATAAAGGACTGGACAATATATTGAACATAGGAAGTGAGCTGGTCGATACTAAGTCAAGAGTGTTGTCTGCTTTGTGGGTTGGAGGAGATTTGCCGAGGGACAGGCCGAAGGACGATAGGAGCATCTCAAGCTTGCAAGTCTTTAACTTGTCACCTGGCAGATTAAAGTCCCCAAGGAGGATGAGTGGAGAGTCATCAACTAGAAATGAGCTCAGGAGGATATCCATTTCATCGATGAAGTTACCCGGAGGACCAGGTGGGCGATAAAGGACAATGATATGGAGCTTAGTTGGATATGTTATAGAAACAGAATGGAATGCAAAGGATGAGATGTTGAGCTGGGAAAGACAGAGAGGCATAAAACACCATCTACATGAGAGAAGCAAACCTGTACCCCCTCCTCTGCCTGTAGTGTGAGGAGAGTGAGAGAAGGACATGGCAGAGGATAGAGCAGCCGGAGTAGCAAAGTTCTCCGGTGTGATCCAGGTCTCTGTGAGGGCCAGGAAGTAGAAAGAGTGGAGAGACACCAGTCCAGAGATAAAATCAGCTTTCTTGATGCAGGATTGCCAGTTCCACAGACCACCATGGACCACTGTAGAAGGCTGTGGAGAAAAAAGCAGCTGAGAGAGGTTACTGCGGTTTCTCCCACACCGATGGGGAATGTATGTTCTTGGCCTGTTGGATATGTGAACAGGTATAGGTGTAAAGCACATTTTCTGTAGTAGTAAAAAAATAAAACAGAAGAATAAAAATAAGAAGGGATCCTTAGCTGAATGTAGAATTTGAAAGTTTGAGGATCCTTTCTCCGACAGTGCAACAGACACAGACGTGTGTTTGTGTGTGTGTGTGTGTGTGTGTGTGTGTGTGTGTGTGTGTGTGTGTGTGTGTGAGTGTGTGTGTGAGAGTGAGTGTGTGTATTTGTCAGTGGGCTATTTAGACAAACTCTATGGTACATTTCTAGACTTTAACACTTTAACATTAAACTCTTGTATTTAAAAAACAACAAAGGAAGAAAATAAACAGGCCCTTTATGTATATTCCCAGAGCACTGCAAAAGTGCTGTAATACTGCCTAATATTTTAAATTGTTTTTCAACCATTCGCTCTATCCAGGTCAGTGCGTCAGATGGCTCAGGAGCAGTTTTTCCTCATGGCCACCAGGTGTTGCATGGGCCATCGACCTCTTCTTTTCTTCATAACTCTGCTTTTTACTGTTCTGGGGGTGAGTTCAGACAATGAAGAAATAAAACTTGGTATAGTTTGTAGCCAGCTATTTTAATGTGGTATTCATATAAGTAATGTTGATGTGTGATTACAGCAGTGTATGTATTTAACCTTTCATTTGTGTTTGGTTTTCCCCAGACCACTGCCAAGGAAAGAGCAAAACATGCTGGGGATTACTTCACTCTCTTGAGGCACTTACTCAACTATGCATACAATAGCAACATCAACCTGCCAAACGCAGAGGTCCTGCTCAACAATGAGATTGACTGGCTAAAAAGAATCAGGGTACATTCACCTAGTCTACTTAAACAAATATATAGATCAAAGTGTTACAAACCCACAAAATAGCCTTTTCCTTATATTTATGATAGTTTTCTTGTTTGTATTATTAACTCATCATTTCTTTGGTACCAGGATGAAGTGAAGAGAACAGGGGAGACTGGGGTGGAAGAGACCATTCTAGAAGGTCATCTCGGGGTCACCAAGGAACTGTTGGCCTTTCAGACACCTGAGAAGAAATTCTACATTGGCTGTGAGAAGGGCGGAGCAAACCTTATCAAGGTGAGCACTATATAAAATGCTTCGAAATGCTTTCTGTGCGTGGAAACATAATATTAAAATATTTTAAAGTAATTCTCACTCCTCTTTCTGACTCATTGTTTGCAGGAGCTCATAGATGATTTCATTTTTCCAGCATCTAATGTTTACCTCCAATATGTGAAGACTGGAGAGTTCCCTCCTGAACAGGCAATCCCAGTTTGCAGTAGTCCTGCTACAATTAATGCTGGCTTTGAACTGCTTGTGGCCCTCGCTGTTGGATGTGTACGCAACCTGAAACAGATTGTGGACACACTAACAGAAATGTACTACCAAGGTATGTACCAGTGTATCTTAGGGGACTGACTGGCTTTTAATTTATAACCAATTTCTCGAATATTTCTGGGGGAAATGGCCAGTGTCATAGGACAACATCTAGAAGAAGCAGGAAAATAGTGACATGAATAGGGGTGGTGGTGGCCTAGTGGTAGGATACTTGCCTCTGGACCAAGAGGTCATGTGTTCGAATCCTACCTCCAGCACACCACCACTGGGTTCCTGAGCAAGACCCTTAACCCCAAGTTGCTCCAGGGAGACTGTCCCCTGTAGTTAGGGAATGGAAGTTGCTTTGGATAAAAGCGTCTGCTAAATGCCGTAAATGTAAATGTAATAGCTGTTGGGTACATGTTTAGTTTAATCACAAACTTTTTCAGAGGAATGTGCTTTTGCAAGTGGTGTATTTTCTACAACAATCAGTCGTAACATTAAAACCAACTGCTTAATATTGTGTAGCTCTGACCTGTCATGACATGTCCATTAGACATCTGACAGTTCATTACGGTATCTGGTTCCAAGATGTTAGCAGCAGATACTTTAAATCGTATTTAAAGGTTCCATGGATCCATGGATCAGAGAACAGTTTATAATTCAGCTCTGATTGAGGAGTCTGATGTTCTGAGGGAAGAAACTGTGTCCCATTCTGGCAGTGGAACCGTTTGCCAGACGGGAGCAGGGAGAAGAGGTGTGTGAGGGGCGTATGGCGTCATCCACAATGCTGGTGGTATTGCAGATGCAGCGTGTGATGTAAATGTCTGTGACAGAGGGGAGAGATACACCAATGATCACCTCAGCTGTCCTCACTATCCTCTTAAATATCTTGCGATCCGAAACTTAACTAATTCTGTACCATGCCATGATGCAGCCATAGAGAATACTGTCTATAGTCCCTCCATACAATGTGGTGAGGATTGGCAAGGGAGGTGTAATTTCCTCAGTAAAGTAGAAACACTGCTGGACCTTCTTAGTGGTGGACCTGGTGATAAGGGTCCACATGAGGTTCTCCACAATGTGAACACCAAGGAATTTGATGCTCTGGGCGATTGATGTCGTTGGTGTTCAGTAGAGAGTAATCATGCCCTCCTGAAATCAACAACCATCACTTTTGTTTTGTCCACATTCCGAATCAGGTTGTTGGCTATGCACCAACCCATTGGCTGTTGCACCTCCTCTCTGTATGCTGCCTTGTTGTTCAGACAGATCAAATAGACCACAGTTTGTCATCAGCAAACTTGATGATGTGGTTTGAGCTGAGCTTTGCTGCACGGTCGTGGCCTAGCTGTCTGAGGTCTCCTAGTCAGGAAGCCCAGGATCCAGGGAGGTGTTCGGGCCCAGCAGTCTCTGCTTCACAATCGGATGCTGAGGAGTGATGGTGTTGAATGCTAAACTGAAGACTAAGAGCAATGTTTTCACATAAATGTTCTTTTTGTCAAGGGTGGCGTTGATGGCGTCTACCTTTTGAACGGTTGGGATGATGCGTAAACTGCAGGGGGCCCAGTGAGGTATCTGTGGTTTAATGTGCCTTATGAGCCTCTCTAGACACTTAATGATGGTGGGTGTGAGTATGAGGGGATGATAGTCATCAAGGCAGGACACTGACTTCTTTGGCATAGGAATGATAGTAATGACTTTGGAGCATATTGGAATAACGGTGGTGCTCAGAGAGATATTGAAGATGTATGTGAGAACATCTGCCGTCTCATTTCGTATCCTCTTGAGCGCATGACCAAGAATGTTTGTGGTCCCGCATCCATCTGTGGGTGGACTCTAAGCAGAGTTTGCCTCACATCAGCTATTGTCAGAGCACCCGGTCGTTTGGGGGCAATGTGGTCTGCCTCATTGCCATGTCATTTTGTACTTGAAACTGCACATAGATGTCATTTAGCACTTCTGGAAGGAAGGCCTCACCATCCCAGACAGGTGCAGGTGTCTTGGTGATGGTCCAAATGCGCTGTACATCTCTGGTGTCCTGGAAGTGGCTGTGGATTTTCTGAGTATGTGTGTGCCTCGATCTGAAGAAGGTGTCTTGGGTTCTAAGCAGCACACCTCCGCAATCATACCCATCTTCTGATCGGGGTGTGTGGTCTTGGAGACAGTAACTTCATAGATGTACAGCTCAGGGAAAAACAATATTTCCAAAAAAAAAAATTGTTCTTTAAAGTATAATTTTAAAGGACATGATAATACATCAAAATATGAGAAATGGTGCAATGTTTACAGAACTTGAATAATTCAAAGAAAATGGTCATTTAAACAAAATGGTAATAATTACCATTGATGTACTTCTAGCAATGTTTTGCTATCCAACTTGTCACATCGCAAAAGGAGAGTTTTGATTACAGTAGTGTTTTTTTATACTTTAAGATTTGATTCAGGTGACTGCCTAATCAGTACCTCATAAAGGTGCTTGTGTAAGAATTTAACAGACACTGGCATGGAATGGTTGTCATACTCAGAGTTGCTGATTTAAAAAAAAAAAATTGCAGTGGTCACTTACGTTTTTTCCTAAGCTGTATTTGCTGATGTAGCCAGTCACCGATGCCATGTACTCCTCCAGGTTGGTAGAGCTTTCTTATTTTGCAGCCTCCCTAACATGTCCTCCGTCAGTGTACTCAAAGCAGTCCTGAAGAGCAGAGATTGCTGTAGGGGCCAGGTCTTCATCTGCTTCTGAATGGGCTTGGTATGTCTGATGGGTGGACCGTATGCCGGGATCAGCATTAAAGAGATGTGGTCCGAGTAGAATTTAGGGAGAACTGACGTGGGATTTGCATGGTTGAAACCGTAGTTTGTCCAGCCTGTTGTTGGTGTTAGCGTTAGCAACTATGAGCATTTGCACCAAAACCAGAAAGGCTGCTGCGCCACCATAGTAAAATCTTTCAGCACTGTACTGGTGAATGAGGCCACTGTCATTAGGGAATACTGTCGATATGAGGGGCTGTAATTGGTCTACAACAATGTTTAGGTAGGTGGTACGGGTCAAAATAATCTCCACATGAATGCCAGGCCTCAAGGTTGTCCAGAGCATCACACTCCACTGGCATTCTTTGTCCATAGTGCTCCCAAGAGCCATCTCTTCCTCTGGAAAGCAACTTGCACAAACTTGGCCATGCACATGATGTTAAAGGTGATTCATTAGGCCACCTGAAACAGGCCACCTTCTTCCAGTCTTTGTATACGCAGACCCATACTCATCAAGCTGCATGTTCTGAAACCTTTCTATCGTAGCCAGCTCTTTTTCAGCAATTTGTGCTACAGTAACCATTCTGTAGGATCGGACTGAAGGGGCTATGCTTTACACCTAAAAACATGCGTTAGCCACATGTTCTTATGACCATGTTGTCAATTCACTGATTGTCCACGTTTTGTTAGGTACTAATCACTGCACTCTAGAAACACCCCACAAGAGCTGTTGCTTTTGGAGATGCTCTGACTAGCTGCATTAGGCATTCACAATTTAGTCTTACAGATCTTTTCTTGCTGATTTGTAATGCTTTCAACACTTGAAGAACTGACTAGAGAGATGCCAATGTAAAAAGATGTTCAGTGTTGTTCACTTCAGTGGTTTTAATGTTGTGACTGATCAGTGTATGTGTAGTATTTGCCACTGCCCTGGTATGTCCTGACATTATTTTGCCTAGCCTCAAGTGTGCTCTTAAACATTTTAGTTTTTAAAGTTCAAAGTAAAATTTTAGTTTTTACACTGATGTTAACCACAGAAACCACAGTATACAAGAGGTCATTTTTAAAACCCTGTAACCCATCTCCTTAAGGGTGTGAGGCTCTTACGGAGTGGGAATACCTCCCACCTGTTGGACCGCGGCCCACCAAAGGATTTGTGGGTCTGAAAAACGCAGGAGCCACATGCTATATGAACTCTGTGATCCAGCAGTTGTACATGATCCCCCCAATTCGAAACGGAATTCTAGCCATTGAGGGCACTGGTAGTGATGTGGATGACGATATGTCTGGAGATGAAAAGCAGGATAGCGAGGTAAAAGTCACACATGCAAGATAACCACTGCTGTCAGTCATGTTAAATATGATTTTATTTCACTCAATGAATTAAAAACGTATAAAAAACCAAAACAAATGCAATTACTTGTATTTGGCCATCACAGCATTTGGGAAAGCAGCATCTCTGCTTGTTTAATATATTTGCCACTCAAAATTAAAATGTCAAGCGTCCACATCTCTTGTCCAAACATAACCTATTATTGTGCTGCAGAGTAATGTGGACCCCAGGGATGAAGTGTTCAGTTATCACCACCAGTTTGATGACAAACCCTCTCTCAATAAGGCAGAGGACCGCAAGGAGTACAACATTGGAGTGCTGCGCCACCTGCAGGTCATCTTCGGCCATCTTGCTGCCTCCCGACTGCAGTACTATGTACCTAGAGGTTTCTGGAAACAGTTCAGGTGACACAGCTAGTATATGGCCTCCTTTTTGTATCTGAAGAAAGTAGTTCACTCTTCTTGAAGTTGTACTGCAATACTCGAGTACTCTACACTTTTATAACGAATTTGGGTCAAACACAATTGTATCTATTGGTTGGCAGGTTATGGGGGGAACCAGTCAATCTGAGAGAACAGCATGATGCCCTGGAGTTTTTTAACTCTCTGGTGGACAGCCTAGATGAGGCGTTAAAGGCTCTTGGGCATCCTAGCATGCTCAGCAGGGTTTTGGGAGGCTCATTTGCAGACCAGAAGATTTGCCAAGGCTGTCCCCACAGGTAAGGGTTGCCTGTGTGTAAACCAGTTTTCTGCGTGTGTAGTACTGAAATTTTGAAATGAGATGATGATTCATGTGTTGTTAGGTATGAGTGTGAGGAGTCCTTCACTACATTGAATGTAGACATCAGAAACCATCAGAACCTCCTTGACTCCATGGAACAGTATGTAAAAGGGGACCTGCTAGAAGGAGCCAATGCCTATCATTGTGAAAAGTGCAACAAGAAGGTTCTAAAAGGACTTTTTCTCATATATAAGGCATGGTATGTTTTTGAATGCACTGTTTTTAATGTTCTACATAGAGACACACCTGTACTTTGCTTACTTCTATAGGTTGATACGGTGAAACGCCTTCTGATTAAGAAGCTACCCCCAGTCCTGGCCATCCAGCTCAAACGTTTTGACTACGACTGGGAGCGTGAGTGTGCCATAAAGTTCAACGACTACTTTGAGTTTCCACGTGAGCTGGACATGGAGCCATACACGGTGGCGGGTGTTGCAAAGCTGGAGGGTGATGAGCTGTCTCCGGAGAGTCAGGTCATTCATCAAAACCCACCCTTGGAGTCAGAGTCAGGTGGAAGCTCCCGTTATCGATTGGTGGGAGTGTTGGTGCACTCAGGTCAAGCAAGCGGTGGACACTACTATTCCTACATTGTCCAGCGGCATGGGAATGGAAGCGATGGCCAACGGGATCGCTGGTATAAGTTTGATGATGGCGATGTAACAGAGTGCAAGATGGATGATGATGAGGAGATGAAGAACCAATGCTTTGGAGGAGAGTACATGGGCGAGGTGTTCGACCATATGATGAAGCGCATGTCGTACCGACGACAGAAGCGATGGTGGAACGCTTATATTCTTTTCTATGAACGCATGGACACAGCAGGTGGTGACAGTGAGCTTTTGAAGTACATAGCTGAATTAACACTCACGCCAAAGCCCCACCAGCTCAAAATGCCCTCAGCGATCGAGTGCAGTGTGCGCAAGCAAAACGTGCAGTTCATGCACAGCCGCATGCAGTACAGCCTAGAGTACTTCCAGTTCATCAAAAAATTACTCACTTGCAATAGTGTGTACCTGAATCCTCCCTCAGGTATGAACTTGAAAACCTATTGTGTACACTCAGTAGACTACTGTACACTGTATTGTCAGTGTGCTGTTCTGATTTCTGTTCAATGCTTTGAGATACAAGCCTTTACCATGTGTCAGTCTGTGCATGTCATATTTGGTTATGTTCAGTTGTGCATAAACTTTTTTCCTGATTTGTTTTACCAAGGTCAAGATCACCTACTACCTGAAGCTGAAGAAATAGCAATGATAAGTATTCAGCTTGCTGCTAGGTTCCTGTTCAGCACAGGATTCCATACAAAGAAAGTGGTCCGAGGCCCTGCTAGTGACTGGTGAGTGGCCGTGTGCAGGTAGAAATGAGCTTTTGTCTTTTATTGTCTTTCAAAATGATTAATTTGATTATAAGGTTGGTCATTTTTTTCATTTGTGTCCTGTTTGTTTTTTCAGGTACGATGCCCTTTGCATCTTATTGCGTCACAGTAAGAATGTCCGCAGCTGGTTTGCACACAATGTCCTCTTTGCCTTCCCCACACGGTTTTCTGAGTATTTATTGGAATGCCCAAGTGCTGAGGTTCGGGGAGCTTTCTCCAAGCTCATAGTTTTCATTGCACACTTCTCGCTGCAGGACGGACCATGTCCTGCTCCGGTCACGTCACCAGGACCATCCACACAGGTCAGTAATGGAGGCTGGAAAGAGGTGTAAGTCTCACAAAGTATGAAGTGGTAACATTGTATAGAGAGACCTAAAAAATAATTGTGACTTAGTGACACAAACAGTAAATACCAGATGGCGTCTTTTTTCTGTTTACATGTCCTTGGCTGCAGACCTGTGACAATCTAACCCTGAGCGATCACTTGTTGCGAGCGGTGCTTAACCTACTAAGGAGGGAGGTGTCTGAGCATGGACGTCACCTTCAGCAGTACTTCAACCTTTTTGTCATGTATGCCAACCTGGGTAAGCATTTAAAAGCTTTGATGATTTTTATTTTGGTTTTTGGTCAAGTGTGTTCTGAATTTCTGTTTTATTTTTGCTCATGTGTTTTTATTTCAATGCATCACTGTTTTTAGAGTTATTACTTTAATGATTCAGGTTAATGTGCACATCCTGATGTAGTTTTGGAACCTAAATGGAACTCTTATTAAAACACTATTTTGACATGTTTGGAACAGTGAGGGGATCTGATGAATATCATGAAAGCCATTATGAAAGTCTTTTTTTTTCGGGGGTGGGTGGGGGGTGGATCTTTAGGTTTGGCAGAGAAGACGCAGCTGTTGAAGTTGAGTGTCCCAGCTACATTCATGCTAGTGGCTCTTGATGAGGGTCCTGGCCCTCCAATTAAGTACCAGTATGCAGAGCTTGGCAAGCTTTACACCGTAGTGTCTCAGCTGGTGCGATGTTGTGATGTAGCATCGCGCATGCAGTCCTCAATTAATGGCAAGTGATTTTTATTTATAGCTCACAATAGCTCATTCTCAAAATGTGTTCACAATTACATCTCAGTGCAACATACAATTCTTAGATACAGGAGACTAAATAAATAGGTTTGCTTTTTTAATATTGACAATAATCTTTCTAGCAATTTTCAAATAGTTTGTCAAATTCACTCTTTATAATACTTGTACTTCTGCTCTTCAGGTAATCCAGCTCTTCCGAACCCATATGGTGACTCCAACCTCACAGCCCCCATTATGCCTCTGCAGCAGCTGGTGGCAGAGATACTTTTTGTGCGTACCAGCTATGTAAAGAAGATCATTGAGGACTGCAGTAACTCTGAGGAAACAGTCAAACTGCTCCGTTTCTGCTGCTGGGAGAACCCTCAGTTCTCTTCCACTGTCCTCAGCGAACTTCTGTGGCAGGTCTGTCAGGCATTTTTTAAAGGGGTATTCCATCTTTAAACTAGATTATTAGTCATACAGCATTTTGTGGTGCTGCATCGCCTCCCTCAGCCTCATTGATTTAACAGAAATCATGATTTTATGTTTTCAATAATCAGTGTGTTCTGACTAGAGTACTTGCTAGTCCATGTACTATACAAATAGATCATACAACCATTGGTAATCTGAACCAGCCCCTTATCTGTAGACTAATATAAACAACCAAAATTGTAAAGACAGTAGTGACTCTTTATGTGAAACCAAATGGATGACAGACAAGTGTTTTTAGTCAGAGAAAAGGGGCCAAACTGAGACAAGGTATCAAGATAGCCAGCTGTTTTGCTAAATTTAGCTTTTAGCACATTATTTCCCTCATGTGACAAATTATTTCTGTCATTTAAGTAATCCCTTCTCTCCATTGTAATGAGGATTTGAAAAGCACTATTACTGACATTTGAGTTCTTACTTGGTTGAACAATGGACAATGAACAATGAACAATGGATGTGGACTTGAGTTTAGCCTTACATGTTTAAGCTACAGATGTAGACGACTTAAGCACTGATGTACGTCGCTCTGGATAAGAGCCGTAAATGTAAATGTAAATGTGATGTTAGCTATCTGCCACCTTCTTCATTAGTCATATATGAATAAAAGAATAAATAAATAAAATAGCTGTAGTTAAGATAAACCTTTAGATACCTTCAGTGTTTTGCTGGTCCTTTAACTGTAAAATCTTACTCTAGGTCACTGCAGCATGAAGTGATATTAGTAAAAAAAAATTAGTTAATCGCTTGTCATATGTTTAAAACATGTTTTATTTTCCTTGTATGCCATTAAAAGCTACATTTTGGTTTGTGCTTTGTGGCCTTAGGTGGCATACTCCTATACTTACGAGCTGAGACCTTACCTAGACCTGCTGCTCCAGATCCTGCTGATCGAGGACTCGTGGCAGACGCACAGGTGAGCTTCACACATACACTCGGGACGGATCTACAGTACCAAGTCTTAGGCACCTATGAAAATTGTTTGAATCTGTTTATATCAGCAGTGTGTTTCTTTCTGCCAGCATAAATACAAGTGAACATTAGAATAAACTCAAACGAAGAAGAAAGCAATAAAAAAGTATCAAGATTTCCTTTTATCTAAAAAGGAGTTGATATTTGGTGAGCTGGTTAAAAGAACACAGGTTTGGTTTCAGATTTCTGCTCATTGCCTCCAGGCATTGTGTGGATTTATAAAAATCCATAAGCAGCACCTAATTTAATCTAATGAAGTGAAACGAGCCAAACCAGGTATTTGATTGTAGTTAAAATGAATATTGGACTTCCACGAGGAAAGAGGTCTGGAAATGGTTAGGAGAACACTTTGCTACACATAAAACCACTCTTTACTGTAATAATGTTAATTGTATTTAATGTAATATTACTGTTTTAACATTAACTTAACACTACTGTCCATTAGTAAACAGGTTTTAAGTATAATTTTCCCAGGTGCCTAAAACTTTTGCACAGTACTTTACATAATTTGAGATTTGTGCTATAGTATGATTAGACGTACATTTTCTTCAAGGAGCACATTCATTTCCATTTATGTTAAATACATTTACAAAATATATATGAATCTGTTATTTCATTATTATACAAAGCTCTGACTTTAGAATGCTAATTAGTATTGTGGGTAACTGTCTAGACATATTTTAATCATTTAAAAGCAATGCTCTTGTTCACTTAGCACCATGCAAACTTTGAAAATACTGGGGAAGTTCTTGCTCTTGTCTTGGAACCAGCTGTGTAATTTCATAGTTTTTAGTAATGTTTTCATAGATACAGTACATGTTAATACTTAAATTATTTTTACAGTCATGTAAGATGTCAGTCCTGTCACGAATTGTAATGAAAGGGTTTTCCCTTTATAAAAGTTAAAAAATGGATTTCAAGCTTATTCACGACTAATTATTTTCCAAATTTTGCTGTATGTAGAATAAAGCTCTTTGTTTGCTACAGCCACAGCCAGGCAAAAGCCTCTGAAACCGCTTGATTCATTTATATAGAGATCCCAGTTAAGTCATTCATTCTTTCAGAGTAGCCATTTTTATAATTTATCGTGTAGGAATGCTAGATTATTAAGACAGTATCAGGATGCACATCATGTTATTGTCTGAATATGTGGTTACATGGCTGCTTGTGCAATGACTAATTTTCTAACTCATTTGATAATTACTCGTGCACCTAGACTTGCTTTGACATATAGTTTAAACTTTCTGTAGGATCCACAATGTGCTGAAGGGGATTCCTGATGACAGGGATGGCTTATTTGATACAATACAGCGCTCTAAGAATCACTACCAGAAAAGAGCTTATCAGTGCATCAAGTGCATGGTGGCACTCTTCAGCAATTGCTCTGTAGCGTACCAGATCCTACAGGTGAGGAAGACCACCCTTGTTGCTTGCACCTCATCGTCCAGGTTTTTTGTGTAGCCTCTTCCACAAAAAGGACTGCAAGAAGAACTGTTGGGGAATAGTGAATGTGCTGATTTCGTTGGTTTCTAGTTTAATTTCACAAGTTTTTTTGTACTCTGCAGAGTAATGGGGACTTAAAAAGGAAATGGACATGGGCAGTGGAGTGGCTAGGTGATGAGCTGGAAAGGAGGCCATACACAGGGAACCCTCAGTACAGCTACAACAACTGGTCTCCTCCAGTACAGAGTAATGAAACTTCTAATGGCTACTTCCTGGAACGATCTCATAGTGCTAGAATGACGCTGGCCAAGGCTTGCGAACTCTGCCCTGAGGAAGTACGTCACCTATTAAAATTTTATATGGTAGATTTAATGATTTTCACATTTTTAAGAAAATGCATAAATGTATTGTTTTGTTTTTAGTCATTTATGCTGATCAAGGTGTTCTGTGACTAATGTACTGCACGTGATTGGCAGGAGCCTGATGATCAGGAAGCTCCCGATGATCATGATTCCTCCCCTCCAGAGGACACAGCACTCTACCCCCACTCACCTGGGACACAGTATCAACAGGTAACATATCTCTCTCTCTCTCTCTCTCTCTCTCTCTCTCTCTCTCTCTCTCTCTCTCTCTCTCTCTCTCCCATTATTAATGTCCGTATTAAATAGCTCAATGCTTGCATTACTTCGGTGAAAGCACCGAACTTTTAAACTAAAAGGATTTTTAAAAACCTGTTAACGCGCGCTAAAATTCTTTTCGCTAAGTAAATAATGCATTAACGTGTTAACTTTCACACCCCTTATATATATATATATATATATATGTGTGTGTGTGTGTGTGTGTGTGTGTGTGTGTG
>JBBJLS010000109.1:5402118-5434351 GCA_037577275.1 Bryconaethiops microstoma | reverse complement strand
ACGGGGTCGATAAGCAAACTGTAGGGGGTCCAGCCAAGGCTCCACCAGCAGACGCAGGTGTTTCAGGATGAGTCTCTTCAGCGTCTTCGTGACGTGTGAAGTCAGAGCCACTAGCCTGTAGTCACTGGGGGTCGACGGGTTGACAGGATGTCTTCCAGAGTGATGGGACCCTCTGCAGTTTCAGACTCATGTTAAAGATCTGATGTAGAGAAAAGTAAGAATGCAGAATTCACTAGGCAGGCCTGTGAAAAATACTACTCTAATCCAGTCTGCTAGAGAAACCCACGCATTGTTTCTTAGCCATTTGTTGACATCAGACCCATAGCTTTAGATATTTTTTGCTGATTTGGTTACCAGTTTAAAATGAAATGTAAGAGAATCATTTAGTATAAAATGGCCTTTTAATTGAATATTTGAGATGGGTCTATAATTAAGGCTCTAAGAATCCAGGCATATTTGTTTAAGAACAGGCAGCCTTCAGTGACTTTCTCAATTTTAGAGAAATGCAGCCATCTAGCTGTTGGTTATATTTACACAATCTGACCACAGTCTCTCCTCTGCTGTGCTCAATGTTTGGTGGGAACCAAGTTCAAACATTTGTGTCATATGGCTTTCAATTGCTTTGATGCTCTTGTGGTTCCCAGTGTGAATGTATAGTTACAATCACATGTGGTTAAGGAACAGCGGTAAAATGCTCAGTGCAAAATGTGTGTGAAGATGCAATGGTGAACCCTGTAAAAGTAAGTACTCTTAGTCGGGATTAACGATTTCTGATGTTACGCTGGATTTCCTGCACACACGTGGATACAATCACGTCTCGGTTCACACACACAACAGTGGAGATGAAAATACATGGAGCTCGTTAATCTCATCAGGTCTAGCTGTGTGGTGACTGAAACTTTGACAGTTGCAGTCAGTTTTGGTAACCTTAAGATGCCACAAATAAATGTGTGGGGAAACACTGTAGTTTCTAAAGTTATTTGATGCTTGGCCCATCTGTAGAATGATTCTCACATGGTTGATCTGGTAGGTCTCAACAAAAGCAAATAACTCTGGTTCTTGCTTGTGTCTCAAGCGAATTTAGGGTTATTTACGTGTCTATTCTGGTTGTTAATGTCCTTGCTGAAGGCCACAGTATGGGTGCATAGAGGTTGCTCAAGATCCCTTTAAATGCCAGATTGAGAAGTGGAATACTCTAGAGCTTTGCAGTTCTTGCATATAAATGTTAATCTCTGTACAACTGTGGCCTAGTGGGACCAGGTGAAAGATTGCACAATATGGTTGTGTAATTTGTAAGACTCCTCTGTTCTGCTTTTGTCAACAGCATCACAAGTAATGTCAATGTGATCAGTGCATCGATTTGGTGATTTAAGAGCTGTATAGTGTTTCCTTGGTCTTACTCTTTGTAGAACATAGTAAAAATAAAATCTTGGTCATATACATTGCCTTGTTAACACTGGTTTCTGGTGTGTAGTTCTGCTTCCCAGGCACAAGAACTCTTAAATGGTGATTAGCTGTTTTTGTCAATGTACTGTACTTTGGTGTATGATTTCTTTCTGCTTTAGTAATGTTGTTTGGATTTATAAGTACTAGATGCTTTAGGTTTTTTTTTCATATTTATTTGTATATAAATATTTGGCTTAACATGAAAAAGAAAATGGGTATTTTTTTTATCTGCTTGATCAAGAGTATCTTCTTGGTATCAAGATCAAGCCTATTTTCTTTTGTTTCCCTGTGGCAGTCAGGATAAGCAACAGGCAAACTAAAAATATGATGCATTGTCCCATTTTTATTTCTAGATGGAGGATGGGATGGTGGCCGCAGCAATGGATTTGTAAATGGTTACCATGATGGTCGAGACAACCGTATGAATGGAGGCAGTGCCTTTGGCAACCGAGGGTCCGTGCGCAATGACCGTGGGGGCAGAGGAGGTTACAGAGGTAGGGGAAGTGGCTCCTACCAGCCTGGACAAAGCACAGGTGTGTGCAAAGAAGTCCAGTGTTGTGAATTTGCCTGTTGAAAATAGATAAGATTAGAAGTAATATAGGTGTATACATTTTGTTTGCAGGCTTTGGCTATGAAAATAAAGATGTAGGTGGATGGAATGCCCCAAAAGATAACGCCTACAGCAGCTTTGGTGGGCGTTCTGACAGAGGCAAGTCTGCATTCTTCAGCGATCGTGGGTCCTCTTCCAGGGGAAGGCAAGTTGTTGATCCCCTTCCCATGAAAAGCCAATGGAAATGAAACATCACTTTGACTGTTGTCTGACACTTAATCTCAAGAGAATAGATCTCTCACATGCTTACATCTGGGTTGACTAGGTATGAGCGTGGAGGTTTTGGTAGTGGAGGCAGCAGTCGCTGGGTTGAGGAGTCCAGAGATGATGAGGATTGGTCCAAACCTCTTGCCCCCAATGAAAGGCTGGAACAGTGAGTACTGATCCCTACTGAGTTTTTGTCTCTCTCTCCAGGACTGTATTATTCATCTCATTTGTTTCATTTCTCTCAGTGAGCTATTCTCTGGAAGCAACACAGGGATTAACTTTGAGAAATATGACGACATTCCTGTTGAAGCCACTGGCCACAACTGTCCTCAACACATTGAGAGTGTGAGTGTCTTAAAGTAGTGCTTGGTCTTTCTTACAGGCTCTTAAATCTGTGTCTTGAATGTTAAATTTTATATGTCCAATTACTTCTGTGTCACAGTTCCATGATGTGACCATGGGAGAGATTATTATGGGCAACATCACCCTGAGTCGGTACACACGCCCTACTCCAGTCCAGAAGTATGCTATTCCAATCATCAAATCCAAAAGAGATCTGATGGCATGTGCACAGACAGGTCAGACATCAGCATACATTGGCCAGTTCAAGTGTGTGTCTGTGAGAAAGTAAAGCAGTCAAGTTGTGCTCTGTTTGTGTTGTGGTTTGCAGGCTCTGGTAAAACTGCTGCATTCTTGCTGCCGGTGCTGAGCCAGATTTACACTGATGGACCAGGAGAAGCCCTGCAGGCTGCAAAAAACAGTGCACAGGTAAATGGATTTTTAATACATTTTGAATTTTTCTTAAATACATTCTGGGCAGCTAAAATATTTGTTCTTGTAGGAAAATGGAAGATATGGACGCCGTAAACAGTACCCAATTTCTCTGGTTCTGGCTCCCACTAGAGAACTGGCTCTTCAGATATATGATGAGGCCAGAAAGGTAACTGCTTGTTTTGAAATATATTTGTTACTGGTGTTTTTAGCAAACTGTTCAATTTCCTAATGCCTTTCCCTCGTCTAACCTGTGTAGTTTGCGTATCGTTCGCGGGTGCGCCCATGTGTGGTATATGGAGGGGCTGACATTGGCCAGCAGATTCGTGACCTGGAGAGAGGTTGCCACTTACTTGTTGCCACACCAGGCCGTCTTGTAGACATGATGGAGAGGGGCAAGATTGGTTTGGATTATTGCAAGTGAGTTAACACAGTCTGTCTGGATGGAACTCTTGGTATTTGGCTATGGCTGTAAATTCTGTTCTGAGACGATAAAATCCTTATAATCCAAGTGGCTTTCTGTATTCTTTTATTAAAGCTTCACACAAGGGTAGAGCCTCTTAAGTAACAGTTTTGTGTGTTGCAGTTACTTGGTTCTAGATGAGGCTGACAGGATGCTGGATATGGGTTTTGAGCCGCAGATCCGGCGTATTGTGGAGCAGGATACCATGCCTCCTAAAGGCTTGCGTCAGACCATGATGTTCAGTGCCACTTTCCCAAAGGAGATCCAGGTAGGAAAACTGCTCCTAAAGGCTTGATCACAGAGAAAACATCGTCCCAGTTGCTATTTTAAGTAGACTTTTTTTTTTTATTAACTGTTGGTCTTGCATGTTCCTTAGATTTTGGCACGTGATTTCCTGGATGATTACATCTTCTTGGCTGTGGGGCGTGTGGGCTCCACCTCTGAGAACATTACCCAGAAGGTGGTGTGGGTTGAGGAAAGCGATAAGAGATCCTTCTTGCTTGATCTTCTGAATGCCACAGGTGATTGAAAATTTATTACCTACTCATGTAAAGTTGCACAACAGTTTTTATATAGAGACCACAGTTCATGACCTCATCCATGTTTGTCTAGATGTGCATCTGCCAAGGACAGTGTAGAATTTGTGTGTAAAAAAACTTAATGGAACATTCTTTTATTTCCATTTTCTCGAACATGGCCATATTAATTTGTGATCAGCCACACTGTGTATGATAACTATTTCGGTGTGGTAGAAATACATTAAGCTTATTGTGAAGTCTGGTTTTATCCAAAGTCATGCCAAACGAGAGTCAAGACAACACTGGAGAAAGCAGGGAGAAACCTGGTAAGTAGAGACTTCTTTGACCCTCCCTGTGGAACTGCAAGTCTCATTACAACTTTATTTTGCTCAAAGTTGTTTACATTCCATCAGTGTCTTATCTTGGTGGATTTTGATAGGCTTGTGTTCTTGCGTTCACCCATCTTCCCCCTCTATCCCTAGCCCCAGTACCACAGTACAAACTGAATTGTGAATTCTGGTTGTTTTTAGTTTTAAAGTTTATATACCACCCCCATCCACCCACACCCCCCACCCCCCCGGTAGCAACACGTTTAAGTTGGTTTGAATTTCTTCCATCTTTTGAGTTAAACGTGTGGTTTCATGCAGCATGGCTGTCATTGCTTTCTGTGTGAGACCGATCACTGTTTGTATGTAAACAAAAAATCTTTATCTAGTTTTTTGCTCCAACATACAGACTTCATCAGTATTGTCTTGATTATACTTGCACCCGTGCCTTATTAAACCCCTTATTTTTTGCCCTCCCTACAGGTAAAGACTCATTGACTCTGGTATTTGTGGAAACTAAAAAGGGTGCTGATGCCTTGGAGGACTTCCTGTATCGCGAAGGCTACGCCTGCACCAGTATCCATGGCGATCGTTCACAGAGAGACCGCGAGGAAGCACTCCATCAGTTTCGATCAGGAAGATGTCCGATTTTGGTTGCCACTGCTGTATGTTATTTATGGTTTCATTCTTTTGGAACAAGCTTTTTAGACAAATTACTTTCTGACCTGTGGTCAGAAATTGGCAAGCTTAATTTATGGGCAGTGTAGTGTTTGTCTTGCAGGTATTAAGCATACAGTTATCTTAAACATTACACACATAGGTTACCTGTCCAGTTTTGACATTGTGTGCTTAAGCCATGGGTCTTACTACTTAGTTTGACAGTCTGTTGTCTTGTTTCAGGATTGAGCAAGAAACTGAAAAGATTTGAGACTGCTTTTTGTGTATATAGATGTGAATTTAAATTTAAATTTCAGATTAATCATGTTTTCAGACAGTGGCTTTCAGAACAACTTGGAGAATTACTTGTATTTATTTCTTGGTATTACAGGTGGCAGCACGTGGTCTGGATATCTGCAATGTAAAACATGTCATTAACTTCGACCTCCCTAGTGACATAGAGGAGTATGTTCACCGCATTGGTCGTACTGGTCGTGTTGGGAACCTTGGTAATAATTTATGCGTGCAGTGCTGATATGTATAGTTAATTTTCTTAAGCTGTTTGTATGTTTGCTGACATCAGTGGATTTTAACAACTGACTTGTTTGTTTAGGGCTTGCTACTTCGTTCTTCAACGACAAGAATAGTAACATTACCAAGGACCTGCTGGACATTCTGGTTGAGGCTAAACAGGAAGTGCCATCCTGGCTGGAAAGCCTGGCTTATGAGCACCAGCACAAGAGCAGCAGCCGTGGACGCTCAAAGAGGTGACTGTTGGGGGGGAGGGGGAGAGATGCACACACACACACAAAATGTGTACACACAAATGTATACATATATAAAAGACTTTAAAAAGTGCATATTTTGTGTGTGTATATATACATACATACATACATACATACATGTATACATCACTCACACTCATCAAATTCTTAACGTGCATTACAGTTTCAAATCTGTACTGATTTTTATTTGGGCTACTTCTGTTCCCATTTTATTTTATGGTGACTAATTTTTTTGTTTCCGCTGACATGCCGCTTGTTGAGTCTCATAGTCAGTGTAATAGACATGCGTATGTTTTGTCTGTCACTAGTATAAATGTTTTAATGGAAGGTGGCCGATTCAAATGTATGGAAACACTTTTCGCTCTGACACAAGTGGGGCACAAACCATTATAATTTGATTAATCTTAATCTAGAGGATACATTCTAGTAGATCATGCATGGATCTGTTTTGGATCCCATGCATAATCTACTGCCTTTGTTTCTGTTTCTTAGATTCTCTGGTGGTTTTGGAGCCAGGGATTATCGTCAAACCAGCAGCAACAGCAGCAGTGGAGGCTTCGGTAGCCGTGGCAGCCGTAACACCGGGGGCCATGGTGGAAACCGCGGATTTGGTGGTGGTAAGGGTCAGTTTCACTTAGGAACATCCTCGTTGGGGGAGGAGTCTTAATAGCCTTTTTTTTTTTTTTTGGCCCTGTTGTACCCAGTTCCATTTGGGGGTGGGGGTTTATTTTCTTTAATTGCATAAACCTGATGGTGTTTTATTTGTTTAGGTTTTGTCCCTACGTTGTAAATTTTATTTTTATTTTGGTCCAGGTGGATTTGGAAACTTCTACAACAGTGATGGTTATGGAGGAAACTACTCTCAGGTGGACTGGTGGGGAAACTAAAGCAGATTCCCCACTTTCCTTCTCTTCAGACCCACGCCCCACCATCAGTGGGTCACCATGCCAAACTCACTGAATGGAAACCACATGTAACTTAGCCAGACTAAACACCCTGTGTAGCTTTCAAGAACTCTACAGTACATTACCAGCTGTGATTCTCTGACCACATCCCAAAATGAAGCAAACTGCTGGCTATAGAAGATGGGGTCACCGAGGCAACAGAACGTTTGGCCACAGGGGAAACAGTCTCCTGACCTGCTCGTCTGTAGAAAAAAAAATAAGCAGAAAATACACGTAATTAGGATATTTTGAATCGTTTTCCACTACATCTTATTTAGTTCTTTGTAGTATTTGAGAATCATTTGTTAATGTACTGTGCCTTGAATTTGTGGATTTTTTTTTCTTCTCTTCTCTTTGTAAATGTCAGACTGGCTCAGACTTGGCCACAGTTGAATTGTGTTCCTGCTTGGTTTTTTTTTAATTTTTTTTTTTTTATATGAAGACAAGAAATTAAGCTTGTGCTTTAATCAAACCTTGGCAATTTCTTGGATGGTCTGACTCAGTCATGATCTTGTTCTGAACTTCAAATTTTTCATGGAGTCACCAGGTTCCAGTCACAGGTTCCTGGCCCTCCCTCTATTGGCTCTCACTCTTGTTTGGCAAAATGTTCGGCAAGGGAATGAAGACATTAGCAAAAATGTTAATCTTGCTCACTCTATCCTGGAGAGGTACCTCTTAGGGACGTGGTAGTCGTCTGAAAAAGAAATATCAAGCCATTCCAGTTTATGATCTTAGTATCCATAGTCAGGAAGTCATTTGTGAACAGTGTATCTCCATTCACGCTGGTGTTTGGATGCACAGTGCTTGAACGCTCCCACTTGTAAGCTGTATCATTTCAGGCAGCTGGTTCAGTGCCACAGACAAGCTGCTTGGAGGAGTGGAGTTTATTCATCCTGTTTTCTTACTTGAACTATTGTGGAGGTGGCAATTTTTTTTTCTCCCTTTTTATTAAGCAGTTCTTCAAAGAAATCGTGTTCTCCAAGCTACTGCCATAGTGAAAAGTTCAGATGGCTACTTTAGCACCACAGTTTCGGAGTGGGCTGGCTGGAAAGGCCAAGCCCGTCTCTGCCGTAATTCGCATGCTAGTGTTCTTGTTTTTTGGTCAAGGAGATATTCAGATTTCTGCAGCAGGCTTTTATTTTCGTTACAAAGAATGTCATCCAGATTTATTTCTCTTTTCCCAAGCTGCGTTGAATTTTGAAACGACATCCTCAGGCTTGCACTAGAGACACAGTTCCCCTTTGAGACCTCAGGAGCCTGGGGCAGACTGGGACTGGATAAAACTAGGAACAATGTACAGAGGAGAAGGAACTGCACAGGGTGAGGAGAAGGCTATCAGGATTGCAGTTTTGGCATAATACTTTCTATTTTCTCTTTTTGTAGTGGGTGAGGTTTCCATGGCATTTGGGCCAAAGACAGGGTTAGTTTCCCATCCCTCCCTTTACTGTGTTTCGGCAGCTGAGCTGCTGCGCGGTACTTTGGAGAAAAGACACCAGCTGTCAGAGTAACTGGCAGAGCTCACCTCTCCCTTAGCAGGTGAGGTTTAAGGAGGGTGGGCAGGATACTACATTTAACTGAAGTGCAATAGATTTCCTCTCATGCGTGTTGTGCCTTTGACATTTAAAGAAGTTTGGGAAATGGTGAACTGAAGCGGATGCACTGACAGTATTGTGGTAACTTGAGTGGTGCTATTTAGCTCTAGGCCCGTGTGTGTTATGCCCAAGTTTTACAAAAAATGTTCTTTTATTGCACATCTAGAGTTTTATATAAATGTCTTGAGTGCGTGTCCTTAAGCTTCCAAATACTTGTGTGTGAAGACTGTATAAAAAAAATAAAAAAAACGCAGCTTGTTTACAAAAGGGGAAGGGTTCTCAACAGGATCGACTTGGGACCAGGGAATCGGCAGTGGGGAATTTAGCTATTTGCACACGGATTACTAGATTCTACTTTTGCTGCTAGTTTGTGTAATTTATTGAGCATTTTTGAGAAATATTTATTTTTATAAGCCTAAAAGTGATAGTTTCAAGTAACTTGACCAAAAGACAGTACAAAAACACTGGCACTTGAATGTTGAATGTCACCCGTATGCGTGAAATTTTATATTTCGGGGTAGTGTGAGCTTTTTAATGTTTATGGTCATTTTGGACTCCTCAAAATCCACACCTGTAGTCTTTGTGGCCTAATATTTTGATCGTACTTTAATTGGCAGCCAAAATTTGCTAACAACCATGCCAAGGTTTGGACAAAAGTTATCAAAACATTTTCCTAAATATCTTAACAGTGCAAAGTGTCCAGATTGTCCAGTTTTTTTAATTACTTTTTTTGGTCGTTTCTTCCCCCAGTGAATGTCTGGCACATGGCAATCTTAAGGAAAAACATGTGGTTACTCTCCTGTTGCATTTGCAGAAGTTAGGCATTTGGAAGTATTCTCTGTCTGGTTTGGTGACGAATTCAGTTAGTCTTAATTATTAATTAGCTGTTAGTTTAAATAATGTGTATTGGACAAGGAATGAGAGGTTTTTGACTCAACAAACCATGACAAAGAACATCACCAGAGCCCTTAGAGTTAGCATTTGCTTTATGTAATAGTTAGAAGCTGTGCACTGCACGAGAAAACGTTTATTGTATGATTTTATCAAAATAAAGTTTGAAATGGCAAATATGCAAAATGAGGTGGCTTCATTCTTGTATTAAGTAAACTGCCTGTAAAACAGTGTGGTAGACTTTGTTTTCGAGTTTTGAGAGGTACATATCCCACACTGTGTGGAAAGTCTTTATGTAGGGAGTAATGCAAGAAGCTGCATTACTGGAGAGAAGATGCTATTCAGAATAGATGAGTCCTCAGAAGGTCTTTGAAGATGGAGGGTGATTATGTTGCTTTTGTTGGCTTAGGCAGCTCATTCCACCAGTGGGGAACCACAAAGAGACCAGTCTGGACTGGGTTTACCTTGTGTAGGGATGGCATAGCCAGTGTTCCTTGGAGGAGATGAGGGAGCAAGTAGGAACATAAATGTGAATAAAGGGATTACGGTTCTGGTTGCAGGCAAGAGTTAGTGACTAATTTAATTCCTGTAGCCAATGTAGGTCAGTTAAAAGTGGGCTGACATGTGACCTTATGGGTTGGTTAATGACCGGCTAAGCTGTTGCATTCTGAACCAGCTGCGAGGGTCTTAAGCTGGGAGACCCATTTGGAGGGCACTGCAGTAATTGAGGTGAGAGATAACCGTGGCTTGTACCGTGAGTTGGGTGGCCAACTGAGTTAGGTATGGCATGAATTTTCTGATGTATAAGGGGAAGCTACAAGTATAGCAGGTCATCAATCATGACACCCAGGTTTCTCACCACCTTAGATTGGATGAAGAGGTGATTTTATATGGATATTTTGATGGACCCGTTTGAAGACCGCCCTTTCATTGATTTTGGGTAAGACAAGATCAACTGATCATTCTCTGCTTGAACAGGATTGTGAAAGGGCTTTTTTTAAACGGGTGTAAACTGAGCCTGTTTGAAGCTTGTAGGAAATGTTCTGGAGGCATTAACCAGCCATAACATTAAAATCTGCCCAATAATACTGTGTAGGTCCCCCTCATGCCATCAGCATGGCTGATTTGTCAATGTCATTGGGGAATACTGCTGCTATTAATGGGGGAGCATTTGGTCTGCAGTAATGTTTAGATAGGTGGTTTGTGTCAAAGTAACATCCACATGAATGCCAGGATCCAAGGTTTCCCAACAGATTACCCAGAGCATCATACTGCCTCCGCCTGCTTGACAGCTCACTGTGACACACACACCCAGCCATCCACATCATGTAACAAAAAACATTCATCAGACCAGGCCAACTCCTTCATTTGCTCTTTGATTAAGTTCTGACGTTTGGTTTGGCTTGTATGTCAGACATATCCACAATGATTGAATGATCACCACCTACAGTTGTCTAGCCATCAAGATTGGGCCCTTATAAGTCACTCAGATTTTTACTCTTACACATTTTCTTGCATCCAAGACATTAACATCTAGAACTGAGGTCCTGAGGAAGGGGAGAGTGGAGGACAAGTACAGCTTTCACTTGGACGGAGCCACAATTCTATCAGTGTCAGAGAAGCCCAAGAAGAGTTTGAGGAAGATCTTTGATGCCACCCTGAGAGACACAGGCAATGCTTACAGAGCTGAAACCTCAAAGCAGTGGACAAGTCAGGCCTCCCAGGGAAGTTCAAGGCATGGATATACCAGCATGGCATTCTGCCAAGACTTCTGTGGCTGCTCCTGGTATACGAAGTCCCAATAACCATCGTGGAGGGCTGTGAACGAAACATCAGGCAGTTGCTGCTCAGGTGGCTGGGTGTGCCTAAGAGGATTAGGAACATCGCGCTGTATGGGCACACCAACAAGCTGCAGCTTCCTTTCTCTGGCCTGTCAGAAGAGTTCAAGGTTACCGCAGCCAGGGAGGTGTTACTTTACAAAGACTCAGCTGACTGAGTCTCCTCTGCAGGCAGGACTGTAAGGCACAGGAGATGGTTGAGCAGGCAGGTTGTGAAATAGCATCTCAGGCTCTGAATTGAAGAGGGAGACCGCAGCAAGGTAGTGGCCATGCAACAGCAAGGAGCTTGGACCTATTGGAACAAGGCAACTACCCGGAAGATCACCTTGACAGAGATTTTGAAGTCAAAACCAGCATTACTCAAACATCTGATCCCAAGCCCAGGCAATCTGCATTGCTGCGGGATAGTCTCCTCTCCAGCATGCCCTCTGTGTCCAGCAAAAGGTTCTCTAGAACACAGTCTGAGATGCTGCCCCCGACAGGAGGGAAATTCAGATGGCGTAATGACCAGGCGCTGAAGGTAGTAGCTGACACCATCTGCACAGGAATTCAGCAGAACCAGAATCAGCCCCCAGCAAGGCAGTACATCGCCTTCATCGGGGCAGGGGAGAAACCTCAGTCAGGGTACAAGCTTCCGAATGGGCTGGGCCACAGCTCATGACTGTCAGCTGAAGGTGGACATTGGGAGGCTGCTGAAGTTTCAAAAGCACATTGCCAGCATGTAGCTCAGGCCAGACATGGTCTTAACATCTGACTGTTCGAAGCAAGTAGCGCGGCTAGAACTTATATACCCCTGGGTGGACCATTTTAAGGAAGCTCATGAGTGGAAAAAGCCAATGCCTCTGCAGGCTTCTACCTTGAACTGGTAGGACCCTGTAGATTCAATGGTTGGAGGGCCCGCTGAAGGGGATCTCTAGAGCAGTCCCTGCACAAGACACTCAGACTCCTGGGCATCAGAGGATTAAAAGAGAGGAAATCCACCAGAAACATCAGTGAAGCAGCAGGAAAAAGGTGTGATCCTTCATGTAGCGCTCTGTTTGGACACAAGCTGGGAACTGATCAACCCCGGTTGGGTTACCTAGGTGAGGTTGTCTGATGTTCTGAGACCCGAAACACCCATTGACCCTGGGTTCATCACTGATGGTGTGTCCAAACTGCACAAGTGTGGTGTTTTCTTTATAAATATATATTTTAGCCCTCTTATACTTTAATGGGCACAGCTTGGTTGAATAGGTTGATATTTGTATCTGTTTTAATGGTATTATAAATAACTGAAGTTTCCATGTCTGGACTGGGGATAAACATTCTTTTTAAAATGAACAATGTTTACATACTACATCAAGTTTAAAGTGAGGAAAATTAGGTTTTCCACGATAATGCCCCAGTGAAATGTTGATGCAGCAGAGGCTTTAGATGCTGTAGAAATATAGCACAAATTTGTTCAGTCTATAGTGAACTCTAAGTAGGCAGAACAAGTATTCTTCCAACTTCTGCTTGGGGCTTTAATGATTACATACTTTCATAAAACTTGGTGACATTATGTGAGCATCACTCACCTTTATACATATATATGTATATATAAAGCATTCTCGTGGTATTATAGCATTGTCCTGCAGTAAGGTTTGAACATTTTTGTTTGCACATTTGAGTAGTAATGCTCCCATATAACTGTAATACAAGAACACAGGGCAATCTTTCAAAGACAAAGATTGCCTTGTGTTTCGTTTTCCACCCCAATCTCAATATGGTTGATGTATTCACCTTTTTTAAATGATAAAAATATAGATTTTTAGACTGAAGTTGCATTTATGAGAGCAAACTGGAAACAAACTGAAAAATATTTGAATCAGAATATAACTATTCATCTAGCACAAATAACATTTTCCTTACCATTTTATTGTTTTAAATATGCACCGGACAGATTAATACAATGTAATGTTATTAATCTTAGTTCTGTGCAGCACCCTTAAATACAAACTTATTACTGACATTAACATATTACTGACATTAACAATTGTTGAACTGCAATTAGTATAAATGTTAGAGTAGTCTACCATTGTAATAAATTATTAAAATAAACATTTAAATGTCTGTAATCAAAAAACTGAAAACACACACTGGACCAGAAATGATTTTACTGACTATATCGAGTACCCGTATAAATGTGATCACTATACAGTACATAGAGATATTAGTTTAAAAAAATGTAAAACAGTAAGCTTAACAAATCATATACAACACTGGAGACAGAAACACATTTCTTATAGTAACACGCAACATTTGCACTCTTAAGGAAGGAATAAATTAACAGGTTATAATTGCTGTTAACATTGTACATTCCTTTGACATTTACTTTCTCATCTTTCTTCAGATGCATGTTATCTATAAATATGCTGATATGATGAGAATATCTTTGCACATCACAATATTAAAGAAACAGTGTGCGTATGCATCAGTGTGTTGCATGGAAAAGGTGATTTATAGTTTATGTAAAGGGTTCACCTCAGCATAGAATCCAAAAACCACAGAGGCATCAAAACTGTAAGACTGATAGTCTAAATCATTAATCAACTAGCAAATTTTAGGAAAACAAAACAAAAAAAATAACGACTATAATAAAAAACCAAAAAAAGAGTGCAGCAGAGCTTCCAGGAGTTCACAGGAGAGACGTTATCACAGCATTAGTGTTCCACAAGCTTGTAACAGCTTGACTCAAGAGGCAACACCCAACAAAAATCCTCCAACAAAGCCGCTGGACAAGACAATGTTCCTCTTCACAAACTCTGTTGCCTAAAAAACACGAGAAGGAGTCATGAATATAGACTTCTTATACTATCTACAAAATGGGGTCAAAACAGGGAGAGACAAGAAGGAAGCAAACAGGCTTCAAAACTGACAGTGCTTTGGAACGCTCCTCATAAATCAGTGAGTGTGTACGTTTACATTTACATTCATGCATCTGGCAAGAAAAAGGGGGAGACTGTTTTATTACACACTATGTGACACCAACCTACCCCAACAGTTTACACAAGCATCAGTAGTAGGTACACTCTCACATATCATGTTAACACAGCAGATCAAACTGGTACACAATGTTCCAAAGATAAATATATATTAATGATTCAGAAAACAAGTCCAGAAGCAACACAGCCTATTTCTGCTTGGTTTGCAATGTCTAGCAGTGAGCAATGAAGTTTTTCCCGAGAGCAATGCTATTGGTCCCTCCCAGCCGATACACACCATTTAAGAGAGAAAAGCATCAGATGCCGATGACCCCCTGAACACAAATAAATGGTGCACCAGTTTAGTGACCTGAGTTCACACAAATTTTGTGGGTTTTCTGAGATTGTGGGCTAAAGGAGAATTCAATATGTAATCTGAATTGTAATGTAATCTACATTAGTTTACAAACACAAATATATTTAATTCACAATCCAAAACCAGCAATGAAACTGCACGTCTTTTGTGGTTTTAAATGTTAATAATAGAGAAATGGAAAAAGGATAAAAACTGTACACCAGAATCTTGGTAAAATAATGTCTCAGGGGTCAGGCAATGCATTGATAAAATACCATCCTGAAATATTGCACTATTTAATTATGCAGAAATTTGGAATAATGGAATTCCCTTCAATGGAAGTCCACTAAGTGCAAGAGTTTTAACACTCATGCGCTCTTTAACTTAGGACTGATGAACTGTTTTGTTTCACCACTAGGGGGCGCTATTTATCGCATACCAGGGGCTGGAACGTTAACACTGATCTCAACACCGATCTCAACACCATATTTACATAGATCTGAATGAAACATTCTGGAATATAACATAAATGATCATCTTAGGATATCTTGATACAGACCAGGAAAACCTGCCTGAAGATGAGTAGAACCAAATGTACAATACACATTTAATTAGTGATCCCAGAACAGACTGAGCTAACTGCTAAACTGTACTGTGATGTGATCGCCTAAATGCTTTCAGAAATACACTGTATACAGACATATGTGTATATACATAATCACTTTCACCTACAATAGCATTTAACCCACAGGAATCTAGAACATTACTGTTATAGTATACTATACTATTTAAACACAAATAATTACAGTTACATACATAAATTACATTTTTTTTCTCATGGCAAAAGATAAAACAATGAATAAACAGTGCAAACAACAATAATTTTACATTAATCAAATCATAATACACTGTATGGCCAAAAGTATGCAGACACCTGGCTTTCAAGCGTACATTGTTGGACATCCCATTTGAATACTTCAGGTTGTTATGGAATTGTTCAGATACACCTGTTTGAAATAAGTGTGGGTGAAACACCTGAACTAAGTTACGAGAGGGGTGTACCCGGCAATAACTGTAACTTCCAGTGGTTAATAGGAATTAATTCAGAGTATTAATATCATAAAGTAATTTGTTTTTATTCATAGCACTTAATTCCGAGATGTGATTGGCTATGAGATAATGGCACTCCCACGAAATCCTTGCTTTCCTCCACCATATTCACCTGAAACCTACACAAAATTAAAAAATGACAGCCACACGTTTATCACAAGTAACAAGAATTTAAAAAATGAATTATAATAAATAATATCTCATCCTAACACAGTGGGATGTTAATATGTAACAAAGACAAAAACTAAAATACTTCCACTGCGGTCAACAAAGCTGTCTACACCAGCCGTGTTTTTAAGTGTCTCGTCACGCGGTTGTTACACCTTAAATTCTGTAGGTGAGCAAACTGCCTTTTGCTAAAACAGGGTTAACCTCACCAAACACTGAAAATTCTGATTTGAGGAACATTAACCAAACTTAACAGAGCCTAGCTAGTGACATCACTTTCTTAAAAAAAAACACATGGCCACAACTCAGTAAGATGTAGAAATGAGGTAGTCATAAAAGTAAAATTTCTCTTAATCAGTTTAGGGTAATCATTGTCTCAAATCTAACAATTCATATCAATAATAAATCTGTGGTAAAAGTTCAATAATGCTCTCAGGGTTATGTTATACTCACAGTATTAAAATCTCATGTATATAGCAAGAAAAGACACACTGGCTGTTTTTAGACACAGGCTAAGCATGTTTTTAATAGACCTTTTAGATACAAAAAAGGCTTATCAAAACAAAGTGTGAAAAAAGAGCCTTTACCTCCTCAATAAAAGTGTTTATTTCAGGGGCTGCTTTGTTGGCCTTCTTCTTCAGACGCTGCTTGGCTTTGTTGACGTCTTTCTCAACTTTCTTCCAGTCAACTTGCACATAGCCACTGTGATTAGCAATCTGCACAAGAGTGAGGTGCTCTTAAAATACGTGCCCTTAAAAAAGGCTGCTGCAGACCACAGCATAGTCAAACTTGGTGCAGTGTAATATGAACGTGAAATAGCAGGTGTGTTCATGCTTTGTACCTGTAGTAACAGAAAACCACCACCTACAGCAGTAGCAGCTATTTTTCCCACTCTTTGAAAAAGATACCCAGCACACCTGAGGGCGAGGAGAACCAAACGTATTATACAGGATTATTAAGTAACACCAAAAAAGAACAAATATATCTTATCTGTGATAAACCTCAAGAGGTGATGTGGTCAGCAAAATACATTTAAATGTACATAAAACCTACGTTAATGCATTATTGACTATATTTTATACAGACGGCTGACAAATTAAAGGAAAAACCATCAAAAGTGTGTTATATGTTGAGTCTCCACAAGCCACTAGAATAGCTTTAATGCACCTTGGCTTAGATTCTACAGGTATCTGGAACTGTACTGGAGGGATGAAACACCGCCGCTGCAAACACTTAACTGGTATTTAGAAGGTGTTGGTGTAGGTCTATGTCTAACATTTCCATCTAAAATCTACTACAGGTGATTACTACCATTTTCAGGGTTGCTGTCAGAAGTGCACATTTAGTAACCATGATGCTCACACATTAGTGCACTATTTCAAGAAAAAAATGATGAGTCCTAACTGAAAATCTCAATGAAAGATGTGAACAAATTATGGCAACTACAAATAGAGGGATATTATAGTAGAGCTGCAGTGCATAACCCCTTATTACAAAGACAAATGCACAGGAGGAAACATGGTGTGGACATCCTTCACCATATTCTTCACAATTGGGCAAGTTAACCAAGAGAAAGGCACAAGTGCTTGACTTTTACAATGAGGTGGTCTGGTGGCTCTGACATGCTGTAGGGGACATTTAATTGGTGCGACGTGGGCCCCCTTAGACCAAAGGATCACTGGAAATCAATGTAAAGCAATTAAACTGTGATAGGAATGACAAATCACCCAAGCATAAAGCATGATGGCATTAAAAAATGTGTTTTTTGAGTATAAAAATGTAAATCCCATGGTGTTGTCTTCACAGTCACCAGATCCCTGCTGAACTGACACCAATTAAGGGATATTAAGGGAATATCTTTAGAAAAATGGCATTCCATCATTTCAGTATAGTACATTTTCCAGTCTATTGTGTTAGTAATGGGTGCACCTTCAAATAACAATATTCACAAATAGGCTAAATGCAGTACATAACATTTAGTGTATAACATTTAGTGTGAGCATGTAGTTACACATTAAACAACAGCATTGCAATATGAAACTGACCTTCAAATCACATTATAAATAAATGTCATAATGGAGCGATTACAAAAATTGCTTTCTCAGTTGGAGCATTTAAGAATAGGTTTTATGACAGACAGCTAAACGTACCAGCCAGTGACCCCACCCATCATGATCTGAGTAGCAACAGAGTATTTCTCTGCTATGGGACCAGAGTTACTCCCAAAAACTCTGCTCCACCACTGATGACGGCGTGCATACTCTGTCAGGTCTACGACCTCATAGGCCTCGTCTTCACTCTCTGTGTCCCCTTGGCCTTAAGGTGGAAAAAAGAATGACTGAGGCAATATCATTCTGAACTGTGTGGTGGTTTGCTTCAAGACATAAAATAAATTGTACAAGCAAAACAAACTTAACATTGATGGTCATAACACAGGTCTTCCTTAAACCCATAGGTTTGTTTTTTTTGTACAGGCATGAAGCCTATCTCTGGTCTCTGTTCTTCCTTTCCGTGGCAAATCTTCTTTCAGAATGCTGTGTGATCCAAGCCTAGGCTTGCAGTGATAATTGATGCTCATGTAGGGAAGCTGATTTGGAAAGAGAATATGCTCACTATACATTATACACTATATCCTAAAACAGACAACAATCTCTGGTGTCCAACAAGGACACTTAGCTCATTTTAAAGGGGATATACAGCCAATGCAATTTATAGAAAGATACAGCAATCTTAGGTAAGCTCATTTATTCGGCAAAACTCCTCAGATTTAATAGGACAGAATGGCCGTGGAGCCAACAGTGAATTCATACACTCTACTGTGAAACTAAAGCAGACAGAAGGCTTTCCTGACTGTGTTCAGAAGCTGAGCTAACCCTGCAAGCGACCACACATCAGTTCAACTGCCTCCACTCTAATGTGCTAATAGCAGGGCATTAAAGAGAGAATGGACGGCAAAACACAACCGCACACACCTGTGACTGCAGGCTAAACCTTATCATTTTTTCAATTATTTGCGTATCAACTCGCTAATACGTCAATAAACTACAGAAATTTTTCTGTTTACCACTGACCTTCTCTCTTCTGCTCCGCCATTTTGGGAAACGCTGCCCGGTTACATCACCCAGTCAGATAGACAGACTCTCTCTCTCACACATACACGCACGCACGCATGCACACACACAGCCAGCCAGCCAGCCTCTCTCCCTCTCTCCCTCTCTCTCTCTCTCTCTCACACACACACACACTCAGTCACACTTACTGAGTGATGCCGTGCCACGTCAATGTTTAAAATATTAAGTTATGTCCGGGTTTCCGAAATCTAAACAAACACATAAACGGTTACACGTGACTTTCAGTGGCAAAAACTATCATCTTAGGATATCTTGATACAGACCAACGAAAAACCTGCCTGAAGATGAGTATCAAATGTACAATACACATTTAATTAGTGATCCCAGAACAGAGTGAGCTAACTGCTAAACTGTACATTGATGTGATCGCCAAAATGCTTTCATACACTGTATACACACATCCGTATGTACATACACAGTCACACCTACAACAGCATTTAACACACAGGAATCTAGAACATTACTGTTACGCTATACGATTTAAACGCACAAATAATTACACAGTTATTACATAAATTATATTCTGTACTGACTATATTTACTTTTTTCATGGTAAAATGATGAAAAATTAAATGGACAGTGCAAACAACAGTAACTTTACATTAAATTCAAACCATAATACACTATATGACCAAAGGTATCCAGACACATGACCTTCATTTGAATACTTTAGGCAATAATATGGAGTTGTTCTGACATACCTGTTTGAAATGAGTGTGGGTGAAGCACCTGAACTAAGTAATTAGGTGGGGTGGTGTAACTGGCAATAACGGCAACTTCCAGTGGTTAACAGGAAATAATTATATTGTAAATCAGAAAATTAAGCTATTAAGTTATGTTTCTGAAATTTAAACAAAGTTGCAGTCTGCCTCTTAACAGAGCTGAACAGAACACAGGGCACTTTTAAATCACATTTAATCTGAGCAAAGAGGAGTTAAGAACTGGCAGCGACTGAAATGCAGTTCTTCAAAGGTGAGAAGTTTTGAATGATCATTTGCCTTTTCCCTCAAACTAGAAGCGCATCTCTCTCTCTCTCTCTCTCTCTCTCTCTCTCGTCCAGGGAACTACTTACTGCCACTTAAGACCAAACTAATACATCAGTGTTATTTTTTATTTATCACTGTTTAATTATAAGAATATATAATATTTCATAAAACGATTCCCCTTTTTTCACGATTCTGTCCTCTTTAAAAGCTTGTGTACTGTGGACATAGAGACACTGAGCTGTTGATTTAAACACCATTTTTGGGGAAAATTTAATATAAGGATTGGTCCACATTTTTTTAGGACAAGGGCAATCACGTGCTCGTTTCCAGGGCTCCTATTGGCTGCGGGGCCCAGAGAGGGCGTGTCGATGCGACGGCGTGGGTTCGCCTGTGTGACACAAAAATTACAAAAAAAATTACAAACAAGTTTCCCCGTTGGCGGACAGGCTGAAAACTCTTTACGCTTCTTTTCCGTCGCAGCAGTGCACGGGCGAGCGCGCTCGGGGCACGGACGCTTCATCCGCTGCGTCTCCGGGGCTGCTGTGAAAATGTGAGAAGAGGCCAAGCGGAGGACCACACTCGCTTCCAGCAGGATCTACAGTCCAGTTTCGCCACTTAAGGAGAAAAGTTTCTGAAACCGCGGTGAATTCGTGTGGCTATTCTGAACCGCTGGGACTCGCCCTCGTCTGCTCGGAGCGGGTCCATGCGGTCGTGCCGAGTTTCTCTGGCCGCCCGGAGCCTCGGCGCTGCTGGGGATGAGGAGAAGAAAATGGCGGCGGGAAGAGCGAGTGAACCCGAGGAGGACTTTCCCAGGCTGACAGCGCAGGAGAGGGACGGTCTGGCTGGAATCGACAGGTTAGAAACGCCGCCTGAAAGGCATCCCAACTCACTGTCCTTGACTTGGAGGTATTATTCCGCGTCTAGTCATCCGAAAAACCTTAATCGACATCTACTGATCCAGAGCGTTCTGTGTTGTCTTCTCGTTTGCAGCTCTCTGTTTGGATTTCTGAGGCTTCATGAAGATGGCGCCAGAACGAAGGCCTTGCTGTTAAAGGTAACACTAACTAGCGAACTGTCTCTCAAGCCACCGACGCTTGAGCTTTGTCGCACAGTGTCCTTGCACCCTGCACGTAAACATGAGTGTAAATTTGCACATTTAGCTCCCGTCTCGTTTCAAACGCGCTCTCCTGTTGCGACAGGAGAACTTTAGGAGATGTGCGTACACAGCTAACGCGCTAGCTCTGCAGCTCCTGATCCCCCCGAGCTACCCAGCTCGCACCTCCGGCCCGGCGAGAGGACCAACCAGCACAGAGACCCCCTTTAGTCACGAAATGTCCCTCTGCTCTGACAGCGGACACACACCCGTTTGGGTTCGAGTTCGTAAACTTGCAAAAACTGGCGAGCTAAACGAACAGCTAGTTAACGTTAGCTCCCCGTACCGCCACTACCACACTGCTCGCTGGTCAGTAAAGCTGAGTACCATTAATGTCTGGCTGCACGCACAGTGCCCTTTCCTCCTAACAAATGTAGGTTTTGGTTGGGGTGCAGTCTGGGCCCGTTTTTGCAGCCCTGGCTGAAGGGAGACTCATCTGTAACCGAGCTACCTTTTCTGACATGATCATACTCGCTGTAATTGACCTTTATAAAAATATCAAGAGCCCTGTCTGTGTCTGGTGGTTAACACTAACGCTGGGAATCAGGTTTATTCTTTTACACAGTCAGGGCACAGCTCACTGCAACTCAACTCCATCCACAAACCAAGTTAAGATATCTCGGGATAACGTTAACCAGACTTGGGGGTTGAGGATCAGTGGGGTTAGCAGCCGCGTTCCTGTCTGGATTTCGAAATGGCACACCGAACGTGTCTTGTACTTTAGTTTTAGTGTCACTCTTTGGTCGTCTTGCTTTAGTGATGATTCTTGGCCCAGTTATGAGCTAACCAGGCTAACTGGCTGCTGGCTGTTCACCAGTCCCTGAAGCGGTCGGCTGAAAACACTGGGTTCTGTTTAACGCAGCAGCCGTGATTTTGATCAGACGTGCAACGTTTACAGATCCAGTGTTGTGTGCTTTTAGTCAGTTTAGGTCTTCTCCTTCCCCCCTGGTGAGGGTTTTAGAGAGGGACGCTGGTTTGTGATTAGTAGTAATGGCTGCTCGGGTCGGCCCAAGATGGCGGGTCTGGGAGGAGAGAGCTGAACTGAAGCTCAGGAACCGAGCAGCGATACAAATATCAACCTGGTCTTTCTGCAAAACACGCTCCACTCATATATTCGCTATTTCACTAGTTTATCACCCATGAAAACTCTCTTTTGCTGCATGATGTCCTCCCCGGGACTCTCCCCCTGCGTGTTGTGCAGTTTGGCCTCAGCATTGTAGAGCATTTCCACCAGAGAGTGAACAAAGAGGACTTTCAGCAAGACGAGGTCTTCCCAGCACTGCTTTGGCGTCTGGGGTACTTTAATTTTTAAGCAATGTTGCAAGTTGTCTCCCATCTGTGATAAAGACTCTGTTGCAAACAGTACATTTTAAGTTGATCCTTCAAAATTCTGTATGCTACAGTGATGCAAAGAGGAAAGGAATATGCCCATATTTGTTTCATGGTGAAGGAGAGCATCCTTGTGTGTAGCCTGATTTACTAACTTTGGAATCTTGCTTGTCCTATTTAGCTTGTTGGTTTGTGCTTTGCAATTCGATGTGGGAGTTATCATTGTAGTAAAACATTCTGTGTAGTAAAAGGTGTCCCGTTCTCTTACGTTTGTTCTGTGCCATTATTGGTTTACCTTCTTTGCCTTTAATTCATAGGTTCCCAGACCTGGTACCTGTCCTGCCCATTCTAGAATTTTTCAGCCCCATGAAAGGCTTATTAATAAATAGATTAGTTTGATCAGGTGTGTTCAGAGCAGGGAAAACTCTAAAATTGTTTGGGTGCGTATGCTTTTAATATGGGTTCACAATAAAATCAAGTATCTTGTTTTCAGGTGCTCTGTATAACATGTAACTAGATGACTTTGTTAGTTGAATACTGTGCTGTACAGTATTAGGGTGGTGGTGGCCTAGGGGGTAGGGTAATTGCCTCTATACCAAGAGGTCATGGGTTTAAATCCTAACTTTAGCAGCCCGCCACTGGGTTCCTGAGCAAGACTCTTAACCCCAAGTTGCTCCAGGGAGACTGTCCCCTGTAGTTAGGGAGTGGAATTCGCTTTGGATAAAAGCGTCTGCTAAATGCTAAAAATGTATAGCTACATACAGGTGGCTTAGTCATAGCGGCATTAAAGCACACTTCTGCACACCTTCATTTAAAATTACGTATACAGCTGTTGTCAGATTTCACGATCAAAGTTCTAATTTTAGATTTACATGCTATTGTTTCTACTTCAAATATTTTGTTCTCAGATATTATTTAGTAGATCCCAACTATGGACTAGTATAAGAATTCATAGGTTTTAGATGTTTTCACAGTGTATTTAATGGTATTTAGCTTAGTAAATCAGTTTCTTTATTACGGCACAGCTAATTCAACATATACTTTTGCTGTAAGTGCTCTGGGTGTTAATTTGTTGGCTCTAAAAATTTTGATTTGTTTGAAGCAGTGAAATCTTTGGTGTCATTGTACGAAACAAAGATTATATATTATAGCAAGCATTGTAATTTGATTTTAAGCATTGATTTTTTTTTCTCCTGCATATTATTAAAATGCAGTATGTCATAAGGAAATGAACACACCATTCAGTTAATTTCACTTGAATCTTCACATTAATTCCTTTCAAATTTCTACTCTGATGCAAAAGGACAAGGTTCCACATCATTTTGTGGACTTCAAAAGCATCATCATCAGAGTAGGCATATGTTTCAAAATAAAGGTATATCAATTTTTTTTATGAACAAATCAATATTTATTACTTTAATACTTAGAGTGACTGTATTGTTTTTGCCCACTTCTACAGAATTTAGATTTCTCTTTTTGACTTTGACAATAAGAAATGTTCACTATACAGTGATACAGTATTTATAACTTCTGAAATCTGATAAATTGGAACTGACTAAAAAGAACAAGCAGTGTGACAAAATATCAAATTATTAATACAGTGGTGAATATTTTGGACATTAGACTTGACTAAATGTGCTCTCTTTTTAAAGAAACAGGTGGTTTATCAGTGTTCCTTAATACTTAAAGCATATTGGGACGGTGTGATCACGATAATATAGTTCTTTTGCCTGGCTGTAATGTGGGAATCTGTACTTGCTCTCACTTGTTTAACTTTTTGTTCTACATATCAGACAGTTGAGCTCTTCTATTTGTTTTTTTAGTAATATATTGGTCCAGGAGACAGTGTTCTTTTTTTAATCTGTGTAATCGCAATATATTGCCCTGTCTGGCACTGCTATCTCAGATAACTCCTCTTCTTAACCTGCCCTGACTGAAGTGGGTCACTGTGTCGCTGGGGTGTGAGGGGAGGTTTGTTGAAAGGACTGGCCTAACATTTCTACAATGTTAATAGATTATTTTCTGTTTTTAGATAGATAAATGGTAATTGTTTTAGCCATTGTTTAAACTGTCTAAAGAAATCAAACATCTTACAGTTCAGTGCTCACTGTATGTGTTTGCAGTCTGTTTCTTTGTAATGTTCTTGCATTAATGCTGGTAAAAATCAGGCTTTGGTCACTGTTGCCGGTTTCTATGCATAAGGAAGAATTCATACTTCTCTCAATGCGGTGATACAATGTCTGTGAGCATATGCCAGGATATGTGTATTTTCATCTTATTCACATACACTTGGATGCCTTTTTGACATCTGTGTAAGATATTTGTATCCGTGCTGCTTTTTTCCACATGCATACTTCTATTATGCCCATATTGGCATGACCTATACAGAACGTTCTTCCTTTTTAAAAACCATTTCTAATCAGTGTCTCGGTCCACACTGGCTACATTAAACCTTTAAAAATGTTCTGACTTTCTAAGCTTAATTGTAACTATTAAATAAATGTAAAATATATTAAAAATAGCTGTTTACTGAAATGTCATTCTTGGTGGCTTAGTCATTTTTGACACCAACACCATTTAAAATGTATTGATTTATTTATTCACATCTGATATGTGCTTGGGTTGTAAAAATGATAAAGTGGCTATTCCCACCCGAAGCAGTCATGTGACTTTGAGCTGAGTCAAGTAGTGTATATATTCTGCATTATTCTTAATGTTTAATCATTTCACACAGAGCATCTCTGCTCTTTTAGCTTTGGTGGTTGTATGGGGAAAATGGCGCAGTTGATTTGCACTTTGAGGGGAGGAGGTGAGAGTAGCTGACATGAGTGTGATCCATTGAATTAACTTTTGAAATGCCAGTATAATGCAGGAAGCACAGCTTTGTCTTTGGCAGTACTATTAAAGGTCAGCATATGGCAGAGTTTAAATCACCTAAACAACACAGGGCTGCAAATGAATGGCTAAAGAACATTTTTTCCCCCATAATATTTAATTACTGCAACATCCAGTGGGGCAATAAAGGAGGTCTATGCTGTGCGTAGTTGCTTCTGCAAGTATATCCAGCGCCTTAAACTGTACTTTGTATCTTTTGTGTTAGAACCTGGTGCTCCTTTTTTTGTTTCCCATGCATAGTAATGGTTGAATGGTCATCCGGTACATAGTAGAAAATGTGTAATTCGGGTACAAGTTTCTTGAGAATGCTAGCAGACAGACGTTATCCTTCAGTAAAGTTACATAAAACAATTAGAGCAAAATAGATCTGTGCTGTTAAGAGAGTGAGAAAGGTGATGACAAGGAAGAATTTGTGCCAAAAAAGAGGAGCTTTGTCTGTCGTTTGAAAGTTGTTTGGGTTTTTAAAGACTTCCTGGAGCAAAAGTGCAGCTGTACTGGTCAGTGGTGGAAACACTAGCAACCTGTTACTTCACCTCAAAACAGAACATGCTGCAATACTAAGACAGTTTTGAGCAATAAAACTGTACATACTTCAGTTGTTAATGGTTATTTGTGGTAAAATGTTAAGATGTGTTAAGATATGTTTCTATTTTGTGGAAAGTCAGTTCACTATACCATGATATATACAGAAACTGTCAGAAACCTTAACCTTTTACTGTGATAAATAATTGCCCATGCTGTCCACTACAATCTTTACTTGGCTTTTGTTTTAAGTTTATATTGTTTTTTTTGTTGTTGTTTTTTTAAAATTGTCATTAAGAGCAACTGTTGTAGCGTTGCAAACTTTGTAGTGCTTTGCTGCCTAATCTATTCAACCTGGTATGCAACTTAATTTTTTATTATAATAAACAAATTCATATAGTTGTATATTCAACACAAACAAAACCACCATTAATGTCAAAGAAGCGCTGGTGTGGTCAACGATACTCTGATCAAAACGCCGCCGTAGTCCCGGCAATTTCTTTGAAGTGTTGCCCACCATTAGACTTGGTATTCTTCATTTGATTGTCTGTTTGGTAAACCATTAAACAGAATCTCTGAGAAGCCTCCTTAATGTATTTACCATCAGTGAAGTACTTTCTGCACTTCAGTATACAGTAAAAAGTGTGATCGCTTGATTTATTGCGCATGGTTTTTGCAGTGCAAAACTTTAGTGTTGCTTTGCTTCTGATAACTGGATACAGCACAAGGTCTGTCTGTGAGAGGGAGAGAGCTTCAAAATGCCAAAGTGATGTTTGCGGTGGTCGTTTCCAACATCGAATGTAGAACAAGCTGCAAAACCTTTGATTCATTGGTCACCCCTATTAGGTGTGTTACATTTTCTAACTAATATTTAACTTGTTTTTACCTAACGGTGTTCTTTATAGTGTTTAATGAATAGTTTCTGCTGCTCGTTGAGTGACATTTTGGCTGAAGTAATGCAGATACTTCTGTGTTTGCACAGAGGTCTATGTTCGCTTTAAATATGGATTTTACACCTGATGAATGATTTGTATTAGCGCCCTCTGCTGCTGTTAGCTGATTTCTCAGTTAAGGAGAAAGACAGGCCGACAGCCGGAGACCGGATGGCAGTTATGGACTTTTCCAGAATGCACAGATTGCCTATAATTCACACGCTGTTCATATGACATATCGCGCCCCTCACACAGAGCTTCAGCGCTCGCTCAAATTAAAAGTTCCGTGCCCCTAGAGGTGCAGCAGTGGAAAAAGGCCCCCCAGTAAACAGTTTCCAGCTCTGCCACTTTCTGAACGTTCTTTAGGCTATCCAAACTGGTACTGTGGTATAAGAAAAATTCCTATCATAATAAATGGTTTTCGGTATAAACCAGTATACCACCCAGCACTATACGGCAGTCTATTGTGGATAACCTTGTGACAGTACGTACATAAATATAGTGAAGTGATATTTACACCCACTTTAAAACAGGATGTGTATATGTAATTGTACTGTATTTGACAGGAATGTAGAGATACTCGGCTCAAGATTTGATTAGGTTCATGGCACTGAGTTTAGTTTGATGTTCTCACAAAATCTGAGTGAAGAAAATTATGCATGTACACCAATACCATGTGTAGTGTTGACTGTACCAATATCTGTACTAATGTTAACTATTTGATATCTATAATTTTTCACTTTTTACGTATGTGTGTGTGTGTGTGTGTGTGTGTGTGTGTGTGTGTATATATATATATATATATGTGTGTATGTATGTGTGTATATGTGTGTATATATATATATAAAAAATGTATGTAAAAGCGCTACTAAACTTAAATAGCATGTACTTCTTAAATATCAAGTGACTTTTTCTGAAATACCTCTTTGCTTTTAAAAAGGAGCAAATTTGCTAATAAGTAGATTTTAGATATTTTGATTGTACATATTAAACAAAAAAAGCTATGTATGTAAACCTGTGGCGCACACAGTGGCTTCACAGGGTTCAAGAAAAACAAAACTGAGTGTAGTTTCACGTCTGAATTTTACAGGTCCTTTCCAATCCACAAGCTTGAAACAAATTTTGGTAAATAGTACATTAGTTTGTGCCATCAGTAGCAGCTTTTGACTTCTGTGTTTTTAAAATCCACATGTGTTTTTTTTTTTTCCAGGCTGCAATCAGTATTTGCTCTGTAGACATTATGTGGCAATGAAGATGTAGAAACTGAAACCACAATTTCCAGTTTCAGTAGTTCTTTTTCTGTGGTTGGGAATTGAAGTTGCAATATGGCATCTAGTCATGCTCATGTGCATCTAGTAATGTGATAAGCATTGTAACATGTATACTTTTTTTACATTATGTAAACCATATTCTGTTGAAAGGTGGTATTGTTCTGTCTAATGGAATGTGTAAATAAATTCAGTTTGTAGCGCTGTAACAATGAATTTATTATTACAATACATGTGTGTTGTATTTGTCTTATAGTGCGGTGTTAATAACAGCCAACATGTGATAAGTATGCTGTAGTATGTGTTTCCTCTTTATTTCTTATTACCCAGGGCTCCAGACAACAACAAAAACGTAGGAGCCATTGGCTCCTAAATGCAAAACATTTGGGAGCCAAATAATTTTTTTAGGAGCCATAACCTGTCAAATGTGATAAATTAAAAAAATATTGTCATGGCACATTTTGTCCCCAGTCTTATCCCATGTAAAGAGTGTTAAAACAAAACAAGAAATCACGACATGGACTAAATTGTTGCCAAAGTAAAACATAGTGTTTCTTGTGTAGTTAATGTTTATTTTTTTTATATTTTAGAACGCGCTCTGCAACAGGTTGCTAGGTCATGTGAATCCTGTCAAACGAAACTCAAGCTGTCAACACTGCTCTCGATAGAGATGTGTCGATCGCAAACAAGTTGGTTCATTGACTAAATTTGGGGAACCTAAGAGCTGTTTGGGCACAGACGTAGAATATTACTAAACTGACTACACACGTAGAATATTACTAGATGCCGCATGACCAGCTGCGTCATCTGTCAACGTCGCCACCATGTTGCGAGAGGCACTGCTGTGAAGTACTGGATAAAGATGCCTCACGCTTGTTCTGTACAAACCGCTGTACGCTCCAAACCAGATCCTGGGGGATCACATTTCATAGGTAAAGCTGAACAATTCTTTTGAATATATTTGTCAGTTTTATAAACCTTAACTTTAGCTGTGCGTTCCTGTGTTCAAAACAGCCTTCAAACAATGTTTTTGGCTAAATGTAAGCACTTTAATACAGGATTTTATAATGGCCAAATATAATCAAAACAATTGTTCAGCCTTACCAGGATTTGAGAGTCGACACATTTTGAGAAAGCTGCCCTGTGGCGGTTATCAGGAGATTCCAAATTAATGTCCCAGACAAGTACAGTGGCTGGCTTCACATGGCTCAGAAGCATGTCCTAGCCTTCATCCCCCTGGTGCTGCTAGCCTTGTGTGATCGGGGGAAAACCTAGCTAGTGTGGCAAAATTTAAAATGATTGAATTGAGGAGGAAAAATGTTATTCCCCTTATGATGTATCCTGAGATTGCAGATTTGTTTTACCAACTTTGCTGCTGATTGTCTTTCTGCACAGATGAAACACTGTTAATATCCAGTGATTCTCCGTGTTTGTTTGGTTTGGCAAACAAGATATTTTTAAACTAATGCACTGAAACCATTTTCTGGAATACAGTGGGGGAAATTATTTGATCCCCTGCTGAATTTAATTTGCTGACTTACAAAAACAGTCTTTCTGATTTAGTTTCATTTTTATAGCGAGAGACACAATATCAACCAAAAATGAAGAAAAAACGTGTTAAATTGATTTGGATGTCATTGAGTGAAATAAATATTTGATCCCCCACAGCCCAGCCAGACTTCTGGCTCCCACAGACTGGCTATGTGCCCATGTTGCACACAGATTACAATCAATCTATCAATTACAGATACTCCTGGTCTTAACTCATTATTTGTATAAAGCGCACCTGTCCACAGAATCGGAATTCTTCCATTCCATTGTAATCTGTGTGCAACATGGGCACACAGCCAGTCTATGGGAGCCAGAAGTCTGGCTGGGCTGTGGGGGATCAAATACTTACTTCACTCAATGACATGTAAATCAATTTATAACTTTTATGTGACATGTTTTCAAATAATTATTTCCCACACTGTAGCTCTCCACCAAAAGTAGTGCAGAAGTTATTGTCTCTCTTTAGTAACATTAGAATATGGGAAATGTTGTCTTTTGATAGACAATTGTTTTGTTTTTGTACAATACTTTATTGAATAGTATTTCTGTACTACCAGCAGCTGCAGTGCCAAAACACTGTGTAATGTAATATTGAACAAAAAAACAATACCAAGTGCCAGTAAAAACAGGACAAAAATGTGTCTTTCTGTCAGTGGATCTGAGCTCATTGATGCGCAAAATTGTAATCGCAGGTTGATTTAGCATCTCTGAAATGGCAGGACTTGTGGGGTATTTCAGTGTATATGGGGTTGTGTTAGTGCTGACAAGGGAGATCACACTTTCTCACCTAGAAGAGTCATGCTGACATTTCATGTTCTTGCTTATTTCAGGCTGTTCGCTGCTATGATTCTCTAATCCTGAAAGCTGAAGGAAAAGTCGATCCAGAGTTATTCTGCCAGCTGGGTCACTTTAACCTCTTACTGGAGGACTACCCAAAAGGTGAGTCTTACACGACACCCTTTCCTTTACTTTTATCTCGCTGTAACCTTAAACTTTTTAAAACCTTTTGTTATCTCAATGTTTTAATCTTATTTTTTCCTACTTCTTTCTCTTGCAGCATTATCGGCATACCAGAGGTACTACAGTTTACAGTCAGACTACTGGAAGGTAAGGACCATCTTTTAGTGTGATGGAGTTCATCAAGCAGCTTCATTTGTGGAAGCTAGAAAAATTGTGAACAAAGACTTGTCACCGATTAGTTCATTTAATTATTTGTGGTCCGGCATGGCTGAACAGTTTCATCAGTTTTCGGAAGACAGTTTTGTCTTTATTTAATGTCATGTTTTGTGTCAGAATTTGTGTGTTTTTTTTTTTTTTTTTAATCTTGTAATCGACTACTTAATTAGCAAAACAGGATTGGATTTTTTGGGCCAGTAACCAATAATTATCACCTATGACCAGCAACATTATATGTACCCTTACACATTTTTCAAAAGTGTTCATTCAGACCAGCATAAAAATCAGTTTACAGAAGTGGGAAAAGGTCAGAGTGCGGTGCGTTTGCCTGACCAGGGAACTGGACCCCAGTCTATTTGCCCACTATGCTTCATCAACTGTTAGAATACGTATCTGATTTAAATTAATGTAAGTACTTTGTGATAATTTAAGTTATTGATAGCCAAAAAACTGCAGTGTTGAACATAAGCACAGTGTGCCTAATATTAGGCTATAAGAAGTGCAGTAGAAAACACCCACCCCATGCTAAGATTCTGGAGTCACTTTGTATTATTGAATTGCCTCTAATGCAACATCATCGAATGGCTCAATGCTTTTGAAGGAGAACATAACTGGTGGTTAGCATCATGTCAGTTTGGCTGGTGCCGTGCTGAGGGCAGAGGGAGGGCCTTTCAGACAGAGCAATACAAATTGCGCTCTATTGGGCTGGTTTAATACTATTAACAGTCCAGCACTTTATTAAATGTCTGCATTCTGGTCTAATTTTCAGTGCATGCACATGCTCAAGCATTTGACTAGATACGTCCCCCTTTTGCAAGACCTATTTCTCTTTGAACTCAGGCATATTATAATAGTGTTAGCATCAACATTGTTACTGTACAGCCAGCCTAACTAGTGCAGTAGCTCTCTGAATTTAAGCTTATAAGCAAGCTAGTGTGGCGTAAAATAACGTGTGACATGAAAACATTTAACTTTACCAGGTTAGTTCCTTTTTCAGACAACTAAAGAAAATATATATATGCAATACATAATTAATAGTCTATGCAGTCATATTTGAATATCAGACTCCACAGTAGTCCTTAATCTTATTTTGAGCTCCCATTTCTTTTCTTTTTTTTCTTTTTTAAACTACTGTTATGTGGTGATACTTAATCAGACTTGAATATTAGTATTTTGTCAGTATTATCATGAGTTCTTATGTCTTCATAACAACAGTTTTTTGTGTGTGTGTGGGTGTGTACACACACAATAGTGCAAGTTCTCCCACTTAAAAAGATGAGAGGCCTGTGATTTTCATCATAGGTATACCTCAACTATGACAGACAAAATGAGAAAAAAAAAAATCCAGAAAATCACAGTCTGATTTTGAAAGAATTTATTTGCAAATTATGGTGGAAAATAAGTATTTGGTCACCTACAGACAAGCAAGATTTCTGGCTTTCACAGACCAGTAACTTCTTCTGTAAGAGGCTCCACTCGTTACCTGTATTAATGGCACCTGTCTGGACTCGTTATCAGTATAAAACACACCTGTCCACAACCTCAAACAGTCACACTCCAAACTCCACTATGGTCAAGACCAAAGTGCTCTCAAAGGACACCAGAAACAAAATTGTAGACCTGCACCAGGCTGGGAAGACTGAATCTGCAATAGGTAAGCAGCTTGG
>JBBJLS010000109.1:5390665-5402018 GCA_037577275.1 Bryconaethiops microstoma | reverse complement strand
TCAAATATTCTAAAAACAATATCTTATCTGCAAACAAATAAAGGATATGCTGCTGTATGTAAATTTCACAAAATGTCAGTGTACAGCTGTGTTTCAATGAAGTGTTTATTAGTTGTTATTAAAAAAATATATTACTTTGATCATGACTCAAGGATAGGGTTGCAAAGGGGCGGAAAGTTCCTGATAAGTTTCCAGAAACTTTCCACAGGAATTATGGCAATTATTAGGAATTTATAGGAATGAATGAGAATTAACTGGACATTTTGGATAATTTAAAGAAAATGAGTCATATACAAACATAAATATAAACGTTTTGTTTTGTCACACAGATATACATGCAAAAGGAAACAATAAAAAAAAAACATGATGCAGATTTATTTGTGAGTAGAACTTTTTATCAGTGCTTAATTCTTTCATTTAACAATAAATTATTTCCCCGAACAACAAAAACATGAAAAAACGAGTAGAATATTCCATACAACTCCCCTTTCTAAATGTAAAATGGAAGGAACTCCCTTTCCCTCCAAAAAGTGTAATTCAAAATGAAAGCGGCTTTGCCTTCCCAAAATAGTCCAATTCAGCATGTCAAAAAAGCATTTTTCCTGAAGCTTGTCAAGCCCGTTTTCTGCATGTTCTGTATTTTTGCTGAACAAATGGAGTGGTCTTCAAAATATTTTACAACTGGTGTATTAAAATCTTCCATGGTTACTTGAAATCGTTTAGCAGGAGGCAGACGAAACCACATCACATTTACAGTAGCTAGCATCATGATAATCTAGCCTCTTTAATGAAATTGTGCTAGCTGGTTTACATTTAGCATATCTGGTTACCAGTGACCTAGCTACTGTATGAATACATTTTGATTTAGTAGTTGCTAGTTTACTTTAACACCACAAATTAAATATTGCCTACCTCATTATATCATCAAAATGTACTTGACTTTATGTAGTCGTTGGGCTAAATATGACTTCAATAGTCTGTATCTGTGCTGTGGGCTCAGAAAAGTAGATTTAGTAGTTCAGAATTCTAGAAATCATTGTGCATGTGATGGAGGAATGCACAATGCATGTAGGGATGTGGCCTCAATAGCCCCACAGTATGTAGTGTGCTCTGTGCCTGTGATTGAGAAATAGCATAGATACTGAACTGTATTTGCAATAGCTTTGATTTTGCTACAATATATTTTTACCAACTGTTTTATTTTTCCAAGCTTCCAGTTTATTCCCATAAATTCCCGTTAATTCCCTTGGAAAGTTTCCAACTTCACAGAATTTTGCAACCCTACACAAGAATTATCAAACGTGTTAGATTTGTTTTGATGAGAGGAAATGTTTTGCCAACATTTGAATATGTCCTTTCACTTCAGTACTTTAGTGGGCATGCATGTGTTATATTGGTTTTGAGACTGAGGAGGAAGTGAATGTAGGTGTTTGTGGGCTTTTTGTAGTAATAAGACTCCTGTTACTTTCTGAATTTGTCATTCAGTGCATCATTTATGGTAGTATCACCTTTCATATGGAATTATTTGTTTAATGGTTATTCATTTACCCAATTCAATTTTTTTGCAGGATTTTTTTATTTTATTAGGATAAAGTAATTATTGTTTCAAATTCCACGAGTGTCATTTTAATTATGCCTTTTATATTTCTGCACTGTTTACATTGTTAACTTTCTGTTGCATTAATATTATATGCTATATACCTATATAGGCTATATAGGTGTAGATATAATTGCATCAAATGCTCCTGCCTCAGTGTTACTCCTGTGCCTGTCAAGAAAGTAAAACGCTTGAAGCAAATTTGGTTATATTAAACTGTAGTAGTAGTGGGCAGGATTCAAATTAAAATTTCTGCTGGTTTCTGAATGCATCACAACCCCACCCCCATAGATATCTGAAACCATTAAGCCCATTTTTGTAGTTTAATGATGGCTTACTGTACTACAAATAATCATTTCTGATAACTAAAGTATAGTTGTTTATAGTACAAAATAGCATAAACAGAACTGAAACAAGTCTCTCAAAAATAATTGACAAACACTGAAGACAAACCAGAGTATGCTGAAGTACTTCTGGTTTATATGCTTGTGCATAAGTAGAGAACAGATCAATAATTGCTTTTGTTACTTTCATTTGAAATACTGGTTCAGTAGCTGTTAGTGTGCCAAGCTAGTTAAAATAAAACACTAGTTTGTCAGTGTTTACATTTTAAGGCATGTTATCCATTACCACGATGACTAATACAGGAAGCTAATGAACTGTCTTGTAACCATTGGCGTAAAGCTGTGTGTAAGAAAATAACAGCAAAAATATATTTTTAATAGGGGAGCGGCCTTTTCAACAGAACAGGAAGACAAGACAAGACAGGCAATTGGTTGTTATATATGATCTGATTTGCATATTAGACACTATGTGGAGTTCAATATGACACTGGCAAGTGTGTAAAGGCATCATGGCTGGTACAAACAGGACCTAAGTGTAACTGAGGGTGTTCTCTTTCGAGTACCTCTTTCGCAGCTATTAAGAGCACCAGAATGTAAAATAGTATGTTATGTTAATATGATTGCTGTTTTTGAAATGCTTGCTTTGATAAGGGTTCACAGAGGGGTATGATTCTTAGAAAGCTAATGCTAACATTATTTGCACTTTTGCTCATGTGTATGTATATATCTGCTGTGAGAAGCTCCCCTAACAATGATCATAGATTTTGTTTCTCTGTGGATGACCTACTTGGACTGGAACTTTTATTATTATTTTGTAAGTGTTAAAAACCTCATGTGTATTTTAACACACGTGGTAAAGAGTGTTATAATTTAAAAATAAATCAAATACCTCATGTTCATGTGTCAATTTTTAAAATCCTTTTTGACCATCACTAGAGGCTTCGTCTTGGAAAGGCAGGGATTGAAACCTTGGTCGAGGGGCTGCAGATTTTTGAAAGTAGTGTAGAAGATCTGTCTGTAACCTCTCCCCACGTTCTGAACAATTGCTGCCTTATTCACCCCCCACCCCGATGGTGGCACTGTTCTCAGGATCTGGGGGCATAGATTTGAGAATCTTGACCTTTAGAGGGCGAATCATTGAGTTGGGGCTTGTTTGACTGCTTTTGAGTTTTGGTCAACACTTCTCTATTCTTGAGGATGCAAGAATCTCTCTTGAGAGAGATGGCATCCACAAAAATTTGTGCTTTGTCTGTAGGGCCCGACATTGTGATTTGATCTCTTTTGTTTTCAGTTTATTTCTGCAGTGTTTTATACAGTTTATTTTGCTGCTTAGCATTGTAACATTTGTTAAATTCTTCAGTTAAAAAAAAACTCTGTTTAAAAAGTCAGTAACTACTGGATAAGTCTGCAGATATTTAGCTATAAATACTAGTAGTGTTTCTGTTGTCTCTTTTTTTTACCCCTGAATTTGTCGCACTGCCAGCTGATGGCGACAAAAATGAGATCTAATGTTAGAACTGTCTCCACTCAAGTAGCCGACAGTGGCAAAGCTTGTTTTTTCTGTCACATTAGTATTTGCCATTGTCACACTGGAGCTGAGAAAAGGGCTTTCGGAACGTAACCCCCGCGATTGTCAGGGTTTGCTGTATATTTGTGAGCATGTCTGTGCAAACAGTGTAAGTAGTTTCATATCGGGCCATAAGCTGACTAACAAACAAAATTGAACTGAAGCTAGAACTGAGCATAACTGTCTTCCATCTTTTTTGATGGCCAGAACCTAATTTTTCCTTGAAGTTTGTGTATCAGAAATGTATTCCATCATTTATTCTTATCTTTTTATTCCTTAGAATTCATCCTTAGCTATTTTACTCTGTGAAGTGATATGGGCCCCTTAATGAATTGAATGATTTTGCAATTGCAAAATGTTGTAGTATATTCAGAGTACTCATATTTCATCCATATTTTGCATCCCTAACACAGTTCCATATATTTCTGGCCATACGTTGGCATTCTGTATTCAGGTGTAAATTCTGACATTTTTGATACACTAAAACTAATGGTCTGATGGTCAGGTATGTTTAGAATGTTGAATCATATGTATTTTTTTATTTATTTCTTTTACAGAATGCAGCCTTTTTATATGGCCTTGGTATGGTTTACTTCCATTACAATGCATTTCAGTGGTAAGTACTTTTTGAAGTATATGAGAAGTTTCAGGAATATTTAAAATTTAAGAAAGTTTCACCAAAAAAAACTGTAGTGCTGTAATGCGTCCCGACAATCACTCTGATTATTTGATAGGTTTTGTTATTGCAAATCTTTGCACTGTTTATTACATAATTTCATGATTTGCTAATAATAAATATAATTAATCCTTAGGTATTTCAATGAATAAAAATGTCTTCTGGTATAACCTTGAACATCACAGAACGTCCTCCTTCGCTTCATTGCTCAGCAGTGATGGTGAACATGCAGTACAGATGTAGAATCCATAGTTATTTTTGAACCGAACTGTTTGTCAAGAGATGAGAAAGTGAAAGCGTGGACTGAATCTTACTGCTGAGCGTGGTCAGTGAAAGAGATGGAAGATTCTAGAAGGTTTCCCATCTGGAAACTTTTTTTGCAGTTATTATATGGCTAGTTGCTTGTCGTATTTTCTAATCTAAGACTAATCTGATTACCTCTCTGCAGGGCGATTAAGGCATTTCAGGAGGTGCTGTATATTGATCCTGGATTCTCTCGAGCCAAGGAGATCCACCTGCGTCTCGGGCTGATGTTTAAAGTGAACACAGACTACGAGTCAAGCTTAAAGGTAGCAACTATTAAGATTGCATTAACCTTCTGCAAAGTTAAAATGTGGTAGTGTGCATCTCCAAACTGTTTCGATGCATAGCTGAATGTTATCAGCCTGGTCCTCAAGAGGGGATGGGCAAGCAAAAATGCTATTTGATGTTCACAGGGAACTATTCAGAAATTATTTGAAGATCATAACACCCCTGCTGTGTACACACACACGCACACAAAAGAAAGTCCCATTCACGGTTGAACCCAAAATAGACGATAAAACACAAAGCTCTGTTCCCATTTTACAAACGGTAGACACATTTCATTTTTGCTCTCTTGAGTGTCTTGTGTTTTATGCATCCTCTGCACCTGTGGAACACTCCAGATTTTTTTTTTGTGCTGATCAGTCAGTTCAAAGGAAACCAGACCTTGACTACAGGACCTAAGCTGCATGTGTGGGAGTGTGTGTCATTTTACAGTGTCTTCCTCAGTAATCTATTGAAACTTACATTCTTTGAGTAGGTAACTGGTTAAATATTTGGGGTCTTTTTTTTTAAATACTTGTAAACTTGTATTCAGTTGCAGTTTTGGATTTATTTAAATGTATGGTAGTTCAGAATTTAATCTAAGTAAAAACTTAAAGCAAAGCTGCTGTAAACAAAAACAGTTTGGATGAACAGTTTGTACTATGGGGCTTGGCTGGTTGAGGATCTTTTAGTGAATTGCATCCAGCAGTGATGCTGCAGTGTTACATCCCATTAGACCACAAAATCTTATAGGACGTTGTAAAGCCAAAAAGGAAGTTACCACTATTTTACAATCGTCAAATTGACTTGTCCATGCTCAACCTAGAAATAAGTTATTTCATACCAATTGCTATGAGGTTGGATAAGCCTTACAGAGCATTGGCAAAAATAAAAATTACCATGACCTGAAAAATATTATTTAAAATAATTAATTGTTGACTGGCACATGCATGGTATGCCAGTCTCAATATCTCCCTTCATTCCTATCACTTCAGTTTTTCTTTTTTTTTTTTTCCCTCTCTAGCACTTTCAGCTGGCTTTGATTGACTCAAACCACTGCACTTTGTCCAAAGCTGAAAGTAAGTACCACAATACAAAGGCTTTGCACACAAAAAAAACAATGTTTCAAAAATAATCGTTGCAAATTTTGTTTTTTGGCTCAGTGAGGTTGTCACAAATATATGGTCATAAATCTCATTAGAGTCAGCTGGGGATCATACACACAGAGATAAAAGGTTGAACTGAATGACATTGCTTATTTCATTTTTCACAAAATTATATTGCCTGGGAATGGTTGCCTTGAAAACACCAATCCCATGCTGCTGGGATAGTGTGATAGCAACCTACACACCCACACACTTTTTTTTTTTTTTCTTTTCTTCCCCTCCCCTCCATTACACGCACACATGCTCTCTGGGACATCGAGGGCAGTCCCACCTCTCTGAGTAGAGCCATTTGTGTTGAGCAGCAGAGCTGTGGACTAAGGCAGTTGTCTTTTAAGGGAGCAGTTCAGCATAGCATCATGATGATCTTAAGCAAAATTGTTTAATTTCATTTTAATAAGAGAATTTTTGTATTTTACCAATGTTTTTTTACCATTGCAATTACAGTTCAGTTCCACATTGCTCATTTGTATGAGATACAGGTAAGCTTGTTACTCTTTCCTTCTTTGTCTCTTCAGGTCTAGAATCTATTGCTTGCTTCTCAAAGCATGTTGTGGGTGCATTGAGTGTTTTTTTTTTTTTGGGGGGGGGGGGGTGGGGGTGTGTTTGAGGTAAAGGAAGATCCCTCCCTGTATTGCATGTAATAGAATATTAGTTGCCTATAATGCTCAATTATAGACAACTAAGGCTCCCCTGGGCCAGTGTGTTGTGTCACAGCTGAGGCATCTCTTTTCCTGTGCCCTTTTCTGCTATCAGACTCTCTGAAAGATTTAGACATCCCTGGGCGTCTGTACGCGGGCGCGTACACACACACACACATACACACACACACACACACAAACAAATATATATATGTATTTGTTTGTGTGTGTGTACTATATATATATATATATATTAGTAAACCCCCGCTTATTGCGGGGGCTATGTTCCAAGAGCACCTGCGTATAGTGAAAAAATGCCATGTTGTGATGTGGTTTTAAAAAAATGCCTACAAATGTCTGTTTTTATAGTATAAGCTCTAAATATGCCCCCAAATATGCTCCCAAAACACTTTAATTTTAAACTCAGCTTAATATTTTACCTTTACATTTTCTTTAAGTGTAAACCCATATCCGTACTGTACAGTGAACATTGAACTCCCACAGTGCTGGAATCTATAATACCGATATTACCCCAATATACTGTACTGTAATTCATGCACGTGCATTTTCTTTGGGTAAATTCTCCATGGGGTAAATTCTGGACTGCAGCTGCGTCAAAGGGCAGCAGCCAATTGGCAACAAGTAGAAATAAATGCTGTTCTCGGATTGGCTACTTTCAAACCTCCCGCCTCTGAGTACAGGGGTATTTCACCATCCCAAGATGTGCTTACTTTGTGTTTCCACAGTACCAAAAGATTTATATATTTTTTTTATATGGAAATGGAGCTGAATTTATGTTCAAATTTAGCACTAAAATGCATGAAAAATTATATATTGCCACGAAAAAAAAACTGTGACGTCTGGGCCTCATCGAGGCCCGGGCATCACCGAAGCAAAAAATGTGGAGGATATCTGGGGTTTAATTATTAGTTCGGTTCTGAGAAAAAATAAGTGAAGGACTGAAAACGTGATTGCTGATCCGCATTAAAGTTGGGGTTTACCACACACACACAGTGATTTGGGCATCAGTGAAACTAATCAGATAATTGCATTTTGCATGCAGGTACTACGTTTTCTTTAATGTGACCTTAATACAGTATAATGTTTGTATCTGCAAGCTGCTGTGCTTTTGTAGGAGTTTTGATATTGGTACATTTAATCTTATTGGTATAGTGTGTCTTTTATTGGTGTTTGTGACTTTTTTAAAAATGTATTTATTTTTCATTTATTGAAGAAGAGATATCGTGCAGCAAAGGAGGCTTATGAAAGTCTGTTGAAGACAGAGCATCTGTCTGCAAAGGTGAAAGCCGCTACTTTACAGCAACTTGGTAAGTTCATACCATTATCAGCATAACACAGATGGACAGAATAATTATTAATAGATGCTTATTGGTCAGCATTTATGGTTATTATTAGAGGTTGACCGATATGGGTTTTTCTATGGCTGATGCAGATATTTAGAAATAACTGTAGTAGGGATGGGAATCGCTAAGAAATTATTGAGGTCAATACCATTATCGATTCTTCTTATCGATCCAATTCCTTATCGATTCCTAAACAGTACAAAATTTTCAACCACGCACGTGGATCGCTTTCTCCATTCCATGATAATTCGATAATTCCTCACACGCGACACAGGAAAAAGTCCGAAAGAATTGTTAGAGGAACCGATAACACCGGAGGTAAACGATTCTGGTGTTTTGCAAAATTAAAACCAGTTCTAAATCTGAACTGGGTTTCGATTCCCACCTGTAAACTGTAGGCTAGTTCGTTAATGGCATGCTAACTGTAGGCTTACTTTATTAATGGTAAACTATCCTCTAGGCTACTTTGTTACCTTAAAGTTGGTGTAATGTGATGTATATTGATGATTGGTGCTATATAAATAAAATGTAATTTAATTAGTCTATGTACTCTTATTTTCTCTAAGTTTAATGCAACATTTCATAGCAAACCAATTTAAGAATCGGTAAGATGAAAATGTAAAACTTAGCGTTTTCTCCCAGGAAGGCGAATTTTGGTATTCGCGGCTAGCCCTGCAGGTGCCGATAGAGGGGGCGTGTCGCATGTTCCACAGCAGCAGCTCGGGGCGGTCCATAAATGTGCACGTGTTAATCGGTCTTAATATGCGCCGACATCGGCCGATGCCGATTATGTAAAAATTGCCAAATATTGGCCTGATTAATAGGTGTACCTCTAGTTACGATATAAATCTTCAGATACAACTGTAAAGTTTTTTTTTTTTCTTCCTCTAAGGTGCAGTAATTAATCTCGTTGCTTTTAGCTGTTATTTGCCCTACGCAACCTACTTAAACTCACAGACATCCGTCTTCTGGTACGTTCTCTTGTGCGTGAGAGAGCAATCTTGACCTAAGCTGTGCTTAAAAATAAAAAAATTCCTCTTTTACCCCTCGCTTCCGCATGTGCAGGCTGGATGCATCATACAGTGGAGCAACTGGGAGACAGAGCCAATAAGGACAGCTATGCTATTCAGTGTCTGCAGAAATCTCTTGAGGCAGATCCCAACTCTGGCCAGTCCTGGTATTTTCTTGGAAGGTCAGTGACCGGTCCTTTATCCTAAAACTACACTGATCCCAGTTTCAATTTAATTGAACTCGGTGCCTCATCAGTGCCCTTTAATATTGTCTTCTAAGAGTTTGCACCACCAGCAGAATATACTGTTCCTGAAATTGTTAGCTTGTTGCTTTGAATGCTATGTAATCAGCTTTCCTGTTATAGCTTTCTCTAAAATTTAAATTAATGTCTTTCAACAAACTTGCATATTTCCATGACATTAAGTGATTAATTTTTGTGTATTCAAGAAACTGAAGCTGTATGGTCTGTTTTAAGTTTCAGAAAAATTGCACTGTACTCATTTCATATGTGTCGGTGGTGAAGGTATACATGGTGTTTGATAAAAGGCACTGCAAATTTAATTGAACCTGCCTTTTTCCTCCAAGAAAGACTGTTGCTTCTCCTGTGCAGGTGCTACTCCAGTATTGGGAAAGTGCAGGATGCATTCATTTCTTACCGGCAGTCCATAGACAAATCAGAAGCCAGCGCAGACACCTGGTGTTCCATAGGGTACGGGTGTAGAATTGTGACCTACATCTTTTGTAGTCATACTCAATATGGTGGTGTTTTTGTTTTTTCCCCTGCAAGAAGGAGGCCTTGTTGCTTGTGCTTATAAACTCTCATTCTTTCTTTTACACTCTCTCTTGCTCAGGGTGCTGTATCAGCAGCAGAATCAGCCCATGGATGCACTTCAGGCATACATTTGTGCTGTGCAGTTGGACCACAGTCATGCTGCAGCCTGGATGGATCTGGGCACACTCTATGAGTCTTGTAACCAGCCACATGATGCGATTAAGTGCTACATTAATGCCACACGCAGCAAGGGCTGCAGCAACACGGCAGCACTTACCGCCCGCATCAAATACCTGCAGGTAAAGCTCACGGCAAATTATCAGACACTTGTTAGCTACTGCATAGCATCTGGATTTCAGCACTGACAAGCTACTGTGCAGAGGTCTTATGCTTGCCCTCTAAGACTTAAACTAGCAGTGTACTTCAAGCTAAATTGAATTTGGTATGTTTGCATCGGCTGCCAAATTGTTGCAAAAAGTCTTGGTCTATTTATTTAGTTGTATTCTAACTTCACATGAGTAAACAAAAACCAGTGGACATGCGTGTATGTGACCAGTTGCAGGCAACACTGTAAACTGTCTGTATGCCTAATGCAGTATTGCATATTGGTTAAAACCCGCCATTGTCCTTGTGCGAACATGCTAAATTTGATTTTGTTTGATACTTAGTGCCAGCTTTGGGAGAGTGTGTGGGTACAGGTGTGTAATTGGGTGTCAGTGAGTGAGAGTGGTGTGATCCTATGGACATCTTTTTGTTATGAACAAAGTTTCTCATTACATTTTTTTCCCTCAGTATTCATTTAAATTCTGTTGCAGATTTTTTTTATCCTCCCCATTTTTTTGTATGTATGAATGAGTCAAATTTTCATGGTTAAATGACAGTGAAAATTTACTTTGAATGCATTATAAGTTTATTAGCCACCTTGGCAGTGATTTTTACTACACCACAACAAGAATGGATAGTGTGATTTAGATCCTTATTTGTTTGGCCTAGATTCACCTCTTAAAACCTAGGGCACATATCTATATAAACTGTTCCGCCGCCCAACCTTAGATGGCTGTTTAAATATGTTTTTCACGCGTTTTCGTCCTAGGCTCAGTTGTGTAACCTTCAACACACTAGTCTACAGAGTAAAAGTAAATTGCTTCCTAGTATTGAGGAAGCATGGAGCCTCCCAATCCCCGCAGAGCTTACCTCAAGACAGGGCGTCCAGAACACAGCCCAGCAGGTGAGACCAGATAGTCGCACACCCTGAACACCATAACCCTGACTCCTCTTCCCAAACATACACGCACACACACACACACAGGTGCACCCACCTTGACTCTTACACATTGCTCAACCACTTCAACCATGCTTCTGACTTCAAGATATCAGACAAGTATTCATCTTTTTTGGCATGTCATAGGCTAAACTATAACTGTCAGTCTAGTCCGACCGATTTCTTTTGTTGACCTTGAACATACACATCATTGACCACTTAAACTAGTATGTGATACCTTAGGTCTCCTTTATTAAATCATTCAAATGAGAAAAAAAAAACAGGAGCGTGGTTTGTGTTTGAGCTTCACTAGTGTAGCCTTAGATGTCTGTGTAGAACTGTCTTAATTATGTGTTCAGAGTTTAATAATTTCCTGTCACAGAAATTCCA
>JBBJLS010000109.1:5365591-5390565 GCA_037577275.1 Bryconaethiops microstoma | reverse complement strand
TTTGAGATTGGTCTCAAATGTCTGTGTGCATGATTACCTGTTCTTCACATACTTATACCCTTCGTGACGTCACTTCCGACGCCAATTGACGCCACGTGCCCTGGTGCGTGTGACATATATGCTATTTTGTGCTCGTGAGTGTGGAGCACACAGCTCTACATCTCATCTGGTTTTCTCTACTTTAAACCAAATGTTATTGCACTTTTGTTCATATAGCAGTATATAGTATATATTGTTCATATAGTGTCCAATACACTACATTTGAATAAATTATTTATTTAGTGCGTAACAATGAGATTAATCACAGAAAAAACTTTAGATTAATATATATTTGTGTGTGTGAGTGGCTACCTTATCTATACAGTTCTAGATGACATAATTCATAATAAAATCATGAGCATCCAGGGAGCCCCCTATGGACCGCTTTAATGTTCCAAACAATGTCAAAACCAAACCTGCACCCTTGAATAAAGGACTGTGTCACTAGCAGAAAATAGCTTACTTGAGTGCCTGATACAAGCAGTTATAAACCACATGTCCATCTGCTATACTGCTAGCTTGGCACTGGCTAATACACCCATCCATCCATCCATTCATCCATTCATCCATTCATCCATCCATCCATCTGTTATCAGAACCACTTATCCTTAACCAGTCCCAGCACTCATAGGGCAAAAGGTGGAGAAGCACTCCGGACAGGTCTCCAGTCCATCACAGGGGAAACATACAGACAAACACACTCACAAACACTCAGAGACAATTTAGCGACTCCAGTCAGCCTGTCATGCATGTCTTTGGACTGTGGGAGTGAACCAGAGTACCCAGAAACGTACACATATATATATGGGGAGAATATGCAAACAGGACCTTTCTTCTGAGAGGTGCTGCCCACTGCACTACCTGCTGACTAATACATCTAACAAGATAAGTGAAAGTGAAGTGAAGTGACCATTACACCACAGCACACAGTGTGAACAGCACAAAATTCTTTCTCTGTATTTAACTCATTCACCAAGTGAAGCAGTGGGCAGCCAGGAACACAGCGCCCAGAGAGCATTGTGTTGGGAGGGTACCTTGCCCAAGGCTACCTCAGTGGTGCCACTAGCAGTCCTGGGATTCGAACCCACAACCTTTTGATTGTAGGGGCATCTCCCTAACCACTAGGCCGCCAGCTAGTGGTTAGATTAAGTAATATAAATAGATAAACCTTTACCGATACAAATATAGTCTTTCTGAAACGCAAATCCGAAAGTTTGTACACTGCCTTGTGATGACACAATGTAAAATCTCAGTGTAAATAAAATTCAAATATACAGTCTGTGTCTTAGGGAACCTGCAAAAATAATATTTAGAAACTGTTTAGATAAGTAGTAAGTATACTAAAGAAAATTTTAAAGAATAAATACAAATAACATTCAGTAAATAGTGATGTTATGTTCAGTATATCAGTGAGTTCTTGCGGAAGTCCAGTATTACTGTAGTTTCATCAGAAACCTGGTTTGACTCGATCAATCCTTCGTTAAATTAAATCAGGAGCTGCTGATGGAATTTCACAAATCCAAAATCAAGGAAAAATCTGGAGCAAATCCTTTCTTCTTGTTTCCAGCTCACATAATATAAACTACATTTTTACAAATACAGTAAATCTTAAAACATTTTTCTGCTTTATTGTTTGTTTGCATGTGTTCTAATGTTAGCTTTTGCACGAAGACGCTTTATCAATTGCCTGAGGAAAATTACATTAAACAATTTACGTAGGTGCCTAAACTTTTACACAGTACTATATGTGTGCATATGCAGTATTTTATAATGACTAGTACTGACCACAGACTGCAGGGAGGCAGAGCTCAAGTAATGTCCAAATGGAAATGGTCACAACACATGACACAGAATCACAGACAGACTGGTCCTGCAGCTTGGGCCAGGGGTAAATCAGCCTCATCAGCCAGTTCTTATTTGTCACACTACCTGTTGATAGTGCTGTTGTTCATAGATTCACAGGAGTCCAAAAATTCAGCTTCTAGTAATTTGTTAATGCAAGCAAATAAAACAGGGTGGATGCCAAAGATTAAACCTAATGTTCTGGCCTTTTTTCAGCACATTTAAACCAGCCACTGATTGCACGTATATAATGAAGATTTATAAGAGCGCCCTTTGTTTTTTCTAGCGCTTATTTATTAAATTCATTACAGTCATTTGGTTTCCACAGACTCCTATTTCCTTTTTCACTTCATTCAATTTGGTTTCAAGAATTACTTGGTCAGTCAATCAGTCAGGGGATGAAAAATGCTTCATAAACCCCCGGTGGATGCTTCTTTTCAAACAGGGAACTAGAAAATGGTCCCATGCAGCACGACATTGCAGCAGAAGGTTGTTTACCCCCATGACACCATGTTGGGTGGTCACTCAGTAACTCATACCGTACTTCATCACACGGCCACACACTCATCCATCACCAGCCGCAGCCATCACGTCCGAGCCTCAGACAGACTGTACTCTGGGACCCGATCAATCAGGGCCCCTCATGAGCGCCACGCGCCCGTGACAAGATGAGGCCTTGGCTGAGCTCCAAAGTGTCTGTCTGAAACCAGTCACACATAAATAATGACAGGCACATCATTAGGGGCCTTATTTATCAGGACTCCGCTGGATAAATCCTCTTTATCCCTCTGTCTTTCATCCTCCATTAAACTTTATGCATGGGCCTCCACAGAGAGAGGGAGTGTCCTGAGGTGTCGTGAAGTTCATGTGAAGGGAAGAGAGAGAGAGAGAGAGAGAGAGAGAGAGAGAGAGAGAGAGAGAGAGAGAGAGAGAGAGAGAGAGAGAGAGAGAGAAAGAGGGCAGGCAGAGGACAGATATTGCTCAGTAACAGCTGGTATATGTTTGGATCCAATCACAAATATAGACTCTGATCTTCAAAAGAAGCTCACATCCCCGCAGTTAAACCTGGCAAATGGGATCGCTCGCCCTCAGCTGTTGCATATTCATAACACCACTATTGCATATTCATAGCGGTGTGCTTATTTTAATGGAAGTTAATTTAAGCCAGAGAGGCACTTAAAGCCTTATCATATGACCGTGAGTCTTTTCGTCCTTCACACCCCGGACCACCAGCGCTAATACTGATGTTATTTCTGATAATGTAATCGTTTGCACTCCACTTAGCATGGTAATAACATTGGGCGGTACTTAAAGGGCATTCAAAACACACCATTAAGTCTTAAGGGTCTGCACCAAATTTGTTAACATCGCCTGTGCTCAAGAAATGAACAGTCGGGCTCATGTGGGGACATGAAGATGTACAGGAATGATCAAAAGTTTAGAAATTGTTTGTTAACATTTAGATTTATTATTTATTTAATATTTACATTTATGTTCTTCTACATCCTCTTTTTCTTGATTTTCATCCCACATTATTTGACACTAAAAACCAACTCCAGAATGCTGTCTTATCAGAAACCTTTTGTTCACCATTGGAATGAAAAATGAAACTTTGTTGGCAAGAAAAATCCTAGAAACATCCTAATAAACACCTGGGATAACACATCAACTACCCAGCAACGGCCCAGCAGCCACCTTAAATAACAACCACACCCTGGCCACACCCTGGCAACCACCAGGAACACCATAGCTACACCCAAGCAACCACCTGGCAACACTCTAACATGCTGCTTCAGTCTCAGACCCATGCACATTGAACAAAATTATATAACAAAATTCTTCTTTATTGAGTAAATGTAATGCATGACAGCAATAGAATTTGATTAGGAATACGTCGTCAGCAGTGAAGGTTGCTATAAAAGAAAAGAAAGCACAGGAACCTGAAAATTTCTTTCATCTAGATACTTTTGCTGCTTTGTTTCAGGAAATCTTACTAAAATGTAGCCTACCTTACTGGCAGATATTTATATCCTGTTTATATAACGCATTCACATTACATGTTAAATAGATTTGGTGTAGTGTTTGTAAGCTAATAAGGTTTTGTTATTGCAGTTTAGTGTTGCTGTGAGTTTGACATTAAAATCCTGAGGAGAGGGAATAATCTGTCCTCTTGTCCAACACAGCACAGCATTTCAGACAAATGAACACACACACACACACACACACATCTGCCAGTCTGAGGTCTTCATTGAGATCAGGGCATTGAAAATACACTGTTAGCTCTTAAGGGTCTGCACTGAAGTTTTAAACATTGCCCGTGCTCAAGAGCAGAATAATCAGCTCCATGTGAGGATATAAAGACATACAGCACTGTTTGAAAGTTTGGAGATCATTTGTTAGCACTGCTGTTGTTTCATTTGTCCTGCAGTCTCCAAGACATCAGCATAAAAGATGTTCTGTCTGATCAGAAATAGTAGGTTTGCACAGAACTGGTTTCAGAATAGCAACTGTTTTTTTTTTGTCCAGAGGAATGAATGGCAGAAGTTTGTGCACCCCTCTCATATCATGATCCCCTGGGACACCAGAGCCAACACCTAGCAATAACCTGACAGTTTTTAATTGCTTTCAATATTAAAAAAAACAAAAAAAAACAAACAAACAAAAAAACAAAAAACAGTACAACTAAAAACCCAGTGGAGCTCTGCACTATTATATTACTCTGGTAGTGTTTCATTGTATTTATTCTACTATATTACTATTTATTTGTTCTAATATTAGTGTTTTTTCCTTCGGTTCAACCATGTGGTAATTCAGTTTTTCAATTATATAATTTTATAATAATTAGAATTATTTACAGTAATTAGAATCATTTTATTTCCGTATTCCTTTTAATAATAATAATACATTTTATTTATAGGCGCCTTTCACAACTCTCAAGGTCACTTTAAAGAAGTTATCCAGAAATAAAAATTAAAGAATAGATCAATTAAATTAAGAAGAGTTTATAATCCTATTACAAATAAATTCTATTACAAATAATTCTATTACAAATAAATGTTTTAAGTCCTTTTAGAAAGCACACAGTGGATTATGTTATCCTCAGATGTCCACATTGGGGAACTTAAGCGCAGTTAGTTTAAGCGGTTAGTTAGTTTAACTCTCCACGGGTACGGCGGGCCAGTTGAATATCTTGATGGTGACTCTCTTAGCGTGGATGGCTCACAGGTGTCACGAACCGACCCTGTCCGAACAGTGGTGAAGAGATGGAGGCACAGGCGCAGACTTCCATGAATGAGATGAAAATTTATTTAACACAAAAACACAGAACAAAACAACAGGCATGGGGGCCAAACAAGAGAATCTGGAGATGAGGAATAGGATGATTACACAGACCGGGAAAAGTAATGGAAGATATATATAAAGTATAAGTAGTTTACATACACATAATGCTCCACGCCACATCTGAGGACAAGAGCTCCTTAAATACAAAGCCCAGGGCTAATCAGCCCTCCGGTAACCTATCCTCAGCTGTGGGTGGAACACAGTTCATGGTCCCGTAGTGAACCCCAGCGGCCGCGGACCGGAATCATGACAACAGGTTCGTGTCCTCGAACAGATCCACCAAGTACACCTCGCTGAACAGATCCACCAAGTACACCTCGCTGAACAGATCCACCAAGTAAACCTCGCTGAACAGATCCACCAGGTTAAACCTCTCTGAACAGACCCACCAAATAAACCTCGCTGAACAGACCCACCAGGTTAAACCTCGCTGAACAGATCAAACCAAGTAAACCTCGCTGAACAGACCCACCAGGTTAAGCCTCGCTGGCTTGCTGCAGGGCCGTGACGGCGGAGCTCTGGAAGTAGAGGTCGGTCTTGAAATCCTGAGAGATCTCACGCACCAGGCGCTGGAAGGGCAGCTTGTGGATCAGCAGCTCCGTGGATTTTTGGTAACGGTGGATGTCTCTCAGAGCCACAGTGCCGGGCCTGTACCACTGAGGTTTCTTTACGCCGCCGGTGGCCGGAGCGCTCTAACAAGTGGCCTTCATGGCGAGCTGCTTCCTGCGCGACCTTACAACCAGTGTATTTGCAGGTGGTCTGTTTTGTTCTTGCCATAGTTGCCACGAGAAAAAATTGTGAAAATAATAGTAAAATATATAGACTATACAATACTATATATTGATTGGATAAATATTTACATTAAATCATAAAACTTTAAAAAAATGCCAAACAAAAACATGCCAGACGGAGTGGCGTCAGTCTCGCCTGTATTCCCGTAACCTAGCAACAGAAACTTTTAACTGATGTTGTCACAAAGCAGGGAAAGCTCTCTGAAGCTGGAAGAAGAAACCTTGGGAGGAAGTAAGACTCAAAAGGGGAACTTATCCTTGTCTGTTCGACGTCAGATAGCGAGGGAGGATAAAAAAAAATGTACATTATGGAGATAACAACTGAGAAGCAGTCTCTAGTTCACAGTAGCAGAAGCAATTGCTTTTGTTGGGAAAGTTAAGTGACGTTCTAAAAATTTGTTAAAAAACTACGATACATCAGAATACACACTTATTTGCATTACCTGCCTGTTTTTGTACTTTGCAGTTTTTGCTTAGATGCCGCAGTATAACGTTGTGGCAGTTTTCGACTCTGCGCTTTGTCTGTCTTTGTTTTACACTCTTTTACACTTTTTGCTACAGAGAACGCTATTTCAAACCTCTGTGTACTTGTTTATGTGGCTGGGCTGACAATAAACTCTCTTGAATCTTGAATCTCGAAAACATTCAGTGTCTTCCATCCTTTCCACAATCCGTAGTTAGTCTTAGTTAGTTTAGGTTTATCATCTGGCCTGGCTGATGAATATGATTCTGTGTCATCTGCGTAGTAGTGGAAGTGTGTAAATCCCACACTTTCAGATAACCATACTCAGGGGCAACACATACAATGTAAATAATAGAGGTCTTAGAACAGAACCTTGTGGGACTCCGCATTTTACTTTGGTGTATATTGTATTATTCACACTTACAAACTGGATAAGGTTGTTTAGGGATGATCTAAACCAGGAAAGAGCTTTTCTAGTCTGTCTAATTGAATAGAGTGGTCTATGCTGAATTCTGTGCCATGGTCAAGCCAAACTAGCAAAGATACAAAGTCAGCGCTGCGTAAAATATCATATACAACCTTTGATTGCGCCGTGTCAGTGCTGTGACGAGGCCAGATTGGAGTTTTTCATATGAATATTTTTTTATGCAGATATGAACATACAGTTCTAGAAAAAAAAATAAGAGAGCACAGCAAAAATGTTCAGTTTCTCAGGTTTTATCTTTTATAGGTGCAAGTATTGAACTGAACAGCTTTGCCTTAATTTTTAAGAACTGCTTCTCCTAATTTGCTAGTAAAAATATTGTTCTTTAAAGCATAATTTTATAGGAAGTGACAATACATCAAAAGAGAAAGGCTGCGTTGTTTACAGAACTTGAATAATTCAGAGAAAATTAATCTCTTGTTCACTCTTAAACAAAATGGCAATTACCTTTTGATGAACTTTTAGTAGTGTTTTGCCATCCAACTGGTCACATTGCCAGAGGAGAGTTGCTTACAGCAGTTTTTTTTTTGTTGCTTTTTTGTTTGTTTTTTTAATATTCTATACTTTTCCTCATTAAATAAGATTTGATTCAGGTGATCACCTAAGTAGTATCTCATGAAAGAGAATGAGGTGCGCCTGTGTAGGAATTTAACAGACATTGGCATAGAATGGTTGTCATACTCATTCTGATTTAAGAATAAATTGCAGTGGTCTCTTATTTTTTTTCCGGCGCTATATGTTTTGGACAGATTAGGCTAATTAAATGCCATGTCCGTCATTTGAAATCACCAATTGCCTAGACATCCTGGCTTTTTAGGGCAGTGTGTGCAGAATACGTATTTTGAGAGTATGACCTCATGAATGTAACAATGGCTAAATTAGCCTCCTTGCAAATGCAAAAGCATTTACAAACATGTCCTCTGCCTTTTTTATCTTTCTGTCTCATTATTATCACTTTCTTCCTTTACTTCTTCCCAGGCGTGTAAACCTCATCCCAGTGGAGGAGGGGGTCTGACTGGGCCACATGGCTCTGGGCAGTGCCTACCCCCCCACGTGAGTCCCCTTGGCCAGGGAGAAGAGCAATCCAGCCCAGCCAAGAGAAAGAGGACATCCAGCCCTGCAAAGGTGCATACATCTCCTTTCTGAAGTACATGTTTAAACTTATGATGACTGTTCACTCAACATTAAAAAGTCAATGATACACAGTATCATTTTTGCCCCCAACCCCAACAACCCCCCCCCCCCCACACACACACACACACACACAAACAGAGTTCTGCAGAGTGGGGAAATAGCTCAGCACAACAACAGGCTCCAAACTGGTACCTGTCACCTCAGAAACTACAGGTGAGTGGACTTGCAGATTAGAGTAATAGGAAATTGTAACATTCATAACTCTAGCCTCTGCTTACACGCGGTTCAGCAGTCACAGCTTCAGTATCTCATGGATTTTTTCTGAGAACCGAACTAGTACTTGTTTGTGGAAACTCCCGCATGCTTGCGGAAACCGAAGATATCCCCTGCATTTTTTTATTTATTTATTTTGCTTTTGTGACGTCTGAGCCTCGTCCGCCACTCCTTTCGACCTTGTGCTCAGGTGTTTGGGCACGGCAGTTAGCAAGACAATCAGACACACCTGATTGGAACGAGCATCCGCTGCTCAACCGCGCGCCCAAACATAAACAACCCAGCATCAAGATGAGGGGGCGTGGCAGACGAGGCCTGGACGTCACCGCTTTTTTTGTGGCAATTTTTCATGCGTTTTAGTGCTGAATGAAAATATAATATACTAATTTTGTAACATTAACATAAATGCAGCTACATTTAACTATATATTTTTTTGGAACTGTCCAGAGAACACAAAGAAACGTCTTGGTATGGTGAAATTTTCCTGTACTGAGAGGCAGGTTTGAAAGTAGTCAATCCAAGAATGTTATTAATTTCTCTTTGCTGCCGATTACATTTTCTTTAAAGGTAAAGTACTAAGCTGAGTTTAAAATGAAATTAAAGTGTTTTGGAAGCATATTTGGGGGGGCATATTTAGGGTTTTTTACCACATCACATATTTGTTTTTCAATATATGCAGGTACTCTAGGAATGTAACCCCGGTGATGAGTGGGGCTTTACCGTAGTCCATAAAAGACACAGGTACACATAAGAAACAGGTAGACCAGGCAGTCATCAAAAAATAAATTTTCAGAGTATTAAAATAATGGCTAGGCAAAACATACATACCAAACACTGTTCACTGTATTAAAAATTATTTAAATTCAATTTTATTTATAAAGCGCTTTTTACACCCATAGTTGTCGCAAAGCAGCTTTACAGAGTCCACATGGATTAAAGTTTTCCATCGCTATGACGGATTTCCGTCAACGGTGGGCACTAAAGCTAAATTGTGAGATTAATGCAGATTCGAAGAAAACATTTCTTTTGTGGGAAGGGATGGTAGGGGGTAAACAAGCTTCGGTAAACAAAGTTCTGGTAAGACTGTCAGGAACACAGGAACACAGCGCCCGGGGAGCAGTGTGTGGGGATGGTACCTTACTCAAGGGTACCTCAGTGGTGCTTAGCAGTCTTGTACAAAGTAAATAAAAGAGGTCATTAAGACAGAACTTTGCAGAACACTGTATTTTACTTTGGTGAGTACTGAGGATTCCCTGTTAACTCTTACAAACTAATAGCACTCAGTCAGATATGATCTAATCCAGGATAAGGCTATTCCAGTGACTGATCATGTTTTCCAGTCTGTCTCATACAATATAGTGGTCAGTGGTGTCGAATGCTGCGCTAAGGTCAAGCAGAACCAACAAAGAAACAAATCCTTTGAGAGCCCACATGGATTGAGATTTGTTTTTTGTTTTTGTTAAACAGTGGCTTAACTGCTAATTTAAACGTTTTTGGTAGATAACCAAAACTAAGTAAGGAGTTTAATACTGTTAGGAGTTGTCCGATAATTACTGGTAGGACGACTTAGCAGGCTGGTAGGAATAGAATTGAGTGTACAAGTAAAAGATTTTGAAGAGAGAATAATTGTAGAGAGTTGTTGAACTGGATTAAAAGATGTCAGTCTCTCAACTACGGCTAAGTTTTGAACAGTATCTGCGTCTGCTGAGACAGGCAGCAAATGTGGTGCAGTCGTACTAGTTTGAATTTCTTGTCTGAAGATTTCAACCTCATTATTGGGGGGGGGAAGTCCAAAAAAATTGTTGCTACTATAATTTGCAGGTACCTGTGGTTCTGCACCTCCCTGGTTCCTAGTTTAGAAAACTGTGATTATTTTTGTTAGCTTCCATAAGGGACGATAAATAGGCTGAGCGTGCTGTGGTAAGTGCTCTGTTGTATTCTCTAAGACTCTTCTTCCAGGCTCAGTCGAACGATTCCACTTTGGTTGATTACCGTTTAGGCTCAAGGGTTTGGTGTTTAGCGTTAATTATTTCTGGAAGGTTTTCAATAAAACTATAAGGTGTGGCGGATGTTATTGTACAACTGATACAAAAGCGGGAGGATGTACTTATATTAAGATTTAAGATTGTTCTTGCTATGTACTGCAAAATTAGCTAGGAAACAGCTGAATTCTTGTAAGAACTCTAGGGATGGGAACTGAAATTAGTTTCCAAATATAACCGATTAGAAAATACCCGGTACCACGTACCCACGATTTTTTAAATGTTTTTTATTTAATTTTTTTTGAATTTTTATTTTTTTACGTTTCGTTTCTGTAAATCGGTTATTAACAATAGAATGGCGGCTAACTGGCTATACCTAATAATGGCTGCATGCATCAATTGACGCAGTGCCCGGTTTCGCACAAGACACTTCCTGATATGACAGCTGCTGCAGTATGTTTGGGCGTTTAGTCTTGCAGCCTGCCGGCATACATCCACGCAAACTGCAGCCAGCAGACACAGCAAGTGTCCAGTGGACTTTGGATCCAGAGCCTGTCATACAGCGCCAGTCGCTTAATTTATTGGCCGAGTATGTGAGCGAACACATAGAAGGAATTTGATTCCGGTCAATGGTGTCTCTCATGCAAGTATAAAACAACAACAGTATGTAAAAAGATGTGTGTATATGTCCCTACACCACAGCCATATGTCTCTTACAGAGCATGCGTGCTGCTCCAATAGGCCAGTAGACGCGATTCTGAGCCTGATGAAATTACGTCAGTTGGACGCTGTCAGCCGTTCTAGTGTTAAACAGTTGTCTTCTTTTTTCTTTTTTTCTTTTTTTTCACCTTTGTGGAATCGATCAGAACCGGAATCGATTAAGCATAATCGGAAAAAATTCAAACGATACCCATCCCTAAAGAATTCTGAATATGTGGAGCTTGTTTGTATTTAGATTAGCTGTAGTCTGAAGGTGTGGCCTCATTTAGAGCAACAAATTCATCAGATCTGATCCAGGTCTCTGTAAGGCGTCAAGATACGGATCAGTTATTATTTCGTTAACAAAAACAGATTTAGGAGCAAGTGATCTTATGTTAAACAGTCCTAGCTTTAGATGTAAGGTAGCTTTAACAGTACTCTTAATGACCTTTGACTGCTGCAGATGAATATCATTAGCCCCTACAATTTATACATATAAATCTATAAAAACACAAAGATTGGATCAGTATCGTCTGATACTCAGCATTAAAGGTCATGAATCAAAAAGTTGAATGATTGACATAAATAAAAATGTAACTTTTTGGGGCTTTTTGTAGTTGTTGGAACAGATGCGAGCCAACAAGGCAAATCTGAAGCCAGTGCAGATGCAGAGGTTGGAGCAGCTGGAAACGCAGCTTTCTGCCATGCAATTGCACCAGCAACAGGTACACTCATCAATCTAGCTATTCAGGAGTCTCTTGTGAGTAGATTCCTGCTATTTTCTTTGAAATACTAATCTAGAAGCATATGTAGTGTTTGTTCTACTAATAGTCTATACCCTTATGTTTATCCATGTGTAGATGAGACAGAATGCGTCTGGGCAGGTGCGGCCCTCTCACCCTAATGGCCCAACATCCGGTCCGTCACTGCCTGTGCAGCTCCCCTCTCGCAGCCCTGTGTTGCGCCCTCCCTGTACTGCTCAGCCGCTAGCGAATGGGCCCTTCCTTGCCAGCCCCAGTTCAGGCCCCCGCACCGGCCTTCACCCACCTTCTGTTGGCAATAATCACACACCGGGAACGGGAACCAATGGAGACGTGCCTTACCTGCACCCTAACGCACTACCTCACAACTGCACAAGCCTGGGCGACGCATGGAAGAGCCAGCATCACAACTCCACTCAGGTCGGCCCTCGCTTACTCCTGCTCCATTGTGGTTGTGGGGTTTTGGTTTTTTTTGGTTGATTGGTTGTTTTTTTTAGTTTGTCGTTCCTTGTGTTTCATCAATAAGCCTTTCTCTCCCATTGTACAGGGGCTTCAGAAAGCTTCGCATTGGGCAGGTCCTAATGGAGACCGGGCTCTCTCTTCCAGCGGTTCGGCCGACAGTGGCCCTCACAATCAGGTTGGACATTCCGCCACGACCCCTGTTGAACCCTCTGAGCCTGCTGTCAATCACCTTTCCTCGCCCGCTCCCTCTTCTGCCTCCTCTCCTGCTTCCTCCTCCGTACACACAGCTACCTCAGGTGCCCCCTTGACCAAAGAGAGTGACCACCCACAGGGCAACGGTTCCACTGCCGCCAACCACCACAGCCCCAACCACACCCCCACCTCCACCTCCACTTCTGGTTCGCCAGCCACCCACTCCTCAGACAATCCCCAGCTCTCTGCTCTGCTGGCGGACAAAGAGAGTCCTGCTACGGGCCCCAGAGTTAACCATATCCACCCAGGTGTCCCGCTGCCTGCTCTTGGCAGCTCGGCTGCCTCTTCTCCAGCTTCAGCCCTTTCCACCACTTCTCCATCACCCCGTGGTAATGAGCTAACAGCTAGCCTTAACAAACTCGGCCCCACCACTCCGGGACTCCTACCCACCGTCACCGTAAATGGGAGTGGAGGAGGGGTCTGTTCTGAGGATTCTCAGAGCCCATTAAAGGCTGAACCACCAGAGGTTTGTCTCAAGGCGGCTCCTCCGCGGAGACCCTCTCACTCGTCGTCTACAGTATCCATTTATCCAACGTCTTCAGACATCCTCAAAGCCTGCAGGTGAGTGGACCATTTCTGTTCTTGTTGTATGCCTCCCTCTTGTGGTAAGTCATTGTTTGGTTTTTAAAAATGTATAATTGAGAAATTGAGTCTTATTATGTATATGAGCAGTTTTAACCCATGTCCCCATTTCCAATTTATTTATTTATTTATTTATTTATTTAAATTTTTTTTTATCTTGTCAGTTTGTGACCCTGGTCATACAGTTCATGGCATTGTTTAAAAACAGAATTGTTGTCATTCTTAAAAGTGTAATTGGATTCTTCCCTGCCTTAAAACAAAAAATATTGACCAATAACATGCTTCACTCAGCACCCTCATCGATAATTGAGTAAGCATGCTCAGAAACTACCCCCCAGGTATAGACAATCCCTGTCCCCAATAAGTCCAGTTGATTTGTTGATTTTAGAGAATACAGTATCTCTGCTTTATTTTCATGACGCAAGTAATGCTCATGGATGACTGAATTTGTTTCACGTCTTTGCTTAAGTTGTGACTGTTGTGCAGAAGCATGTTTGTGTGCATGTAAATTACCTTTTGGTTACTTAAAGCTCCTCCTCATGCAGAAATCTTGGGAAGAATGGTCTCTCAAGCAGCAGCATTCTCCTTGATAAGTGCCCACCACCCCGCCTTCCTCCTCCTCCGTCACCTCCTCTGCCAAAGGACAAGCTCAACCCCCCCACACCCAGCATCTATGTGAGTTTACAACCACTGTTTTTTTAAGACATACAGAACATGGACGTCCACAGTTATGTCATTTAATGACCAGATAAATTAATCACATCAAGGTTAGTTTTTCTGTTTGCATAATTATGTCCTATGAAAGTTTTCTTTCTGTGTTGCAGCTGGAGAATAAAAGGGATGCATTCTTCCCCCCACTGCACCAATTTTGTACCAACCCATCCAACCCAGTCACCGTCATCCGCGGTCTAGCAGGAGCTCTCAAACTGGGTTAGAGCGCAACCTTGTGTGTGTGTGTGTGTGTGTGTCTCTGTGTATTCTTAAACGAAATGTTCACTTTCGTTTGTATTGTTGCAAAGACGTTTTAATGAGTTAGCGGGGGGGTGGGTTGTGTTTGGGATGGGAGATGGCAGTTTATTAAATTGTGCATTGTGTGAATGTATTGAAGGCAACATCTTCGAATCAGCTTCATATTTGCAGTTCTCCCATAAATACAACCTTATTTTCTGTTTCACATTAAAAGGTGCAGCACTCAGAACATAACGTGGCACCCATTAAAGATTAAATGGAAAATAAATACAAATTCCAGTAAGGTGCTGGCAATAAACCTGAAGCACCAGGTTAGCAGTGATTTAGGATTCTTCATTTGGGAAAACAGCTACACTGACATAAATGTTGCTAACAGAATTTAAAAGATGTATGTCTCATTTCGGTATTATAGCTGCTATCTAGGTAAATAAAACTCCTGTCAATCATCTGTCTCCTTAACTGACAGAATGTATACGTAATATAATAATTATTTATAAACATTATCTATACAGGTGAAAACTGGAATATTTGCTGAATAAATGAAATGTGAAAATCATTGAGTGGTATTGAGAACAGCCCTACGGTTTAGTATTAAGAAGCTTCATCTTTTTGCCACACAGTTCATCACCAAGCATTTAAGCATAAATTATCAATTTAAATAAAACATTTAAATTATTCAAACCAGATTTTCAGCTGAAAGAGAAAAGATCAAAAATGTGCCGAAATAGAAGACGAAATTATTTATGGCCGTTGGGAACCAGTTCATAAGTCTGGCAATAGGCGCTAGATAAGTGCTTAGTAATTACTGTTCATTCTGAGTATCCAGAGACGGAACACCCACAGACATCTTTGTTACAGGTCTTAATGCTGGGGGGAAAAAAAGTCTCTTCTGTCACCCTGACGCTCTCTGTAGACAGTTATGGAAATAAAAAAAATTCAGAAATGTGACAAACTGCCAATTAAAACCTAAAAAAACTCTTGGTCAGCACACTTTATTTAATCTTAACCAGAAATGTGAACATCTGTTGTTACGCCTTGATATTGTGAACTATATATTGTGATGATTTTATTGCATTATGTGAACTATGTATTTATCAGGCTTTTCTGGTTTTCAGTACTGATTTCGTCCGTATGTTCTGAATTGCAGTTTCGGCTGAGAATCACTTTTAGTGTGACTGCCTTAGTCTGGGTTTTTTGGGATTTGTTTGTTGTTTTTTTGTTGTCACATAAATTATTGTGTAATTTACTATTTTTTAAATATTTGGTACACTGTCTTGTTTTGATTAGTATAGAGTAAAACGGTATCATGCAGTTTTGTGCCTACACACATACACTCATACATGCTCTCTGCCTGCATTTCCCTGTCATCTCTGTAGACCTTGGTTTGTTTTCCACTAAGACTCTAGTGGAGGCTAACCCGGAGCACCTGGTGGAGGTGCGAACACAGTTGTGCCAGCCAGCCGATGAGAACTGGGATGCCAGTGGCACCAGAAAGCAGTGGAGATGTGAGAGCAGCCGTTCCCTTACCACTATTGCCAAGTATGCCCAGTACCAGGCATCGTCTTTCCAGGAGTCGCTACGGGTACGGGACTTCCTTTAAAACTAGACGAGCTTTAATGGGTTTTTGCAGTGAAAATTTTTTAGGTTTGGATTACAAATCAATTGGCCCTACAAGTAGGATGCCTTTTTTCTTTTGATGACTGACACAACAACTGAAATTGAATTTGAATAACAAATGCCTGGAGGTCTTTATATTCCCCCAAATTGCATTCTTTTTTCTGCTGATTGATTACATTTGGAAGAATTTTCTCCTGGTCCAGATCTAGTGAATTTTTGTTTACCCTATCAACAATTGTCAGTTATTTTATACAGCATTTAAGAAATTTGTTTCTGCTCTATCTAGTATCTAAAATAAAATTTAAAAAAACAAAACGAAACACACACTAAGAGTATAGCACTGAGTTATGTTATACTATACTAGTTATACTAGTATTTTTATGCATTTCAGGAGGAGAATGAGAAAAAGGGCCAGAAGGAGCTCTCAGATTCTGAAATGTCCTCATCAGAAAAGTATTTTGATTTTATTTATATTTTTAATTTTATATGTATTTTTTTTTGTTTGTATCTATGTATTTACTGAATCTTCCCCACTCCTTTCTCACCAGTGTTGCAAGAAGACGGAAAGGCCCTTTCAAGCAAGTTAAGTTTGGGACAAATATCGACGTTTCAGATGAGAAAAAGTACGTAGATTAATTTATGTATACTTCGTCCATCAACCCAGGTACCTGAGGTAAACCCTACTTTGCATGTTTGTCATGTGCTCCCCTTGCAGATGGAAGCTGCAACTACAGGAGCTGAGTAAACTGCCTGCGTTTGCTAGAGTGGTGTCTGCAGGGAACCTGCTTAGCCACGTTGGACACACCATTCTGGGAATGAACACTGTTCAGCTCTTCATGAAGGTCCCTGGAAGTAGAACACCGGGTCAGTAGCACTACACTTGGGTGCATTAACATGTTTATTTACTTCAGCCTCATCTCTTTTGGGCTTAACTCATTACCTTTTGTGTCTAGTTTCTAAACTATGTTCTTATAATACGGACATGTGTATCAGTACCTGTAGCAAGTGATTTTCGTCCATCTTTAGGTCATCAAGAACATAACAACTTCTGCTCAGTGAACATCAACATTGGGCCAGGGGACTGTGAGTGGTTTGCTGTGCCTGAGCCATACTGGGGAGTCATGAGTGAATTCTGTGAAAAAAATAACATAAATTTCCTAATGGGTTCGTGGTGGCCTAATCTGGAGGACTTGTATGAGGCTAATGTGCCAGTATACCGGTTTATCCAGCGGCCTGGAGACCTGGTATGGCTCAACACGGGCACAGTGCACTGGGTCCAGGCCATTGGCTGGTGCAATAACATCTCCTGGAATGTGGGGCCACTGACTGGTACGTTGTTTGGGTGCTTGTCATTCACACCCCCAGTGTAAGAGTATAACTGTTCATTTGTAATGGGTGAATGGAAATGGGACAGTGTGAGATGCTAATGATGTTAGCATTGGCTGCTGCTACAGTAATGCTACTATACCGTATGAGATTTGCAATATTATGTTAGTGGCAAACTAGTAGTGGGTTAAATTTACATTTTATGGTAGCTATAGCTGCCAAACACTTGTTCAATGTTCAATTGTACTCTCTCTTTGCATGTTGATGTTTTTTCAGTCAACATTTAAATTGAATGATTCTGAATGTCATTAATGTTAACTGTGTGTTGAGCCATTATTCTCCTGTAATACAGAAATACTGTTGACACCCAGTGTTGTCACAATCAGATTATGTGTAGTATTAGTATTTAGCTTCTAAGTAGGACTAGTTGTTAAGTAGAACTAATGTTTTGGTGAACAGTTGTATAAAGGGTGATACTGGTAGCTACAGTATCACCCTTCAGTTGGTTTTTTTTGTTTGTTTTTTTGTTTCCTCCATGTGGGAGTAAGATTGTGTACTACCTGGTAGATGGTTTATATGTAGGGAAAGTGACCATTCTGTCATACGTGAACACAGCACACAGTGTAAACCGCACTAAATCATTCCTCCTAAATCATTTAACCCATTCACATTTAACCCAGTGAAACAGTGGGCAGCCAGGAACACAGCGCCCAGGGTGCAGCTCAGGGTACCTGCTCAGGGTACCTCAGTGTACCTCAGTGTACCTCAGAGGATCGAACCCATGACTTTCTGATCGCAGGGCAAATGCCCTAACTATTAGGCTACCAGCTGCCCCACGCATTATGCTCCTGCATTGATGCAGACCGTCAATACAGGAGCATAATGCATAGGAAACAATAATTTAACTTTCAGTTATATTCAGAACAATTACAGTTATAGTAGAAACTTAATTGCTTTTCCTCATGAGGTTGGTTGTTCTCCACAGCACATCAGTATAAGCTGGCTGTGGAACGTTACGAGTGGAACAAGCTCCAGAGCGTTAAGTCAGTGGTTCCCATGGTGCACCTCTCCTGGAACATGGCAAGAAACATCAAAGTGTCTGACCACAAGCTGTTTGAGATGATCAAGTGAGTTTGTCATCATTGCTACTTGAAGATACCTTCCTGTTACTTATTCCATGTTCCTCTAGTGTATACTCATACTCATTCTGGATTGCATGAAAATGCTTTTGGGAATACTGTTTGCCTTGTCCTCAATTGGAATGACTTTATCCTAATTTTATGCAACTGCTCTAGGTCGGTCAAGAATTTGTAAATTGATGTGTTGCCATGTAAAAAGAATGATCGTCTTCCTTTAGTTGTGTCAAGATTGTTGTGGTTTCCAGGTTCTGCTTGCTGCGGACGCTGAAACAGTGTCAGACAGTAAAGGAGGCGCTGGTGGCAGCAGGAAAGGAAACTATTTGGCATGGAAGGAGCAGAGATGAACCTGCGCGCTACTGCACCATCTGTGAGGTGTGTAATTGAAAAATTCAATTTTGCTCTTTGCTTAGAATTGTAGAACGTTATTATTAACGGCAATCCTTGAAGCAGTATCAATGTCATATTGTGCCAAACACTGGTTACATGAAATAAATCTGATTTTGTAGGTGGAAGTTTTCAATCTTCTGTTCGTCACGAGAGAAAGCTACTCCCGGAAGACATTTGTCGTACATTGCCAGGACTGTGCACGCAAGGGCAGCAGTGACCTGGATGGCTTTGTGGTGCTAGAACAGTACAGGATGGAGGATCTCATGCAGGTCTATGACCAGTTCTCATTAGTAAGTTCTATTCCTATTACTTAATACATGTCATATATAATGCTGGTTAGACTTTGCTTTTATGTCTAGGTCTTATTTAGATTTACTGTCATATTTAACTGATGGCTTTGAATTTGTGGATATTGAAAAATGTTTCAGGAATCCTGTGTAAAGAATTCTCTATACAAATTTAAAATGATTAAATAAAGTGACTGGGGCTTTTTGGGGGGAAAATAGCTCCTGAACTTTTGTCTTGTTTGTTTCAGGCTCCTCCCCTGCATTCATCTTCATCTTGACATTAAGACTCTGTAGTTGTGGACAATATCGCATTACAGGAACTTTATAAAAATGGACCATTTCTGATATTCAGGAAAGTTGAGGCAGTCTGGTGCATGGCTGGTGACCATGGGCTGCCAGCTGATGCGGCTGTGTGTCTATGCAACCTGTTGATAAACTGCAAGCGTGTCGTGTTGGCCTACAGGGGGTGGTAGTGGATGCACTTCCTTTCCCCAGACCTCTCCCTTCTATACGGCTCGGCTCTGCTTCTCTACAGACATTAAATCAAAACATGGGGTAGAAAATTATGGGAAAAATCTTTTGTACATATTGTCTGTCACAACTGGCATTGTCACTTAAAAGACTACTGACTTGAGACATTCTCCCTCTCCCGATTTTCCTTTTTCCTTTCCTTTTTTGTATTTTGTTAATGGGCTGATAAATGATCCTTTTTCCTTGTGTCTCAAAGGTCGTCCCTTACATAAGGGAGCACTAGCCTAGCTGGTCTTTTTGTATGGTAGATAGCAATTTTATGACTTCTTTGGATGGCAAAATTTACAAAAATAAGACAAAAAAACTTTGTAATGTGAAGATTTAGGTGATATAATTTTTTACTGCTTTTAAGTTTTGTCTTGTTATTTTGAAACCATGATGTTCAATATTTTTGTTTATGTAAGAAAAAGGAAAAAATATTGAGGAAGAAAAAAAAATTAACAGCCAAGTCACAAAGAAAAATGGATTGCACATAGACTAAGGAATAAAGTATAAATTGTGATCTCCCCTCCCCCCCTCCTCTTTGGTTGTTTCTAATCTTGATGTACATTTACACTATTTATAAATACATATTTATTGCTTGAATATATTTGTTGATGGAATGCTGTTATTTTTCCCAGAGTACCTGCCATTAAATTTGAAGGAGTTTTGTCATTTAAACTCTACTCCTACATTTTCTATATAGAAATAAAACTGCTTAGCAAGCATTGTACAGAAACATTAAATTGTTTTGTTTGAAGAATGTGTTACGAGTTATTAAAACAAGTTCACCACATCTCCATGCACACTTTGTTTGAATGCAATTCGGTGTACAAAATGGTGTCTTCAACATTAGTATTGTAACAATGTCACTGCTGGATTTGATTTTTTGGATATACAGAATGCTTTATCGGAATATCTATGCAAGGTGTTTCAAGGACTGGCGCAGGAAGATATTTCAGAATATTGATTAGTACAAAATGAGAGTTGTCATTTTATAGTAAGGATTACCTTTATCTTGATAAAGCTGAAAGTTGTCTTTTGAGGGTTCACTGTAAAGGATTGTAAATTCGGCTCATTCTAGGTATAACCTAAGCAAATCATCTCCGAGAAGTGGGTGTGGGGGTCTTGGCTGTTAGAGGCATACTGCATCTTGATTTCCAACATTCTAATTGGTTGAATGTGTCCAAATTCCCATTACACTGTTCACAATCTTTCAGTGCTGGCTGTTCATCAAGTAATGTCCCTTTTTTTTCTAAAGTTTTCCCTCATTCATTCTGTTAAAATGAATTAAACAATGATGAGTCATTAGTACATGGTGAGTCACACTGATAAGCCTTTGACTGGAATTGGGGAAATAATCAGTTACAGGTAGCACAAGAAAAACAGCTTGGCCAAGATAAACAGATTCACAAACCGAGTCTTTAGGTTTTCCTTGCTTATAGCTACTGTTTATACCTGTCTGATTATCCAAATTTATTTTGAGTTCAGTGTTCCACTTGTGTGTACAAGATTCTTGTTCTGTAGACCGCAATCACATAGCACTGATGTATGTCGCTCTGGATAAGAGTGTCTGCTAAATGCCGTAAATGTAAACGTAGTAACCAACGTTGACAAGAACCTGCATTTATGCAAAGAGCATAGTTTAATGCAAAAAAAAAAAAAAAAATGCAAATACTCCATTTAAAATGAACAACTTAACTATTTATTTAAGTAACAATGACAGCAGTTTAATCTTTGCACTGCACTGACCTTTCAAACAAGACTCTGAAGGAAGCTTATAAGGTGGATCTGAAACCCAGCAGACAATGTAGCTGTAGGTTCACCAACACATATCTACACTGAATGCCAGGTACAAAACCATCTCAGGACACAAACTTTCTTCTGAAACTCACCCATTTGGTTTCATCTCCTGAAAATCTTACACCCACTTGCTTTGATTATTAAATATTCTTTTAACCCCATTTTACTGTAGTTCTAGGAGATATATATATATATATATATGAGGCCAATACAAAACCAGTTACAAGGATCAGCAGAAATGCCCGTCACTCAGGCACCTCTCCAGCAGGAGAATCTCTCAGAACCTTGAGTGAGGGAAGCCCTTTAGAGACCCAGTAGCCAGATGTAGCTGCTGACCAGCAGACAGGACCTACACTGACTACTGAGCAACCGAGAGGCCCCTAAGAAACCAGCAAACTGAACACAGATGCGTTCAAAGAGGGAGAGCAGATGTTAGAGATGCAATGACAAAAGTTCGGTTTAAAATGTTGGACCAGCAGGGAGAGCCCAAACTGAATGAAACACCCTGAGAACCCTGGATGGTCCATGATTTTGTGCTGAGAGTTGGATTGTAGCAAAAATGTGGCTCGTGGGCAAGTCCCTGAAGCAGGCTGAGAAACCTTGCGGTAGTTTGCAGTGGTGGCAATGGGCGTTTCATAAGGAGCATCTGATGGTGGCTCAGTCATAGTCGTCTCTCTCTACAGCAAGCCTGTAAGAAGGAATAAAACAGGGCACAGTGCTGCTGTATTATCAGTGTGGCAGGCTGATGTGACATGAAAAAACTGATCAAACAAGATACATGGGCTGACCTTGGATTCAGGAAGTGGAAAGTTAAACAGGAGTTTTTATAACCCTCTTCAAATTAGGAAAGCTGACTAGTCTCACTAAAAAATCACTCAACAGACATCACTGTCAACAGGGTTGATCACACATAGTACAAACAAGGGCAATGATTGCAATAAACAGAGCAATTATTGATACCAGTATACATTTAACAAAGGAAACACCTTTTAGTCCCTCTGCCACACCCTGATGCATTATGTTTGTTCTTGTTTTACTACTATATGCAGGGTAATGGTTTTAAGCTGCAGACTATTTCATAATAGGTAGCAATTAGGCCACAGCCAGTCACGCTCTCTCTATCTTTCTCATAGATTCTCTTGCCCTCTCACTCTCCCTTTCTCCACTGCCGTCACTCTGTTGTCTAGCTGAAGGTTGCTGTGTCCCTTTTTCCACTGCCGCCTGCTGGACTGCCTGTTTCCATGACGTCACAGGCTGTGTGACAAAATATGACACATCAAGTTTTTCCATTAATCAGCAGAAAATGGTCAAGGCAAAGGAAGTCAGCAAGATCATGGGTTCATGTTTGAGTAAGAGAAGGGGAGAAAAAAATCATGCTGTGATCATGTGTGTTTCAGTCATTATAGTTCACACCATATCAATTTAGTTTAGAGTACGATTACTCTAAAGCACTAGAAAATAAATTTAGGTTATAGATAGATTGTCACTGTCTGCCCTGTGGCTGAAAATTTAGGAACACCACCATCAGATACGCTAACATCCAAGGGCACACATACATGCCTGCCTGAATAACATGGGAATTTTGACCTTGGTCACAGTTAATTTCTTTCGCTCTCCCTGTTTCATGCATGCTTTTTTCTTTAAATCCCTATTTTCTCTCTTTCTTTCTTCCTCCCTCTCTTCTTTCTCCAAGCTCTGTCTCTAGAAAATGGCCTGTTTCCAAGTGACATGCCTCTGAACCCTGAGCTATGGAAATTCAAGAGGACAAACTGAATTGAGAGAGTAAAAAAAAAAAAAAGAACAGGATGTGCTTGAGAGGCAAATTCACGTGAGTTCTGCACTTAATGACCCCCTTTTCCCCCCCAGCCCCAACCCAAACACACACACCCTCCCCCTTCATCCCTGTCTCCCTCTTTCATTGTGTGACAAGTGGCCTTGTACACTAATTTTAGCTCAGTGTATATTTCCTGCTTCTAATAATGGGAACAAGGTTAGTGTGTGAAGTGTCAGTTGTGCTGAATTATTAGCATTTTGAATCTTTGTAATAAATGGCCGGGTCAATTGCATCTAAAGAAAGACGTAAAACATGGACATGACTGAATGGCACAGAGTCACATTTCACTACAGACAGGTTGACCTACATGCCTGACCAATCAGAGGGCTCATTTAAACCCATTCATAAAATCATGCTTTACCCTTCACCCACATGGCTTGGCTCATTTAGTCCCTCCCTCTCTCAGCTGCTGCTGTTGAGACTTGGCAGATAGACACTATTTCACGACCAACAAGGACACTATGGCAATGTGCCCACTGAAACACATACATGTCTAAATCAGATTGTGTAGCCACTGCATTCCTAAACACAAACAGCATTCCAGGGTAAATTAATTCAAAATTCACATTAAATTCTCCAGTATTTGCAACAGGGTTTGGTGCTCAGAACTGGTGACAAAATTGGTAGTATGCGTTTGAACAGAGATTATAATCAATTAGCGTGACCTTAAACCATACTGAAGTAGTATATCACAGTTTTCTCCAGTGTCAGTATATGTACAAACTGATGTAAATTTTAATAATGTCCCTGACTTTGTGAGTTTCTCCTGTTTACATTAAGGCAATGTGACAAATTAGGAAATGGTGGTTACGAATGACAACTGACACTCATCAATTACTGAAGCACTGGAGTATAAAATTAAATGACTGGTAATTAAAATTTTAAGCCCCTTAAAAGTGAGAACATTTTCATGTTCCTATAATAAACACCTGTAATTTTTCTCAGTGAGCATCCTAAGAAAAAAAAAAATTGGCATGAAACAGTAGAATTTCAAAAGCTTCAAAGAATCTGTCAGCTTCAGACCTCAGAATTGTTGCAGAGGTTGGAAGCTCCCTCTCATTCACGGAGGAGACGAGAAAAGAAATGGAGTTAGTGATGCGGACAGGTGGAGGATGTAGATTTTCTTCTTGTACAGTGTCTTCCTCTCAGCTTTCCTTTTTCTCTGAGCTGTTCTTTATAGTTTTGCTTAAAGACTATCTTGACACCATCTTTTCCTTTGTCTTCTCCTTCCCCCTTACCTCACTACAACCACTACCTGCCCACAAACCTGTTCTTCACTAGTCTAACAAAGCCTGGCAAACAATTTCACAATCCTAAAGTGACATGAAATACCTGTTAACAGCCCCTCCCTCATTCCCCACCCGTCACTACCCTCTAAATTCCCCACTCACTCTGACTCACGTTTCTCTTTTTATTTTTTTCACGGGTGTGCCCTCTCTGAAGCCACTGATTGGTGAGGGATAGAGAGTGCTGGAATTTCATTGTCACCTGCTCCTGTGGGCAGAATGAGAAACAGATTTAAAGTTAGTCCGCAGTGGCGTTCATATTATGTTTAATGAGTGAGCACTTTCAAAGGGACCGGCAGTGGAACAGGTGCGCTGTAAATGGACCTCTATCAGTCCTCACAGTCCTCATCCACAGTCCCTTTACCTACCACAGCACAATCCCAATTCACTTTCATTCTCAGGTTCTTTCCATCTCTGCCCTGTCACAAGTGTTTTCTGTATCACACACTGATTGCAGTCGCACTTTATCACACATAATTTCCTAATCAGATTATTTTTATTTTTGAGAACAGTACCAAAATGTCTATGGCAAAGGTAGCAACTGTAATCAGATGTCATTTACGGCATTTATCCAAAGCGACTTCCATTCCCTAACAACAGGGGACAGTCTCCCTGGAGCAACTTGGGGTTAAAGGTCTTGCTCAGGAACCCAGTGATGGTGTGCTGGAGGTAGGATTCGAACCCACGACCTCTTGGTCCAGAGGCAAGTA
>JBBJLS010000109.1:5342492-5355444 GCA_037577275.1 Bryconaethiops microstoma | reverse complement strand
CACCAGATTTTGCTTTAAAATGTCCTGGTATTTCAAAGCATTCATGATGCCATGCACCCTAACAAGGTTCCCAGGGCGTCTGGAAGAAAAACAAGCCCACATCACCGATCCTCCCCCATACTTCACCGTGGACATGAGGTGCTTTTCTGCATACTCATCTTTTGTGTTCCACCAGACCCACATAGAGTGTTTGTTGCCAAAAAGCTCTATCTTGGTTTCATCTGACCAAAGCCCCAGTACTGCTTAGCGAACTTCAGACGTTTGCGTTTATGATAGTGATAAAAGGTTTTTTCCATGCATGCCTCCCAAATAGCTTGTTGGCATGTAGATAGTGCCTGATGGTTGTTTTGGAGACTTTGTGACCCCAAGATGCTACCATGGCTATTTTCTCGTAGCCATGCCTGACTTGTGAAGGTCGACACACATCTGCCTTAATTGAATGGTGTGTTCCTTTGTCTTTCCCATGTTGAAGAGTGGATAAGAGAAATGGCGTCTGTATCACATCATATTTATACCCCAGGGAAACAGGAAGTGATGAATTACTAGATACTATGATCAACTTTGTAAACTACTGTAGAAATGACAGAAATACTTCAATTACATTTATTTCCTAGGAACAGGTGATTGTATGTAAACAGGTGATTGTATGTAAAAGAATTATTTCTTAGTCAGGGATTTTTTCCCCTTAAAATTCACTTGAGTTGAAGGTTACATTTTTCTACAATTTTCAGTGTGAGAGTATGTTTCTGCAATAAAAATTTAATTTATTTTAAGGCTTTTAACACATCTTAACCGGGGGTGCCAATAATTATGGAGGGCAGTGTACTATATAAGTTCCCATATAGGTGAGCAGAGACGGATGGGAAAACCCTTTGCTTCTGCACTCCTTTTTGTGCTTGCCGATATTGGTTGAATTGTAAAAACATTTAATGGGGGATGGAGGGTTCAAACAATTTGGAGGAAGGATAGTTTTTAAGAAAAAAAGATCTCAGATATCTCATTAAATATGGATGGAATCAGTTTTACACGATCACATTAGAAGATGAATCAAAGAATATGGAAAGAACTATGGCAGTTTTATTATGGTCAGGACTCACCTGAGACTTCTCAGATGGCTTGAAGGACAGCACAGTTGTGTGTGTGTGTGTGCGTTTGCGCGCGTGTGTGTGTTGTATCTGTCTGTACGCGTGCATACGGCCTGTGGGCGTGCGTGGGTGAGTATGTAGGCGTCATGTGAACCTGACTCACAGTTCAGTCTGGTGGAGAAGCAAAACAGCACAACACAAAACTAAACAACAGCTAGTGTGCACTGCAGAGTCTGCTTAAAAATGAATTCCATTTTATGCCAAATCAGCCACTAACTTGAATTTCAATGTTTAAATCACCTGGAATGGTGCTTAATTACAAGATCTTTAGTTATCTTTAGCTTTTTTGATGGTTTGAGGGGTTTTGTGTGTTTGAGTGAGCGCAGAAATTGCACAGGAGTGTGTGGGTGTATTCTGGCAAAAAGCCTATCACTCCCTCAAGGCTAGAGAAAGAGCAGTAGTGGTGGGCTTACAGAGGGCTTCCACTTTCCACTGCGATCAAAAATGCCGAATAGGCGATGTACACGGAAATCACTTTGTTAATGCACAGCAACACCACCCGTGCAGCTAGACTCAAAATATTGCAGATTATATACTCGCACTTGCTCTGTGGTTGTGCACTACATACACACTGTGCCTTTTTAGAATCTCTGTCTGTTAAACCCATGTTCACCTTAAGATTGACCATCTTCGTATAAATGTATTAAAAATTAACTATTTTAAATTTAAATTTTTCTTCTTGTTTCATCGCAGCTCTACCTCAGAAGCAGAATTCTGCTGCTTTGAATGGGAGTTAGTCATCCTTTGGAGCCAGTGCCTTTGTCACACCATGACCTTGATTGACAGAGAACGGCAGAACTCGGTGAAAGATTACTCCAGAAACCATGGCAACCAAAGAATGTAAATGATAGAGTATAATGCAGAAGGACAAACATGCATTTCCAAGCTACACAAGCCAGGCCGATGAACCTGAGCAGCCTCGACACACACAAGATTCACAGCTTCAAAGACATTGGTGGTCACTCACTCACTCACTCACTCACTCACTCACTCACAGAGATTCACTGGTCCCTGAGGTCCTTGTTTATTGGGCAGGGTCTGTATCACAATGAAAAGATTCATGTTATAATGTCAGGTGTCTTTTTTATTCACATGAAGTTTGAATACAGAGTCAATTTTATAGCCATGGTCATCAATCCTTGTGCTGTATTTCCATTACCTTGCAATGTTTTGGACAGTGTTTCCACACATATGCTCACAACATATGCAAATTACACAGGAAACCCCCTTCCCTATTATATCATTCTTCTGATGAGAGGATGAGAGGAAAGTGCAGTTAGACAATGAAGTCCTTTGAGAAAAAAGGAAAAAAACAACCCTGTCAACAAAACAAAGACCCCCTTCACTGTTGACAAGGCTCTGGAGATCCCATGTCCTGTACAGTTTGGTGTTTTCCCTGCTGTAGCACACCTATTGGCAGAGAGGATGTTCCGTTTGATGCCCACAGCTCTGTACATTAAAGTGTTCTCCATGCTCCCAACTCACCTGATGCAACTAATTAGGGCTGGTTTTCCTAAAAGTGACTTGTTGATCCAACTAATTTGAGCATAGCTGAGAAACACTGGTTGTTTATTTTCCTGCTTTCAGCCTTTTAGTAAAATGGTTTCAGTTCTTTAAGCTCTTTAAAAAACTGTATTGAAATGTTCTTTAGCGGACCATCTTCTATGATATTACTTCAGAAAACCTTTTTGGTCTATTGCCATTCAGCAACAGCAAAGTTAACCCAGCTAGCTTTTGATGTGTATCAAAAATCCTAGAGAAAAGCTTATATCTGTAGCCTACAATACATAATGTAACCTATAATCCTTGTTCCATGTTCTAAGACCCTCTTTTTTTAAAAACTTTTGTTGGTTAAACGTTAAGATGCCCCTTTTAATTGACGGATTTGGCCCCATCACTGTCAGCAAAGACTTCTTGAGGAACAGTGTGTGAGATGGATCTCTAATTGGTTTTGTGAGCTTCATTTGCATCACACCTCCGATCACTCACTTCTGAGTGATTGTCGGGGCGTTTTGGAGAGCCTGGCCCCTTTTTTTTGTCGCCAGGCAACAGAGCGGCACAAGCACTCTGGCCAGCCTCTCGTCTGCTCACAATCACTCTGGCCAGCCACATCTTAGAGGTAGTTCCTGTCAAGGACTATAATCATGTAAATTATGCAGCAATGTCTCTCTGCTGATATTAATGTGTTTACCTAACCTTCCTGCTGCAGTGTAGCATGTCGGCATGTGTTAACCGGCGGAGCTGTCACAGTTGAGAGCAACCATTTTGTGATTTTTTAGGTAACACTACTATTGGCATATTTTTACATTACCTCTTTATGTGCAACCGACCAAATAGTATAACCGACCAAAACTCATTCAGTCCTTGTACAAGATTAGATGAATTTCCAAAACTCACTCAGTCCACTCGCGAGTGGTGCTTACTTACTGGTACACAGAAGTACGTTTACAATTTTTCTGCAGTTAGCTGTCATTGACTCTATGCTGTGTCATGTAGTAGGATATAAATATTAACCTTTTACATCATTTTGTGACACTGAATATCAATTTACTTAAAAATTGTTTTCATTATATTTTTTAAATAAATTTGCCCATACTAAAATGTGCAGGAGTTGCACTTTAGAAACAGGCATTGAAAAACGACAAGTAACTGTAAAATTTGAGTTAAAAAATTATTTCCTGTAAGAATTGCTTTTTCCTGCAAAAAATGCTTTTGGACTGAGTGAGATTTGGAAATATGTTCTTCAATTACACAAAGAATTCAGACAGCTGTTGCAACTTTTTTCTTTTAGGAAAAGCAGTACACTTAATTCAATTCAAATCAATTTTATTTATATGGAGCTTTTTACAACCAATGTTGTCACAAAGCAGCCCCTCTTGAGCAAGCTAAGGGTGACAGAGGTGAGGAAAAACTCCCTAAAGCTGGAGGAAGAAACCTCTGGAGAACCCAAGACGCAAAAAGGGGGCCCCCAGAGATTGCAGATCCAGGATGAGGAGGTGACCTGGAGTTCTGATGGTGATCAATCAGGGTAGACAGATATGCAGCAGTTTCCCTCAAAGAAAACAGAGAAAAGAGTTCTGTGTATGTTTACAGGGTATTATTTTATAACTATAAAGAGTGCCAGTTGAGACTCCGGCATAACTCGCTATAGCAGCCTAGCTAGAAAGGGCAAAGCCAAGGGGTAAGTGCATATGATTGTTTGGATCTTTCTCTCTTCAATCTATCAGGGCTGGAACTGTGAAAGCAGGAACTAATTTAACAAGCGCTGTAAATGCTCTGCTCTCATGGTCCTGCACCTTGGGCTTTTTTCCCACCACAAGGTCACTCAGTTTACTGCATGTCTATGTAACATGAATGTGTGTGATTGATGGAGTGTGTGTGTGTGTGTGTGTGTGTATGTACAATGAAAGCCTTCAAGAAAGATGGACAGAGTGAAGAAGTTCACTGGGGTTCTGTGAGCTACAGGAGAGGCTGTGTGTGTGTGTGTGTGTGTGTGTGTGTGTGTAGGAGAGTGCATGGGCAGAGCTGTGGGCGGCCTATTGTTGGTGAATGGGGGTTTGAGGTAGGAGAAAGGTGACGGCTGCCTTCCACAAAGGCCACTTTGCCAACTCTCTGTAGCATGAGAAGCTGCAGCTCTACACCCTACTGAAACCTGCCCGCAATCTCAACACTCGCAATTTGATAGTAAACTTCTAAAACTAAATGTGCCAAAAAAAGGATTCTTTGGAGCAATGCCACACAGGGACCATTTTTCATTCCCCTAAGAACCTTTCAGTAAATGACTCCTTACATAACTGAATTGAAAACACCGCTCAACTATAAAGTTCTTTAGTGAACCAGTCGGCTTCGCTCCAAAAAACCCTTTTTGCCCCATTTAGGACAATCTAAGTGAAACCCTGCTGATCAGCCCTGACAAGACGTTAAAATCAAGAAAATGCTATACAAATATGAATTAAAATGTTTGATAAATAAGTATTACAGTTTTTTTTGATACTGTATTTATCCCAGAGGAAATTATTTCTCTACATTTAACCCATTCACCAAGTGAAGCGGTGGGCTGCCGTCAATGAGGCGCCCAGGGAGCAGTGTGGGGTTAGGTACCTTGCTCAAGGGTACCTCAGCCATGACACTAGCAGTTGGGATTTGAACCCCCATCCTCTGATTACAGGGCTAACACCCTAACCACTAGACCATCCAGCTGCCCTATTTAGCAGAGCCTTTCAAAAAACTGACTTAACACATGCTCTAAACCTAGAACCTAACCATAATCTAGGCTCTAACCCTGTTGACCCTTTACTACTTACAGTGGGGGAAATAATTATTTGATCCCTTGCTGAATTTGTAAGTTTGCTGATTCTCTCTTTGTAAGTTTGCTGTCTCTAATTTATGAGGTAGCTTCATTTTTATGGAAAAAGGCAATATCAACCAAAAATCAAGAAAAACATGTTACTTTAAAGTTATAAATTGATTTGCTACCCAAGCAAAACATTTTTGATTTGATACCCAAGCAAAACATGACTTAGTACTGGGTGGAGAAACCCTTGCTAGCAAACACAGCAGTGATGTTTCTTGTAGTTGGTCACCAGGTTTGCACACATCTTAGAGAGTTTCTTTACAGAAAATCCTTTAGGTTTCTTGGCTGCTTCTTGGCAACTCGAAGCTTCAGCTCCTCCACAGATTTTCTATAGGATTGAGCTCTGGAGAGTGGCTTTAATATGCTTCTTTTTTAGCCACAGTGTTACCTTTGCAGTATGTTTTGGGTCATTATCATGCTGGAAGACCATCCACAAACCATCTACATCGTTCTGGCTGAGGGAAGGAGCTTCTCGTCAAAGATTTTACGGTACATGGCCTCAACAATTGGCCCCTCAATGCGCTGAAGTCATCCTGCACCCTTAGAAGAAAAACATAACCACGCATAATGTTTCCACCTCCATGCTTGACTGTGGGGATGGTGTTCTTTGGGTCATACTCAGCATTTCTCATCCTCTTAACAAGGCGGGTTGAGTCAATACCAAAGAGCTCGATTTTGGTCTCATCTGACCACAGCACTTTCCCCCCCAAACCTTCCCTGAATCATTTAGATGTTCACTGGCAAACTTAAGATTGGTTGTACATGTGCCTTCTTGAGCAGGGGGACCTAGCAAGCACTGCATGATTTCAGTCCATTATGATGTAGTGTGTTACCAATGGTGTTCTTAGGTACTGTGGTCCCAACTGCCTTCAGATCATTAACAAGCTCCTCCTGTGTAGTTCTGGGCTGATCCCTCGCCTTTCTCATGATTGTCCTCACCCCATGAGTCAAGATACTGCATGGAGCTTCAGAGTAAGGGCAATTGATGGTCATTTTATATTTCTTCCATTTCCGAATAATCACACCAACTGTTGTCACCTTCCCACCAAGTTTCTGGCTGATGGTCTTGTAACCCATTCCAGCCTCGTACAGGTCTAAAATCTTGTCCCTGACATTCTTTGACAGCTTTTTGGTCTTGGAAGAAACTGATTCTGTGGACAGGTGCGCATTATACACATAAGATCAGGAGTAGCTGTAAAAGACTGATTGTAGTCTGTGTGCAAAATGGGCACACAGCCAGTCTGTAGCAGCCAGAGGTCTGGTTGGGTTGAAGGGGATCAAATACTTATTTCACTCAATGACACCCAAATCAATTTATAACTTTTAGGTAACATGCTTTTTCTTGATTTTTGGTTGATATTCTGTCTCTCTCTATAAAAATAAAACTACCTCACGAATTAGAGATTTTTTTGTAAGTCAGCAACCTTACAAATTCAGCAGAAGATCAAATAATCATTCCCCCCACTGTAGAATTAAACAGACCTTTTGTTATTGTGCCTTAAAAGTGATTCATGGCCTTTTCTCTCATTAGGTAGTTTGTGTTAGAGGTACACAAATTACAAAAACAACACAGGCTTTGTTGTTTTGAATATTGCCTCATTCAAAGTCCAGACTGAAACACTCCTTACAATGTCAATACGAACAGTTTAGGTAAAACTGACATTTTGATATCATGAAAATATAGGCAGTTCAAAATAGGCAGTTTTTGCAGGTCAGTTTCCATATATGGCCTGCATGGACTGCGGAGACTTTAACAGTGTTTAATCTGCTTTTTTCTTGATAAAAACTGTAAAAAAAACATCTTGTCCCAATAAATTGCGCTGAAAATCTGGAATGTTTTTTCTTCTTCTAGAAAGTTAGCATTTTGGAGATACTAGGTTTTGTTCCAACAGCAACAACATGAAAGGCAGTATAAAACAGTTTATAAGAAAGTAAAGTGCAGAGTGCAGCACACATGCCCTTCCATTGCAGACAGATTGGAGAAGGAGACAGTGTTTTATGTTTCCTTTTCTGTCACTCTGTAAATGTTTTTATAAAAAGATATCTCTGCCCATCTTTCTCCTAATTTAACTACTTTTTTATTTACAGGCGAAGGTCTTTCTGTTTTTCTGTCATTCTTTCTTTCAAAAAGGGCTTTCTTTCTCTGTCTATCTATCTATCCATCTTTCCATCTTTCTCTCTCTACAGCTGTGACTCAGACCATTGAGTGGGCATCTCCTTTATCCTCCATCAGTGCTGATTCTGTTTGTCCTCTTCTCCACGGTGTATTCTACCTCACACCTACTCAGAGCAGAGAGGTAGAGGCTGGGGTTCAAAAATAAAAAAGAGAAGGATCAGGCTTTTCCTTTTTACTCATGTGAATGTTGGAGGTTGGATTGACTGTGGTTGGATGCTGGCCTCTCATACACACACACACACACACACACACACACACACACACACACACACACAATGCTGACTTTTTAATATACACACACAAAACAGCCAGGTTTTGTTGTTTCAGAATATTGATGAATGTGGTACATACATTTATGTGTCGAGAAGGTTTTTTGTGCAGAATACTGGGAGAGAATATCAGTGGTGTCATTTGAATTTACTGGCAAGATTGGAGTGGTGATGAATAGTCATGAGGGCAGCCTACGCCTCTGCAAATGGTCCTTACTGCTGTTGGAATGGAGCACCCAAACGCCCTCTGCCTTGCTGTTTTTACACAAAACATTTGTGTATATGTGTGTGTGCATGTGTGTGTGTTGCAAAAGTCGAGCTCCATTTGATTCAATTGTTAGATGTACAGTATAGACCACATACAACAGAGTTTTGCATAGAAAGCTGAAAACGTTTGCAAATGAACCCCAAGCTGTGTGGAAAAAGAAAATCAAACTGCATTTTAAACATACACTGTCCATAAAACGGTTACAACTTACTCTGAAAGAAACCCCAAAAGAAGATCATCTTAGCTTTCTCCATAAAGGTCATGTTCTTTTGGGTGACAGGTTCTTTGGGGTGACAGGTGTGTGTGTGTGTGTGTGTGTGTGTGTGTGTGTGTGTGTGTGTGTTTAGTTATGCTCATCTGTGAAATTGACAAAAGTGACACTGCTGCAAACAATAATTTTTATATAAACAATGTATATATTTATATGTTTATAATAATTTTTTCTTTGTTTAAAAGGCTAACTTTTTTTCATTCATCAGGACGTTCTTTACAACTGTTCCAACAGCATGAGCCAACTGATTAATAAGTGCTCTACCCAGGCTGTTATTTTTTTTAATTTTATTTTTACATAATGCAATGCCATAATTCTGCTGGAAATTGTTTACTAATTAACTCCACCTTACACTGCAGATGATTTGTTAGTAATTTTCTCTTTAAGTATACAAAACAGAAAATGATTTTTCACACTGCAGCCTGTATGCTCAGAGTCTGAAGAAGAGTGTAACATGGTTACTTCAGAGGATCCATAAACAATGACAGAAAAATTGTGTCTAACATCTAAAGGAGTGGGAATGAGAGTTTATGGTTACAATCTCAATCTTTAAAAATGCCTATTATCACAACCTTAAGAATCAACTACCACAAGTACTACAAGTTGCTAGTTAGATCATTGATCACAGTTAGTTTCTTACTCCTTAACAATAGCAAACAGACTATCTACCAGTTGTGGTAATCTTTTAAGCAATGTTAACAGACTAAAAAAACAAAACTGTACACTTTGAGTTCAAGCAGAAAAATCTAACTGGGTTAATGGATTTCAAGAGAAGCATCCATTAACTGACTTAATGGATCCTTCTCTTTTGTGCTAGTTACCCCACAATAGCTTTATCTTAGCACACTGCACAGTACATGACCACAGTGTTAGGCTAAAGTGGAAACCCAGTCTCCCATAACTGATAAACTTTGTTATGGAGCGTCTCTTCTGCAGTAAAAATCTTGTAACCCTGAAACGTACTTCAAATTTTAGTTTTCACCACAGATCTAAAATAGTTGTGCCAACGAAGCTGTGAAAATATTGGATTTTAGATCCTATCCTGTATTTATTTAATACATAGCCACTGTAGTGGAAACACAGTAACCGCATAGTGTTGTGAGAGAGAGGAATGAGTGAAATGTTTCCATTAAGCCCATGTGTTTACAATAAATTGTTTATATTTTTTGTCACAAAATGTATCATTTCACTGTTAAAAGAAAGACAAGACTGCCAGTTACTATTTTGAGTTTCAGACATCAAGTTTTTGTGTCTTTGATTGCAATTATTACTGCATAAATGGATATAAAGAATTGTATTTAAAACAATTCACCAAAATCTGTCGTATGTAAACGATATTGTTTTAAACATAGGCTACGTTGTTTTTTTTTTAAATCAGAAAACCCAGTCTACCTGTATTTACATGGTGCTTTTGACACTCGAAATATGGTGGCCAGTATCCTGTCAACTGGGAACACCGTGAGTGCGGTGAATGCGCATATGTATTCTTGGGATTCAGTGCCATGCCCATAAATCTGTGCTACCTTGGGACACTGGCAGCTGTGGAGCATTTTTATCGACAGCATTATGAATCGGTAGACTGCTGTTGATTTGCTCTATGGTAGCATTTTTTGACAAGGTAGCATAAATGCTTCACAGTAGCAATCCGTAGTGTTAGAACCTGACTGTATAAACTGGCTATATGCACCTCTAAAGATCTATTTATCTATCTAGGCGCTTCTTATTTAAATAAAATATTTTTTCTCAGATTGTGCATATTATCAGGTAATTTCTCATCATTATCAGTGCTAAACTGACTGTATAAACTGTATAAGCTTCAAAGTAGCCTTTTTCGACAGGGTAGCATAAATCGATAGACTGCTTATAAAATGTATTTTTTAAATACAATATATATATATTTTTACTTCTCTTCCTTGTCAGTGTTATAAACTGACTGTATAAACTCTATGAACTTAAAGAAAGCATTTTTCCATAGGGTAGCATGAATCAATAGACTGCTACAGTAGCATTTTTCAACAAGGCAGCATAATTTGTCAGAACACCCATATGTGTATATACATTGTCTTAAACTGCACCTTATAGATCGACTTAGTTCTTGCTGAAGCTTTTTGAATTTTTTTCCCTCAGCATATTAGGTCATATTTTTGATTGCTGTGACCATTACTGCACATGAACAGTGCAAAACCATAAAATTTTTATTTTTATAAAATGCTTTTACAGGAAAAATTTGTGCGATTAATTTAGATTAATTCATCTGAGAGCTTGTAATTAATTAGATAAATCTTTTTAATCATGTGACACCCCATATATATATATATGGATAAATCATGGATAAATCACATTATTATTATTATTATTATTACTATTATTATTATTATTTATTACTATGAATGATTAGTTATAATAATGCATCAGTACTGCCGTATCACTGTAGCTTCTCAGTCATCTTTTTCTCCGTTTCTCTGTTTCATAAAATCCTAGACTGTGTTGAAAAACAGAATCACGAGGAACACGAGCATTAATGGAGCTCACAGCGTTTTTTTATTATTAAAAAACTTTTTTGCGACCTTATATCTATTTGTAAATGCCTTCAGGTTTAGAGAGACGCGGAAATCAATAGGCTCTGAGGTTTTTCTGCTGACATTGCCCTGCTAAATTGATTTATGTTTATTTATACTGGCTGTAGGAAGACCCTGCGCGGAAGGTCAAATTTTGCTATCTGGCTTTGAAAAAAGAAAGAAAGAAAGAATCCAAATAAATAAATAAAATTGCATTCCATTTCACACTCCAACAGACAGGAGCCTCAGTGAGAAGTTGCGCCAGAAACGGTGCTGTTGCCATGGCGACGCGCGCAGAGCTGCAGAGATGAGGGCTTGAAATGTTCTTCAGTCAGCCCACAAAGCCCTGCCGGTGAGGACCCTTCTCATGGCTCAGCTTTGCGTGTGTGTGTGTGTGTGTGTGTCTTAGCCAGAGTCATAAAACACCTACACACCCCGAATGTATGGCTACATCTGAACCGCCGGTGCGCGCGGCCGGAGCTCCTCGAGGAAAAAAAAACACTAGCTCTCCGTGCACGTGCGCGTATCCGCGTACGTCTCAGTGAACTGGCCGGGGAGGGGGAAGACAGACATTAGCTGATGTCAGTAATTAGCGTGTAAAATCGAGAGTGGGCGGATAATTCCCCTGCCGCGCGTGCGCAGACAGGTCAGCGCGGCATGGAGAAATCTGGCACAGCAACGTGGTTGCGCGGGACTTGGACTAACACGCGCCATGTGCGGCCGGCCTGCTGCTCTCAGCGCTCCGTACACAGAGGCCACGTCAGCCCGGCAACAACAACAAAAACAACAGCAACAAGAGCAACAGTTACAACTACACCACTACCAACACCACCACCACTACCAAAAACAACGCCAGCAATAAATACACACACACCATCACCACCACCACCAACAACAACAACAGCTAAAACAACACCATTATTGCACAGGAGGCAGTAAGCAGCAATGAACAACGTGTAAGGAATGACATAAAATAAATACACAGTATAGTATATTTGGTAGTAGTTTTGAATGGGATGTAAATCCAAGACACTAAGTAGACCATACAGACGTGTAACATAAGTGGAAAGTGTTTGTAAACCTTCCAGAGAGGATAATATTGCAACATACTTCTATTTCACAAGATGACAGTGTGAAGAGAATGTAAACCTATATATATATATTATTGTATAGCAGCATGTATTGTTTAACTGGAAAATACATTATTTTTTATTATTTTTACACTGTTTTAACTTTTAACTTTAAAAAAGTATGTCATCAGATGAGTTGGAATTCATTAATCTTTTGCTAATAGAACAATAATCTGGGCTTTACATTATGTTCTTTCATTACTTACATATAATCTATTATAAGTTTAATGAATTGAGAAATTTAAGGCCACCGGGTTACTGTTTTATAAATTAAAATAATCATACTCCAGTGTGGAAAGATAATAATGGTTTTTAATTTGTGATATAGTGCTTATAGTCTCATGTATTCACATTAGAAAAGGTGTAGGAAGTATGTTAGCTTGTGTGTGCGTGTTTCTCTGTGTGTGTGTGTGTGTGTCCTCAAATGGTTGCAAGTCACTGTGGACACCAAAAAAAGTGTGTGTTCTCATCACTAGACACAATGATCATCCTCAGATTTCTCAGCATCCTGAAAGCTGGCAATGTGTGTGAGAGTGTGTGTGTGTATGTATGTGTGTGTGTTAGCTCAGTACCCATTTCTTAGTTCATTTATCACACCTAGGGCCTTTTCTGTATTCTTATTCTCATCAAATGACACAATAAGAGAGAGGAAAAGGGAACATTCACTGATTGCTGATCTCTTTCTCACGGCTGTGGCTGCAATCTTATATGTGAGCTTGTGTGTGTGGGGTAGTGCTGGGGTCGGGGGGGGGGGGGGGGGGGGGGGGGAGGAGAGAGAGGG
>JBBJLS010000109.1:5315324-5337325 GCA_037577275.1 Bryconaethiops microstoma | reverse complement strand
ACACACACACACACACACACACACACACACACACACACACACACACACACACACACACACACACACACTCTTCCAGATTTGTTTTTGACCTGCTACGCATTTTGCTCCCTTGAGAATGCCTGTTACAGAAATGCCGCTTCTATGCATGCACATTTTTTCTCTCAGATCAGAATCACAGTTTCACATGGTAAAACAACTGATCTCTATAGTGGAAACTAACATGGGTATAATTTGCGCAGGGATGTTTTTGCAGTTAAGTGTGACTAAAAATAAACTGACTGGTTTCATTATTCACTGTTCTGCCACAGTACACAGGCAAACACATCTGAACACTGGTCAACTACGAAACAAACACAGAAGTCACTTGATATAAAATAAACTCAACAATGCTTTCTCTATGTAAAGATGATTTACATGAACATTCATTATGGGCAAAGTCAGGTTGCTTCATATTCATGATATATTTTCTTTCATATAGAAATCTGCAATAAACAGAACATGAAGTACACAGTCAGGCCTTGTGAGAAAATGTACAAAATAGAAATTGCCATGATCAGGTCATAACCCAAGTGTTTATCACATGATGTTAAAGTACATGGTACCAAATGTACACTGTACAAATAACAGCAAAATAAAACAATATCCATCTACACAAACAAATAATTTAAAAAAGGATATATTAAAATGATGAAAAATACAAATGGAAAATGGAATGACTTCAAATAATAGTACAAAACATACAAAGGTAATATACCAGTATGACTTCAATGTTACTAAGAAATTTGAATGAGCAAGGTACAGTGAGTTTGTATTCACTGTAGTAGAACCAAACTTCATTTGGGGAAACCCCTTTGTGGGGAGATGGGGCTCAAAGAAAGTCAAACTCAAGTGCAAACTCTAGACTTAAAACAAAATATACTTAATCATGCATACTGTAATAAGCTTGTTATTACCATTTCATTCTCATGCTAAGGGGTCTTCGGAACAAACCAGTAATTTTCCACTTTGTTTTTGATTGTCCTACTGTTTTTCTGCTGTAAAAATCCCATATCATTGAGGGGAAGGAACTGTACAACTGATATGTTGTAAGGCACCTTTCTGGGCCTTTCCTTCTGAAATGCAGTTTAAAATGTAATGTCAGTGGCGCATTTCCTTCAGCGACCAAATCAATCATTTGGTCTCTCCCACAATTTCATTCACAGTCTTTTGTGACAGCACAGAGACAAGTTCATGAGCTTGAGTTTAAAATAGTGTTGCGGAATAGGATGCAAACCCATGCTTTGGGTAGGTCATTTTTCCTCTTTTTTTATCATATCAGTTATGTCTTCTGAGCACTCTAATTTTGCAGCTTACTTTTCTCTTGCCATGCACATGCCAGTTTAATGGTTTCTTAACAATGACGGCCATCTCATGTTTCTCTTGCAAAAGCTACATTGAGTGACTTAATACTTAGCTGGTTTCACTTTTGAACTGCTTGTCATATTGGTCGGTTCTACTGTTTTACTGGCAACTACTGTTTGAAGCATTTGTACAGCACATCACTTAGGAAAAGAAAAGGTTAAGTCAGTTTCAGACAATTTATGGGTTAGACTTAACAGTCGACACCACTGTCCAAGTAAACATGCTGAAAAGATTTTCTGCCATTTGCAAGCTTGCTCACCATCCACTGGAATAGACTGGAATGATGGATAATGTCCTCCTTTCTCTTTGAAAAAGCTGACTTAAGGCAGAGCTCCTTAGATTTCTTCCTAAAATCCACCAGCTCTCTATAAAGGCACACACGCTCACATGGTAAAAACCACTTCTGAACCTTAGAGGTGAAAATGAGACACAGCACCATCATGTGGTGAAAACCACTTCACTCGTCTGCAGTCCCTATGCTTTACTGTGGATTTTAACAAGCAAGAGCTGCACAAAAAAATATCTAGTGTCTTCAGTAAAACAGTTTCTGGATTGCCTCAGAAGGGCAGGAAGACCCTTCACCTCTCTTTACACCTCTCCTTCCATCCTTTTGTCCATAATTCTCTCTTCTTCTCTCGCTCTGAATGATAAACTACTGGCTGAAAATAATGGGCCACAACACGTGTGATAGGCTGTTGGTCAGTTATGGTCACCATCATAGGCGCCTCCAATAAACATCTTGAGCTTCTGCAACTGGCACGCATTGTGTGCGGCCACAGTGCTAGTGGGCTATTAGCTCTAACATTTCCAGTTAGGCTTTCTGCCCTGTTGCCCACCCCCCAGTCCCCACCCCCACTGCCCTCTGGGCTGACTAACACAGCCCTCAGTCAGGGGAGACAAAAGGAAACACACAGAGATCCTGTGAACCTCACAAGTGTAGTGTTGGAATCAGGCTTGGATCCAGACTGCAGCACCATTACAGTGGTGGTTCTTCTTCCATTGGCTCGTCCTCAGTCCTGGAAAAGAAAAATTTTAATTATAAAATATACACTTGCTTTCTTGCCTGTTTACTAGCACATACTATAATGGTACAGAGCACAAAGTAACTAAAACATAAATCCCTGCCTGGAGTAACATTAGTTTTCCCTAACATTCAGACATCCAGAACCTCTTATGGTTTTGTTTTCTATTTGCCAGCCAGCTTGACGCAGATTGAAGGAAATTTTTGTTCAGAACTTGCTTTCAGTATTAACTCATTATGATTGTCAAAATTTTACACAGAAGCAGAAGCAGCCAAATGTTTTATTGTGCATGTTTAATGAGCGTACACACATATCTGGTTTTCTAGTGGGTATATGGTGTATATTTGTGCATAAAGGTAGACTACACCTCTTCAACTGTACCTTTTTTCAACGTTTGCCACAGACAGAGAGGCCATGGCACTGACAGTCTCGTTCTCCTCTGAGTCACAGCGCTCAGCCTCCAGCAGAGAATAGCCCACTGTGGATACGTACCGCTGAACTGACCTCCAGTACTTACCTAACCCCAATCCCCACAAACACACATACACACAAAACACTGTCAGTTCAAGTTTTGTGCGTCAAGGCTTAAATCAAAGAAAATTCTTCTGATTTAATACAATAAATTCATTACAAATTAAGTTCGCCAGACAACAAAATATCACATGCACTATTTCTTTTCTATTACTTGGTCAAAACTTGCTTTAATCTAGTTAATTAAGGCTTGTACCAATTTCTTTAGTTCCTCTCTGGTCTTTTGACTGAGAACCCATTTTGGCATTATTTTTTTTAATTCAGAATTAAGACTGAGGTCTATTGATTTTGCTGGTCAGTCAAACTGTCCTAGTTCCATCATGCCTGTGAATGCTGGCATTTTTAGATATGAAATGCAGGTTGGGTAGATATGTAGGCTTGACCCACAGCTGTTAAAAGCTCCAGCTTTGCTTTGGACTGTTGCTGTAGACTAGAGACTCTCAAACTACTCCTTATACTCAGACTCCAACAAAAACTACCTCTACTGACTAACTGTACCTCATCTGTTAGTCCTAGACAGCCAGTCTTTTCAACAGTAATTAAGTCCGTCCATGAAGGCCTTGTATTGTTATTTATTTTCATAGAGTCTCTCTCTGTCTTTTCCCCCTGTTTGAGTCTTGCTTCCTCTAGAGGTTTCTTCCTCCAGCTTTAGATAGTTTTCCCTCACCTGTGTTGCCCTTGGCTTGCTCACTTGGGGCTCGAACTTGGATTCTGTAAAGCTGCTTTGTGACAACACTGGTTTGATTGAGTTGAACTGAAATGTACAGTTTTAAGTATGAGTCTATATACCACTACACATCAGGATGTATTTCTGGAACATGTGCTGCCCACAAAAACAACGTTGAGTGTCAAGTTTGACCAAAAATTCTGTCATTCTCTGTTAACATAAGTAAGCATTTGCCATATAATTTGCCCACACTCAATAGGTGTCTTAATAGTTTTCATTAGTATTAATGAACTAAGAGTCATATGGGCATGCATTTTAATGGAAAAAATAAGACAAAAGAAATCTGACCTTTTTGTGCGAATACATAGTCAGTCAATGTCATAAAAGTGCTTAAATCTGGAATAGTGCTTCTTCATTTGACTTGTCTACACACACACAAACACACACACTTTCATGAAGCAGAAATCACTCACTCTGGGTTTCTACAACTTTTTCGAAGGAGCTCACTGCGTTTGCATTGGGCCTCTGCTTCATTAGTTCAGGGGAGAGGGGGTCCAGCTTCAGCATACAAAAACACACACAGACAAGCACATAAGCAGAAACCATGCCCCTTGTTAAGTTACCACAAAAACATTGGTGGTAGAGTAAACCACATTACCATCCATTAGGAACTGTGTAGCAGAGCAAAGAGTAATAGAGCAAACATGAGCTCTGTAGTTCATCATCTCACCTCCTTCCCAAGCAGAGCAGATACACAGGCCTCTGAGGCATCACATATGGCTCTTAAGTCATGACCTCCTTCCAATGCTAGGACCACACGACCTTCAGCCAAACCAGTCAGCTGTTTTGTGAGGTAACCAAAGCCTGCAGCATTCAAGAATACGACCAACATGCAACCTCCACATTTTATCAATACAATCAGTGTGCTGAATGTGATTTTGATGCTTTGTGATTTAATATTTTATGATTTTATGACAGTAAATTAACAAAATCTTACAACAGTACAGCCTTAACATTGTTATGCCAGTAAATGCAAATCATACTGCAAACAAAAATGTTGGAGGGGTACTAGTTGTACTTTTCAATTTGTGACACTTACACTACTGTTTTGCATTCTGGCTCCATTACCAAATGTACTTTAACCAGCAGGTTTAATTTCGGATCTGACACTTTACTACCTACTATTGTCCAAATGCTAAATTCATTTTACACTTAAACAGATCTAAGTGCTTACATTTCGAAGTGACTTTGTAGCCTCCCAGTGGAGGTGGGTGGCCCTCCACAGCATCGAAGCCTGCAGATACCAGCACAACATCTGGAGCAAACTCATTTGCAATGGGCATCACCACTGTCCTATAGATACAGTCCAGATATAAACAAATTAGAAAGACCAATGTAATTTTAAAGAGAAAATAAGCACATAATGGGTAATGTAGGGTGAAACATATTCAGAAATAACTTACTTTGTCTATGATTAAAGTTCCAAAAGCACTATGGCTACAAGTCTAATCTAAAGCAAGAATCATTTTGACATGCAACTCTCTTATAATTTGTTACCCAGTGGACTCTGATACTTCTGAGAGACTTTTTTAACATTTGGACAATACTGAACTGCAATAACCTTTTACAGCCCACTATCACATCTTGGACAACACAGAGAGAATCAACCAGGTTTAACCAGATGCCTACAACCAACATAACTTTAAATGTTAGGGGATATCTATGAAAACCATGTTGGCAACACAGCCAAGTTAAACTGTTTGAAAGAAAGTAGTGTCGTAAAAAAGCAATAGTTTATTTTGTCAGTGTCCTATACTGAGAAAATATAGTGCCACAGGAAACTAAATATTATAACCAGAGTATTCAGCTGCAAATCAAGACACCACTATGGAACGTAATGATTGAGTGTTAACTGAAGATATGGTAATCTTCATCAGCACCATGACAGGCACCATGTTACAAAATGAATTTGTGATCATAACACAAATGAAGATCTGAGTTGAGTGATGCTGTGATGGATAAATACTTGGTATTTTCCTGCCTGTTGTCACAGAGTATGAATTTCAGAAAAGAGCACTTGTGAAAAATAAAAATGGGTTGTGTTAAAATAAATATATTATAATCAAGCATGTTCAGGTGTACTGAAGTAACACCAAACAAAGCCAGTCAGTGCAGACATCTTCATCTCTTGCCATGAAAATAATACCTGGGTAAAAACAGGTATGCCCCCAAAATCTGTTGGCCGTTGTTGCACTTAACTCTTACCCTCCAATGAAAGGTTAAAGCTAGACAGTCTCAGTGTTCAGACGGATGTCCTGACAAAGTGTGGAGAACAAAAACGTGAACAGTGGGAAAAGTCTTGTCATCTGGCATCTGGCCTGGATCAAATTCTCATGGTCAGACACTGCTTTTGATTTAAGCCACAGTTTAATCTTGTATGGTTTCCTGGTATGTTTTGCTGGCTTTCTTGCATGTGAATCATGATACGCATAGCGCTGGAGCTTATGGGCAAGGATTTTGAGTTTGACTGCCTAGATAACACTGTTCAGAGTGAGATTTGGATCGAGGCTAGCATTACTTGTTTAAAACTCTTCAGTATATGTACTATTGATATGTACTCTTGTACCTTTCAATTACTCAGCCAAAATAAAACAACCAAAAATAGTCTTCAATGTTTACATTCTGCATGGGCACATTGGCATACGCAATGGCGCACAGAGTCTTTTCTTGATTACAAACTAGCTTCTAAGTACAGGGGACTTTCTGCTGTGTAACTTCAATGGAAGTCAGTGTGGTTGGAGCAAATGATTCACACCGTTTCTTATTTTTGCCAATGTCTTACTTAATTCCGCTTAATAGCTAAAATCAGATTGCCTGTGCTGATACTACAAGAGCAAAGGAGATGGGTGACATGGATATTACTGAAAGACCAACCACACCCCTGTATGGATATAGATCTAGATTTGACAAGTGGCACAGATGTCTAAAATATTGTACACAGTTTTTAAAGCATTTTTTAAAGGTGGCTCTCCTGTTTTGCTGGTGCATGTTTCAACTGGTCAAACCTAAAAGAAGAATGCCATATACTGTGTATTGTAAAAGATCTTCACAGGCTTCAGAGATCTCTAGATCTAGGTACATGCTCTGGATCTCTTTCATGGAATGAACGGAAGACCGCATGCTTTATTCCGTGTTAGCACAGTCGTTTCAATGTGTTATCACTTTGCAAGCCAGATTACTGCCAGGTGTGATTAATATTACCTATTCTCACTCTAACATGTAATGAGACATACTTTCCAAGGTCATCCGTGTCATCTTTGAAGATGTGTCCTGTGATTAATTTCCCAAACTGATTAAGCAATGCTTGGTCCTGTTTTTTTTGTTGATATTTGTTGGTAAACTGAAAACTTAGCCTTTATAGTCACAGTGTGCTACTGAAACCATCCTACCAAGTTTGTTTTATCAATGATTTCTATGACATTTCCATTCTAATAGTATCATGTGGGGTGAGAGGGAAAAATATAGATCGCACCTGAAAGCGGACAAATATTCAGCATCCCCCATAGGTGGATCTAGACCTCCAGTGAAGGCAATGTTCACATTGAAGCCCAAACCTGGACCACTGCCCACCTATGAAGGATTGATTTGAAAAGTTTTATTATGGAAACATTCCCCATATGCATCTCCATACTTGCTGAGTTTATGTCATGTAATGATTACCTCATCAGGAGCTCCACTTCCAGGGAAGAAGTTCCCATCATCATAGCGATGGAGAGAGATGTAAAGAACATTGGGATCATCATAGAAAGCTTGCTGAGTGCCATTGCCATGGTGTACATCCTGCGAGGATATTTCCATCAAAAACACACTGATGAAAACACATTTGTTTCAAGTACATGAACAGGCTAGAGAAAGAATTCATAAAAAAAACTCACCCAGTCAACAATCAGTATTTTGCTGACATTGAGTCTCTGTTGTAAGAGTTTAGCTGCTATGGCAACTGAGTTAAAGTAGCAGAAGCCCCTGTGAAAGGAGAAAAGAGCCAGGGTCATATTATTTTGACTGTTACTTCAAAATCAGAAAGTGACAAACATCAGAATAAATATACAAATAGAGAGAAAAAGAGAGAGAGAAAGAAAGAGAGAGATACTGAGAGATTTGACTCCTACATAGGCGTACTCTCCTCAGCATGGTGTCCAGGAGGCCGCACCACAGCAAAGCCGTTCTGAAATTGCAAAAACATTTGGATAATCTGTAGCTGTGGAGGAACTGACCTCACACAGGACGAAAGTGAAGTGACTTGCGTGACTTCAGAGATACAGACCTGTGAAACAAAAAACTGTCAACCTACCTTCAGTTCTCCTGATGCCACTTTAAAGACAAGCTCAACCACAGAGCCAACAGCCAGACGGGCTGCGCTTGAAGAGTGCACCTCATTCCAAATAGTGTCACTGTCCACCTGACATACACACCCACACATACACCCCAAACACACACAATGCAGGACAACAGAAATAACTATCTAATTAAGCTTGTTTCTTGTTAAATCTCGTTGAGGTCTACACATATGCCCAATACATAAAAACTTTAAACTTACCCCAATCCCACCACAAGGCAGTCTGACAAACATGGATATCACAGAGCCTTTGAAGGAGAGTTAGAGAATATCAGAAGTGTTATGGCACATTATACGAAGGTATGCTCTAACACTATCACTCAAGCATTTAGAATGGCCTATTAATACTTTTTAGCATTCTATTTAATAATAATTTAAATAGTGCAGATTTAAGTGATATAAATTAAAGACCAGAATGTATTTTTAATCTATTTAGTCAAATAGAATGCTAAATATCATGATTATCTATTCATAATACTTTTTAATCAAAGTATATCTTTAAAGATTTGATCACTATTTTGCAAATACTGGGAATATACATTTTATTCTAATATCCTTTTTTGTCAAAAATGTTGGACTCTTACTCATATGCATTTATCTTTCTAGATGAATCTCAGTTTTTTATAGTTCCCTATAAATTATTAGAAATCTATGAAATGGCATAGTACAAGCATAAAGTTTGGAATCTGCAATAAAAAAAGTTTTTTTTATTGAAAATACTGACTGCAAACTTGAGCAATGTACACAATGGCTATATTTGTGCTCAACTTACTGTCCAGTTTCTGTCGCAAAGGGTTGGTGCCGTACAGCATGACATGAGCCTCTGAGTGCACTGTCTGCAGCTCCTCTAGAGTAGCCTTCCGCCCTCGAATACACTGAGAGAAAGAGAGAAAAAATTTAGTCTCTTGTATCAGGAAGCATTGTGTGTTTTTATACCTGCATTTAAGAAGAAGAAAATATTAATCACATGCATAGTCATACAAGTACAACACACAGTGAAATGATTTCTCTGCATTTAACCCATTTACCAAGTAAAGCAGTGGGCTGCCACCAATGAGGCGGCCGGAGAGCAGTGTGTGGGGATGGTACCTTGCTCAAGGGTACCTCAGTGGTGACAACAGTTGGGATTCAAACCCAGAACCTTCTGATTGCAGGCCCAACACCCTAACCACTAGCAGTTAAGAGATTTGTTCAGTGAAACAGCGACCCCTATTTCATATATATTAGGAGTGTCACATGATAAAAAAAAAAATATCTAACTACAATCTCTGATTAATCTAAATTAATCAAACACATTTCTGCTGTAAAAGTATTTAAAAATTTGAATGAAATTTGGCATATGAGTGAATGAATAATCAACATTACAGACTTTCAATGTCTCTTTTGCACTGTCCATGTGCAGTAATGGTCACAGGAATAAAAAATATGGTCTAATATGATAGAATTAAGTACATTTATATGGTGCAGTTTAAGACAATGTACATACAAGCACGGGTGTTCTGATGAATTATGCTGCCTGGTCGAAAAATGCTACCTTGATGCTTATACAGTTCAGTTTATAGCGCTAATAATGATGAGAAATGTTTGCATAATGCATAAATATATTTTATTTAAATGAGAAAAGCCTAGATAGATAGATCTTTAGAGGTGCATATAGCAATTTTATACAGTCAGATTCTAACACTGAGAAATGCTACCGTGAAGCAGGGTGTTCTGACGATTTATGTTGCTTTGTTGAAAAATCCTACAGTAGCGCAAACTGACAGCAGAGTCTATTGATTCATGCTACCCTGCCGAAAAATGCTCTCTTGAAGTTTATACAGCTACCAGTGTCCCCAGTGCAGGTTAGCACATGGGAGCATGTTTTGACAGAAAACTGCACCGGGTTAAAGTCAAACGGTGCGATTAATCAGCGTTAATTTTTTTCACCGACTGTTGTAACTCGAGGACACCCTGTATTATTAGGGGTATATTAGGGGTGGCGAACTAACGTGTTAATTTTGATTAATCATAGAAAAAATAACGTGTTAAAAAAAAGTAATGCTGATTAATCGCACCACGTGACTAACTAAGGTGCTTTGTAAAATGAAAGATGCAGACTAGAACGCGCTGCTTAGCCCAGTGAATGAAAATTTTACGGTTAAAAATGGACAGATGGAATGGTTGACAGGAGTATCGTTTACTGCAATTCGTGCAATAAGGAATTTTTGTATCATTGGAGTACATCAAGTCTAAAATGTCACCTCAAAGCAAAGCAGTTAGGAGCTAACCCGGTGGTCCGAGCCAGCACACCCTGATCCCAACACCAGCAGCCAGTCACACTGGACCAGGCACTCAGATCCAAACTGAGCTAGTCTACCTGTGACCCATTTTGAGCTACCTTGTATGCTGGACGCTGGAACTACAGAATGTAAACAACCAATGTTATTTCTATATATACACTGTACTGTAATTCATGCAAGCGGGTTTTCTTTGGTATGCGCTGTCGTTTTCTTTGGTATAAGCAGGGTGAATATAGTAATAATTTAATTCAATTTACAGCAATAAAAATACAGGGCTTTATGAAGAACAAAATGAAAAACACGAGAACGCTCAGCGAAACACTCAAGATAGCTCCACACGGGAAACTGTTTTGATGCGGGAATTCTGGACTGCATCTGCCAGAGATGCGTCACAGGGCAGCAGCCAATCAGCAGCAAAGAGAAATGAATAACGCTCTCGGAGTGGCTACTTTCTTGCTTAAAACATCTGGGAATGCCACACATGTAGATGCTCTTTAAAACGCCTGTGGCCTTTGACCTAAAGCTGATGTCGTCAGACGGTGCCCAACCTTCGTTGGGTGTTTCGACCCTTAACCGCTACACCTTCCAGTTGTCAGCAGTGGTGGCCAGGTCACTGCCCATCAGCTCCAGGCCTCCAGCCCACCTCCTCCCTTTTATGCCAAAGCCAACAAGAGGCTTTTTCTGCTGCCTCTCCAATCCTGCGCTCCCTGTCTGATACGCCGAGTGTAGTGAGCACCGACCATACCGACTGTGCCGGGAACCCTCTACACCCCACCTCCACCAGAAACAGCCATGCTTGCCACCCTTTCTCTCTACACTTCATGACACGGTCTAGGTATTTTAGACACTTTCTCTCATGGGCCTCATCACAGCCTTCTTCCCATGGGACAGTCAATTCCACAAGGATGGAAAATTCCAGTCTCTGAGGGGTATTTCACCATCTCAAGATGCGCTTTCTTTGTGTTCTCTCAAGAGTACCAATAAATATATGCACTTATATTTTATATGGAAATGTAGCTGAATTTATGTTAATATTTGTTACAAAATGAGAACATTATATTTTTCTTAATTTAGCACAAAAATGCATAAAAATTATATATAGCTACGGAAAAAAAAACGCGGAGGATATCTGCGGTCACACAGTTTACAAGGAAACAGAATATAATAGATGATTAAAATAATGCATGGTATAAGAATACCTCACACTGCCCACGTAGGCCTGTCTCCTGCAGCCTGGACCAAATGCTTTGAATCCGGCCTGCATGCTCTGGGTGTGTATTGGTATTTCCACACATACACTGATGCTTCTGCATCAGAGAGTCATACACCAGACCTGCAGAGGTAAAAAAAAAAAAAAAAAGTGCACATACATTTAAGGGTACCATGCACTGTACATTATATGAAAGGTCACTTGAAAAATAAGGTATAAATTGAAACAAAGAAATCATTATTTATCAAAGAGGTAAATTACATAGAGTGACTAGGTACAGTACTTTTTAAGATTTTAGTTTTTTAAGACTAGTTTTAGAAATTCATACAAACAGCATTTGAATAACATGTGAAAAAAGTAACATTTATTGACTGTGCAGCTTGCATAAGAGGTGACCTTTACCCTAATTGTTCAGGTGCGTTATTGACAGTTCTACAGACTTTACAATTTTGTCATGTAATTTATTTTTAACCATTAATATATATATATTTAAAAAACACATATAATTTATGTGTATTCTACATAAAATTTGCAGCTATATATCTCATGCCCAGTCACATTCAAAAAAGGGAATATATATACTGATTTTGATAACTACATTAGCAGGTTTTCATAATGAGTCTAACCTGTAGTAAAGCGGGGTTTAGAAGGCGGTTCTTGCACAGTGATAAAGGAAGCTGATGCAGGCGATGACTGGGCCCTGGAGAGGGGGCGGTGTCCAGGGAAGCTGACTGACAGGCCAGCAGCCTCCAGGGAGGCCTGGTAGTTTCTCAACTGATGAATTCTCTGCTGCTCCAGCAGAAGAGCCTGCTGCTCAAAACACAAGACTTAACATATACCTGGTGACTTTCTGTACTTCTTAACATGTACCAAAACATCCAGCAGGTGGCGATCATGATCAGTGTACAAATCATGAATTCTGCATGATGAACAGACTACACAAACAGAAAACGTACAATTATAAACTTATACCCAAGGTAGAAATTGTACATTTCTAAAGGTGAATAGGAATGAATGACTATGCAGATTATGTAGTAATTAATGATTTTCTAGTACTGAGTCTGCACTATCTAATACTTGCCTCAGCAAAGCTCACTGTTGTTTACAAAAATAAACAAATCATGACTCAGGGAACTGAAGAGATTGTCTTTTTTTTTCAACTTTACTGTTTCACTTTCTTGGTCTCTGTCTAACCTGTCTGAAGAGTAATTCTTGCTCTTCCTGTCTCTCATCCTCTTGAGGGTCTAGGGGTTCCTGCTTGATAATGACACTCAGAGGTAGGCTCTCCCCCTGGGTGGAGTCCTGTTGCTCCCTCAGCTCTTCCTCTGTTTCTTCAGGGTGACTCTGATGCTGTCGTGCCACCTCGCCAGGTTTTGTTAGTATCTAACAGAAGAAAGAAAAAACAGAAGTCCTTAATTAAATTGTTATTGTTTCGTACTGCCTTTTTAAACTGGACTAGACTGAACAAGGCTTATGGTCCCTACTTAATAAAATGTTGAAAAACATTCCTAGAAAAAAAAGTAAGCATAAGCAGAGGGTGGTGTATGTCTTTTTTGTGAGGGGACAGCAAGTCCACCTGACACACATTAAAACACTGACAGGTAAGAGGAATAACATCAATCATCATGTTACAATGTTAAAGTGTCCTCAGACTGTGCAGTTTTGTCCAATTTTTTATAGAAATTTACACCAATCACCTATAACATTAACACCACCTACAGGAGAAGTGAATAACACTAACTGCAGTAACACTGGCATCTGTCAAGCTGAAGAATCTATTAGGCAGCAAGTGAACAGCTATCCTTTATTCAACTTTCCTGCACTAGGCAAGCATAAGGATCTGAACGTTTTTGACAAGTGCCAAATTGTGACACAGAGTCTCCTAAACAGCAGGTCATGTAGGGTGTTCCTTGTATGCACTGGTCAATACCTGCCAAAAGGGGTCTAAACAAGGACCTTTGATGAACTCGTCACATGACAGGGTCACATGCACCCAGTGCTCATTGATGCTTGTGGGAATGACGGCTAACCTGTCTGGTCTGATAATACAGAAATGCTACTGTCACACAAATTGCTGAAAAAGTTAGAACACAATGTGCAACGAAGCTCATAGTGTATGGAGCTGCACAGTCACAGACCATGAAGCAAAGGAGGAAGATAGCCTGGTCTGATTAATCATTATGTGGACAGCTGTGGGCAAGTGCGTCACTCACCTGCCAAAAGATGGCACCAGAATGCACAACAAAGCAACAAAGCAAGCTGGCAGGGTCGGTTTGATAATCTGGCAATGTTCTGCGGGGAAACCTTGTGTCTTGGCATTTATAGATGTTATTTCTGTTTCTATGCCTCTTTCTAAAATGTGCGCTGCCACTCTACAAAACTTGTTTAGGAAAGGAACAACACAAAGACATCAAGGTTTTGACTTGGTTTCCAAAATTCCCCCTATCTCAGTGTGATCTAATATCTGTGGGATGTGTCCGACAAAGTAGTCTGATCCTCCAACTTACATGACTTGTAGGATCAGCTGCTAACACCTTGGTCCCAGATACCACAGTCACAGCTGTTTTTAAGGCAGGAGGGCGACCCACACAATATTTGTGAGATGTTTTTAATTTTGCGGCTGTTCAGTGTATATACATAATTACACAACGTCACACTTCTGTGAACTTATAGCTAAAACAGCTGAATAAAACATTTCGAAACCTTTTTTTTCTATGTCACAGTGCTGAATTTACTCACCTAAACCTCAATACCTCATTCAAAATCAAAAACATCCAAAGCAAAATAAAACAGAGACAAAAGATCACAGATCAGATTTTCAGATATTTCCCTACAGCCCACTGGGGGCCGTCAAACCCTGTGTGCATTCACTATGGCTACAGTCTCACATCGGACATCTATTGAGCAAGTGCCAGTGTTGGCAGACAAATGAGGCCCTGGCATGGTGCCAGAAGAACACTGCTGACGTCAGAAACACCCCCCACCTGTTGCCTCATCCGTGTTCCCTGCTCCAAACAAGCTTCTCTTTTTTTCCGCCACCCTCACCCCATTTCACTCTCAATGTTTCCCTCACGCTTGGAGCAAGAAGGAGCCTGGGATCTGTGTCTGCTTGCTGAAAGATTTATGCTCAGTGTCATGTGCTTAAATAAAGATGGCAAAATGCAAGCAATGGCTTGCTAAAAGGCACTGATGAGAGGAAACCTTACTTGAGCCCTTCTGAAGGTGGACCTGATGAATTTGTACTCAGCAACATGTATCTCTCTTGTCCCGCAAACCTTCAGTTGCTCCCTGAGGAGTGCACTTATAAACCTGTGCTCAGGACTGTCAATCAATCTGACCATTCTCTTCATATCTTTATAAAGTGATGCAGCAGAAGCTCTTAGGTGCACACCAGATTGACTGCCTTCTGATCTGTAATACACTACGCCTTGGCAGACTAAAATCACTGGTACGTAAGAGTCTGAAATGTATTGCATAAGTACTATTTAAGTTAGACCAGTGATAAAAGATGAGGTTCTGTAATGTCCTTTGTAAGCAATCTGACTGGCCGATTCATATGGGATTACTTACCTTTGTCACTGCATTAGAGTGAGGTTGATTCCAACAGGTATAAAATGAATCAGCAAAGTACAGATGGTACAGAATCACTGCCCTTGGATTGGTAAAAAACTATGAACATTGCAGATCAGTAGTACACAGAAAAGAAACTTAACTGTAAAGAAATATAACTAATGAATATTGTTTGTAAATTTACATGTTATTTTCTATCATGAGTACTTCTGGCCTGTATTTATCCAGAGCAATTATGTATCCAGAGGGCAATGCTCTCCAGCTTATATTAAGAACTTCCTCTATGCTGTGTGTCCTGCACTGTTAACCACATAAAACAAACCGTTGGCAGAGCAAACTGAAGTGAGACATAAATTCTGTCCACAGTCTACCTGAGACATTCTCCAGTGCTGACTCACTATACGTGAAAACTGGAACATATATCCAGGTCAACCAAACATGGGTCACATTTCCTCTGGGTTACCATGGAATTGCTACACTGTTGCCATCACAAAGCCTTCATGTTTTCCACAGTTATTGTGTCATAGGTCCTGCAAAAATTAATGAATTAAATGACTCAACAACACATAAATAACAGAAATATTCAGGTCCTTCATTGATATTTAGCATGACATAGCAACACACAATATTTGGTCACCATCTCTTCTAAATGTTTTTCGAGTGAAATTTCTCAAGATTCATCCTGTATTCTGTTTTTAATGTAATCTTTTTTCCATCATTAGTGTTTTTATTTGATCACTTAAGTTGTACCAAAACTGTACTTTTTGAACTGCAAGGCAGCACTATGAAAACAATAAGAAAATAAAGAGAAATAGGTAGCTAGACTACCTAAAATGGTGTAATGAAGAAAATAATGAGTTAAACAACTGAGTAAATAAAGTAAAGTGTCCCCTTATAGTCACGTGTGAACACACCACAGCACACAGGGTCACTAGCTGTCCTGGGACTTAAACCCACAAACTTCTGATTGCAGGGGCAACTCCCCAACTACTAGGCCCCCAGCTTGGACTTAACAGATACAACAAAAAGAACTTTAAATGTCACATTCAAACTAACATAGCCCACTCCTAAATGTCTGACGTTTCCTGTAGTGATTACAAGTCTGCTACGCTAATTGTGTAAGTTGTAACTTTTACACTTAATGCCTGAACTGCTCACATTGTTCAAAGCAAAGTTTATGCTTTCTCTTGTAGCAGAGATGTGTCAGCTGAATGATATTAAACTGGTTACCAGCAGATGCATGGACTCCACAGGTACCCCGAAGATGAGCTGTGGTGTATGGCACCAAGACGTTAGTATTCGAGTTCTGTACGTTGAGAGGCAGGGTCTCTAGTTGCCGAGAACTCCACATCCAGAAACATACACTTTTGTCAGGAATAAGTGCTTACCTTGTTGATGTGGAGCTGCTGGAACTGCTGCTTATGTTTCTCCAAGAACTGCTGGTGCTGTTGTTGGACAACCAGCTGCTGGAGTGCCTGGTTGCTCTGGGGCAGAGGGGCAGACTGGGTACGGCCCAGTGGCCGGTGCTGTCTCAGCTTGTGCAGCGCAGGAGACTGCAGAGGAAGGGCACCAATGCCTGCAAACAACACAGTGATCAGAGGGATGGGGTACAATGCTTGTCAAAACATTTTAAATAGTAACAATAACAAATAAATAACAATAACACAAATAAAAAAACTTACACTTAAATAGCTACAACTCATTTTTCAAACAGTCATTAATTCACTAAGTTTCTCCATAGACTTCAATAATTTTTAAAAATTATTTGTTAATAAATAAAAAAAGTTTTGCGCAGGGAATGACCATCAATGAACAGTTATTCGCTCATTTCACAGGATCATCACCAAAGTGAATCTGAGGTAGGAAAATTCTGTTCAGATTATATGAACAGGGTACGGTTTCTATTTCAGTGTCATCTGATCCGATTCCAAAATTTTCCCTCCTGGGATTGTGAAATGAGTGTACTGAAATGGGTATATTGAAAATGAGCAAAATGAACTGTTTTTGTATTCATGTTTTAAAAACTGACTTTTTGTATTACAAATTTTCTTTGATTTAGGGTGTTTTCACATAGGTCTCTTTAAAGTAATCAAACTCAGTCCAAAAAGTGGACAAACAGAAAGTTGTCCAAAAAGTGGACAAACAGAAAGGGAACTCGGTTCTTTTTATGTTCACAGTATGAGTTCATTTGAAAGGGGACTCAGTTTTCTTTCCGCTCCACTTCAGCTCTAATGGAGCCTCAGCTCTTTTTCTGTTTACACTTTAGTTCTTCATCCAACCTGCCGCCGCTGTCTCTTCACACTCCCTATGCGTGGGAATTTTTTTCGCCATAAGAGTAGATGCTTAAAAGCTCTACAGAACTTCTACATTTTCCACAAAGATCTATGCTACTACTTTTCTTCTCTGAAACTAATGGAGAGCAAGAATGCTTTGAGGATGTGCAACTTGGTAGAGAAACTTGTCTGTTTCCCGGGGCTGTGCCACGTGATCTACCTACGGCAAGCCTATAGGGCAAAAACTGTCGAGGCGAACCCGGAGCGTTTTGTGTTCATAACGCGCGAGTTAACTGGACTGTGTTGCGGACTTAAAGCGAATCGGACCAAGACAACCCCCCGATGTGGTCTCAGTTCAGTTCGTTTCAGAGGGGTCGGATTTCGTTTGGTGTGTTCACATATATGCAAAAAATGTTCACTTTAAGGGCTGAAACGGACCAGGTGTGAAAACACCCTTAAAGGTCATGATCACATTACAGGTTTTCATACACTGTTATACGGTTGGGAGGTTTGTCAGTAAACTCACTTACTTCCACTAGTGACTCATCAGAGAAACCTCCCTGAACCCATTAAAAAAATTGTATCAAACACTGCCAAAACATCCACTGATCCCCCAATTTCCTCACCCAACCACGGACAGCAGAAGCTGTCAATGACAGCTGAATGAATGGCCAAACTGGCAGCTGAAAATAGCACTAGGAAGACTATGAACACTGTCCCGGGTCACTGCACCAATTTGGGCCTGAACATTGTTCCCCTGCCGGCTCCCATTCAGGGAATTAGAGATCCATTCTTCGGGAGCTGGCTGGCATTCAGTGCTGGCGGGGAAGAGCAACTCCCCCACTGCTCCTCCTCTCGACCGGGCACATGGTGTTCCACAGCCAGGAAAGCCTGCCTGTGCTGCCTTGGAACACTGATCTGATTAACCGTGGGGGTGGTGGAGACTGAAGGGTGTGGACCCCCACACCACTAGAGACCACGCAACAGACGCGGGTGGGAATATTCACACATGTGAAGGTTTATGTAATGCCTACATAATGGTCACAGCAGAAGAAAATCTCAGCCAATAGCCAGTTTGAGGGCATAATATGCATTATCTACACAAAGCCAGGTTAATGCAGAACTAATACAAAGAGCAGTTAATAAGGCTTTAGGAAGGAGCATGAATTACAAGTAAATTCACTGTTATACTTAGGCTTATATGCTTTCTGTTCCATTATCAAAATCATTCATAATTTGGCTGGCTATTCCAAGCAAAATATGCTACAGTATCACTGTGAGCCAATCTAATTTATCACAATGTCTATTGACATAATTCATTCTATATTGTTATGCGTACCTAGTGGTTTTCATGCAGAGACCAGGGTTTTATAAAAGTACTTCTGAGCTGACAGCAATGCAGCTATTATGTATGGCTAGGCAACTGGAGCAGCATCAGAGACTGATTTTTATTACAAAAAAGGACAGCTCTGTCATACTCACCAGTAGCTAAAGGACTTGGTGTGGTTGACTGCTCTAGAAGGACCATATGTTGCAGCAAAGCATTATGGGAACTGGCAGAGTCAGAAGTGCCCAGGTAAGAGGGCAGATGAGAGGCAGCCAGGAACGGAGTTGTTATGGGTAAATTGGTCATGGACAGGTGGTCACTGTCTTGCTGGATTGATGTCACCTACACAACCAAAATTCATTATAAAAAGTTATGAACAGGTCCTAGAGAGGTGGATGGCTGAGTGCCGAAATACTGCATTCCAAGACCCCAGTTACTGGGGCTACATACACACTAATATCCACTTCTTATTTATTCTTTGAACCACCCCTATCCTATACCAATAAGTGTCACTGGGGGAGATGTCACGCATTGCACATACCTGTTATTATAAACTGTTCTGAAAAAAAACATTTGTTAAAGATGTAAAGATGAAATCTGGTTTAAATGCCTACTTGACTAATACCATACTAAATAGGTAAATTTTTGGACCTTCTAAAATCTGTTTTTGGGAAGTAGTCAACTTTTTCCTTTGGAGGAATCATTTCCAGTGAAAAGTAATAAAGTACATCACAATACAATAAATAGTAAATCTTAAAATATCTCATCGTATTATGTATCATGACAACATTGTATCATGCATCTAGATAGTATATAGTCTTAAAATCACCATAAACCTATATAATCTTAAAATACCAAGTCAGTGTGGCTAGAAGGTAATGTAACACTAATGGAAAATAAAGGAATGAGGGAGAAGCTCACATTATTTGTGGCTGTGGCTGGCAGGCCAAGAGTGATGTTGGGTAGAGAGGGAGAGGTGTACAGAGACATCTGGTTCGCCGAACCGTCACGTCCAGCAAGCCTGTTGGCTAGAGCCGGCTAGAGCAAACACAACCAAACATGCACACAGCCATCAGAAGAATCCAGACACACCACACACAGGTATAGCACACACCCATGATCAATCCAGAGTAAAGCCTAACATCAAGTCCTTTCACCAATGTGTCCGTACATTAGCTTCTTTTTAAAACTTGGAATCTAGAACTGCTGAGGTACCTTTACCTCTGCTGAGCTGCTAGAGACAGCCACGCTTATGCCGTTCTCACACAGGTTGCTATGTGAGCTGTTGTTGGGAGAGCTGGGACCAGATCCTGGGGCACTGCTGCATGCAGAATCTGAGAAACATGTATACAACACAGAAATAAAATTCACACTGACTCTGTGTTCATTTTATGCATACATGTTAAAAATTGAGATAAACACATGGGTATAAAGGAGTGAAAGCCTGTAAGAAGTACCACAAAGGCAACCATTTGCTAAATTTGGACAAAGCCTGTCTCAGGTCATCCAGTAGCATCCATAGCACTTAACAGACTTAACCGTTCAGTATACAAAAGAAAATTTAGAAGCACATGGAGGACTTTAAAATTTGACCAGGACCAATTTCATTCAGGACTTTTCTTGGACTTTCAAATTTGAAAAGAGGCAGCTTGTGTTAGGTGTGGCCACAGTATTTATTTTGAGAGTTTGTCAAAACTGTCAACTGGACAGCCCTGTGCTGAGAAAAGGAATACCAGTCCTATTACACAGATTATGACAATAATTTCTTCTACAGGGCTTCTTCACCACCAAACTTTTTTTAGTTATGTTTCTTGATCCTCTCCTTCCTCTCCTCATCTTTGGGTGTGGGGTGGAATTCACGGTTACATATGCAACAATCAGTCACAACATCAAAAAAACTGACAGGGGAAGTGAATAACCTTGTCTTGTTACACAATATCACCTGTCAAGGAGTGGAATATATCAGGCAGCAAGTTCAACATCACATCTTGAAGCAGAAGTGTTCAAAGCAGGTAAAATGGAAAAATGTAAGAAACAGCACGATTTTGAGAAGGGCCAAATTGTGATGGCTAGGCAACTGGATTGGAGTATTTTCACAACAGCAGGTCCCAAGCAGGGACAACTAGTTAGCTGGCAACAGGGTCATGGGTGCCCAAGACTTTTTTATTGCACGTCCCGCAGAAGAGCGACTGTAGCACAAATTGCTGAAAACGATCAAAGTGCCCACACTGACCCCTTTACACCACCAAAAGTGCCTGCACTGGGCATGAGAGCATGAGAACTGGACCAATGGAGCAATAGAAGAAGAACGTGTCATGCCATGGAGCCATGGAAGCCCCATCTCTTCATGCAAAATACAATAGCACACTCACCCCATTCAGGAGACTTGTGGACTCAATGTGCCAGAGCTGTGGTGGTGGCAGGAGGGGGACCTACATTATATTGGGCAGGTGGTTTTAATGTTATGGTTGATCAGTGCATTAGTCTTTTAAAAGATTGCTACACAGACAGACACCCTGTCCGTTAAATGTAATCATTTTTCTAGGGAATAAAGAGAGGACAGAAAATAGTGAGTTATGGCTATAGAAATGAGTTATGGCTATTTTTAGTTAACAAAACCACACAAATATCCTATGGAGATGTCAAAGAAGGGGTTAACAAAAAGGTAACAAAAACAAGGTCTTTAATACTTTTGAAATTGATCTGTGGGAGTGGCCTTTCACAAAACTTTTTCAGTGTCTGACACATTCCTACCAGTGTCACAAGTACTTCTGTGCCACTACCAAGTTAGCGCCACCACTGTGTTCAGAACGCTCCACCACCATAATAATATTGGATCCTGTGGTTAGAAACTGAGGTAAAGATAACACGGGAAATTGTGGATGATAATAGATATAGAGATGTTACAGGTTGTAAAAGTTTACTCTGTGGACAGCAAGATTAAATTTCATGTGGCTTTTATGTCAGTTCAACACTAATTGTTGACATACAGTACTGTGCAAAAGTCTTAGGCACCTGGGAAAATTATACTTAAAACCTGTTTACTATAGGACAGTAGTGTTAAGTTAGTGTTAAAACATTAATATTACAATAAATACAATTGACATTATTAGAGTAAAGAGTGGTTTTATGTGTGGCAAAGTATTCTCATAACCATTTCTAGACCTCTTTCATCATGGAAGTCCAATATTCATTTTAGCTACAATCAAATACCTGGTTTGGCTCATTTTACTCCATTACAGTAGATTAGGTGCTGCTTATGGAATTTTATAAATCCACACAATGACTGGAGGCAATGAGCAGAAATCTGAAACCAAACCTG
>JBBJLS010000109.1:5290570-5304361 GCA_037577275.1 Bryconaethiops microstoma | reverse complement strand
TTGTTTGTTTTTGTGTTTTTTTACTTTATCAATATCTGTAAGTTGCTTCTGATAGAACAGTAAAGTTGGGGCAGCTGGTGTCCTAGTGGTTAGGGTGTTCACCCTACGATCAGAAAATCATGGATTTGAATCCCTAGTGGGACCTCTGTGGTTGCCTTGAGCAAGGTACCATCCCCACACGCTGTGCCTCGTTCCTGGCTGCCCGCTGTTTCATTTGGTAAATGGGTTAAATGCAGAGGAAGAATTCTATGCTGTTCACAATGTGAACACATTTAATCTGAAAACAAAGTATTTGTGCAGTGTTTGTTCCCTCTTTGCTGCAGTAGCAGTCTCTACTCTTTAAACTAGACATATACCAGAACCCTGCAATAAGGATTTGATTGTCTTCAGCCACAAGAGCATTAGAGAAGCCCTAATGTACTGATGTTTGATGATTAGTTTTGGATCAAAAATATCATCTCATCCTAAAGGTACCCACTTGTGGTTCATGAATCCCAGAGAAAGCAGTTCTAACTGCTTCACAGCCCAATTGTTGGTGTAGAGGAACATCGGTTAAAGGTGGTGTCATATGCTGATGGACAAAGGAAGAGTCAACATGATACACCTACAAACTGGTTAAATTTTCAACTATCTGTTGCTTCAAATCCAGTCACTGGACTTTGGTTTTTCACATTTGGCCTGTCCCAAAGTTGACAAATATGTGTTTTGTGTACTCTTACACACATTTATGTGCTTTCTGGTAATTGTTACATTTGTATGTACAAAACCACAGGCCCATTTCTTTTTTAACACTTACACTTGTTTTAGCAGAAGACCAGTTAATCTGAAACAAGTCTGTACAGCAGCATGTGACCATTTTTGTTCTGATCCAGATATCACAAAATGTGGAATTTCACCATTTTGTCCCTCCAGTACCAGTTTTCTGACTTCAGTCCCACAAATTTGAATCATTATTGGCTAAACTGGAAAGTCCACAAAGGTTTTGCCATCCTTCCTAAAGAGGAGACTACCGAGTTCACTTGTATGGACATGCCGGCCCTGCCGACACCAGTCACGTGTTTTGATGGGTGTTTTTGGCACAAAATTCTTTTGCGCCAAAGCATTTGCAGTTACAAAACTCTCTCCAAATCTCAGTCTGGATGAACATCATGGGCTTTATAGGTTGACTCACAACAGTGCAAGAGCCCATGTTTAAGTGTATTTTTTTCACTAATGACTGAGTAAGTAACAAAGTAATGAAAACATTTATTTTCACTAGTCTTAATTTTGTCTTCCAATAATCAGATCGCATGCTCCCTTAGGCCTCCCCGACCATGTCAGCTGCAAATGAGTCTCGGAGGGCTGTGTTGAGGGGGAGGTGTTGAGAGAAAGTCCACAGGCCCGAAAGGCTTCTGCCATACTGAATTACTGCCACTGGAGATACTGCCGCTGTTTACCTCCATAAACACTCTCTTGTCACAACAAGCGTCAATCAAACCCACTGACAGGCCGGTTAGTTAGAGCTGAAACCAGGGGAAGGAAATAAAGAGTTTATATGATGTGTGGAATAAGACATGGTAATGATGTCCTAAGAAGGATTTGGTTTTCTGACCCATGGCTTATATTTAAAATTTAAATGTCTTGGTAAACATTAAAGGACTCATATCATGGAAAACTGATTGTGAAACATGACAATTTGATGTACAATTTAAATATTCTTAAGCTTTCACAACATACCATTCACTCTTCACTCTATATAGTACACAAACCACCTTGCCCTGCGATCAGAAAGTGGTGGGTTTGAATCCCAAGACTGCTAGTGGCACCTTTGAATTACCCTTAAGCAAGGTTCCGTCCACACATTCCTCTGCGGGTGCTGTGTTCCTGGCTGTCCGCTGCTTCACTTGGTGAATGGGTTAAATGCAGAGGAAGAATTTCATGCTGTTCACACTGTGTGCTGTGGTGTGTTCACGTATGATGCTTTACTTTTCTTTTTTTTTAAACCCATGAGTCGCTCCATTAGGTAGACCAACTTATTCCTACATTCATTCTTAATTTTTCAGCACCACAAGGTGTAGCTTACAATTACAGACTGTAGTCTATCTGTAGCTTACAATTGCAGACTGTAGTAAAGGGTAATAAATGATGCAGAGAAATCTGCATCATTTATTACCCTTTACCCTGTTTATCAATGGTCAGGACCACCCTCCGGTAAGCAGGTATTATCTGGGTGGTTCTTTCTCAGTGACATTCACATGGTAGAGGTGTTAGCATGTGTTGCGCTGCAAAGAGTGTATCAGACACTGGTGTTTTTTAAATACTGTGAACTCTATTAGACACACCTACTTTGCTGGTCCACCTTTTAGACAAAGTTATTGATGATAGTTAAACTGACGCTTAGTCAGATAATGGTCATTAGTGGTCAGGTTTTGGACACGGGACACTGTTGGCTGGATATTTTTTGTTAATGGAGTTTTCTCATTCCAGCAATGACAAATGTAAAAACCCAAGCAGCACAAATAGTAACATACCAGTACAATGGGGCCGAAGTTGATTTTTCCAGACATGTCTGAAGATTTTAATGCAAACGTAACTGTTTACTTCATACATTTCAGTAACGAGGTACAATACGGGGGAAACCAGTCAGAAATGAGGTAATTTATACAAAGCAGCATGCTTTATGTCTGTTTAAAAGGACTCACTCTCCTGCCCCCTCTCTTTGTTTTTGAGGAGTTGAAGTTTCTGCTCTCGCTGCTGTTTCTCCAGCTCCTGCTCCACGCGGTGCTTCTCCATCTTCCTCTGGTGCTCCAGCAGCTCTTGCTGGTGCTGGAGAGCCAGCAGCTCTTGTTGATGCTGGAAGAGGAAATAAGTTAAAACATCAATTCATTAGGCCCTTGTCATATCACCCTTCTTGAGTTGTCTATGTCCAAGTGATTTATCAGGTTTGGTTGAATTATAGTGTATGACACTAATTTTCACAATTCAGTTTCGTTGTGTTCAAAATGGTCACTGACCTAATTATGTAGTACAGTGGGAAAACAGCAATGCAATATTTAAAGAACATAACTGTGTTGGAATTAATTTGTGATTCAAGCTGTCTGGTGACAAATGGTACGCTAAATGGTTACAGGTCCTGAACTGTTATCAGAATCAGAAAACTTAATTGATCCCTGAGAAAACTGCTTATGTGATGACTGCAAAGACACACAGAGACAAGAACAACATATAAATCTAAAAATCTGTAGAAAAAACCTCAATATGAAAATACACTATGCTATATACAGAACACTGTGGTAAGCTTTCTCTATTCTGTTGTAGTATGATAAGTGGAAAAACCAGGATACACCTTGATGCTTCCTGTGTAAAACCCAGGCATTGGTGGCATTAACTGCAGTGAGATTCTCCTATACCAGTGTCCATCTATTAGAATGAACACATTCATTTCACATTTGTTGCTTTGGAATTCAATACCAATAAAAAATGACTGTATGACAGATATGCATACCACTTCAGTCATAGTTTGGCCACCACTAAACAATGACTAACTCAAAAAATAGTGAACTTTAAAGTAGTGCACCATGATAGGATATACAAAACTTTTGCTTGACACTTTAGCCTGACAACACACACAATTAAACAACACACTATGATAAGAAACTGCAAGTGATCACACTGGAAGCACTTTAGATTGCCGTAAATGTAGATTAAGCAGATCAGAGAGGAACTGTTGTTTTTTACCTCCACAACTCCCCCAGGAGCTCAGACATGGAACACCAGTGCCTCAGGTGTGTTCTATAAATAACCACTCCAGATGAGCTGGCACCTGTAGCTGCAATGCTATGTGTGTGTGTGTGTGTGTGTGTGTGTGTGTGTGTGTGTGTGTGTGTGTGTGTATGTATGTGTATTCTATATCTTTCATTGGTACTTGAGCTGCCTGTCATACTCAAACCTTTTTTTAATTTTTTTATTTGGGATATCTTATAGCCCAAAAAAAAGAACTGGAAGATGTCCTACTTTAGGAAAAGTATATAATGGTTATGAAAGATAGTATTTACAGTATTCCATGCCTTTTCTCTTTTCTCCCACTATAGTCTCTCTCAAGCATACCTTCTAACATAAAGAGAGCAGCTCTTTATACCACCTGTCTCGGAGGTAAGCAATTTCCCCCGGGATCAATAAAGTTTTCTGATTTTGATTCTCTTGGTGTGATCAGGGGGCTTTACTGAAGCCATTCATCAGAGCTTCATTTGAGTGTAACTTAAAGGCTACTTGTAAAAATACATAAATAAGTACATGCATAAGTGAACTATAAAAAGTGCGTTACATGACAGAATCCTTCTCAGGAGAAGGCAACCTTAGACAACATCTCCATTCACCTAACATGCACTGCTAATTACTAGCCAGGCACACCAAATGTGGGCGGCTAAATGAACGGTGTGTACAATAGAGCAAGGACACGGCTACAAACGAGCCAGCATTTCGACCAAGGTAAAAGTAAACAGTTCTGGCATCTGCAGTATACACTGCACCTAGAGACCTTCAGTAGCCAGGCCTGTACCAATATTTGATTAATTTAATTAAACATAATTTCATCGCTCATGTTTTTTTTGCTTTTGAGGGTTTTTTGGGCTCGATGGCAAAAAGCTGGCTCAGGATCACGAGGCCGGGGTCTCACGCAGCCACTGATGTTTACAGTTAAATTTTCACTACCTCAGTTACCTATGCATAAACAGTGAAGAGAGAGAGAGAGAGAGAGCAAGAGCGAGACCAAAAAAGAGAGAGACACACACACAGAGACACACAGAGACACAGACAGAGAGGAAAAGACATTAAACGGGAACATTTAATACATTTACCAAATGTATGCATAAATAAATGTATTTTTTAATTCATTCCGAGTGGGTTGATATGAAACAATGCATTCTAGAGATTTAACCAGTCAGAAGGTGATAGGAAGAAATTTTCTGAAGAGATTAATACTCTAAAAATCTTTTTGAAAAGTCAGAACTTATTACTTGAAATGGTTACAAAAATGTCTGAGGCATTGTTTTAAAACAGGTTTGAGGGAGGTTTTGGTTTTAAACATTTTATAAATTAATTTATGGAGTGGTACAAAAAAAATGCTTGCTTCTATACTTATGGTCTATCATCAGCCTCAGATTTAACCAGGGCTAAATGCTAAAATGTCTCATTATATTCAGCAAATGTCCCAAAACAAATGTCATTTTTTATTGTATGATTAACATCATTCAACTTTTTATTTGTTTTAATTAGTTTTATTTTTATTTTGTGTGCCCATTTATATCTTTAATGTTGCTGAATTTCAGTTACTGAGGACAAGAACGGCTCTTATAAAGATTATTACCTACACTGCCACTAGGATATGTGTAAATTAAGCAGATAAGTAAGATGTGATAAATAAGCTGTGCAATGTGCTCACAGTATGTGTCCTGACCTTGATGTGCTCCTGCAGCTGGGCTTCGTGCTGGCGCGAGAGCTGCTCGTGCTGCCGCTGGAACTCTGCGATGAGGAGCTGCCGCTGGACTTGCTGCTTGTGTTTGAGTGCCAGGAGCTCCTGCTGCAGCTGCTGCTCTCGCATGCCTGAGTCCACTGTGTCTGAGACCAAACCCACACTAGAGCCTGAACCGGCACCTACACTAGAGGACTGATCCACACGCAGGTCCATTGGAATAGCTGCTGGTGGAACTCTCAGAGGCAGAGCAGTGCTGAGGTCAACTGCAGAGGGAGGGGAAATAAAGACAGAAAGATATTACATAATAACAAACAACAACAACAACAACAACAACAATAATAATAATAGAGAAAATGTGAAGTGTGATTCCATGGTTGCTATAAAACCACACGTAGCTGCATGAAATAACCGGCTCCTACCAAGCCATTTATGGTTAAGGACAGCTGAAAACACATGTAGCTGCATTCAGGGGCTGATTATGTTTTAATTAAACCACAACAAACATCGAGACATCTCTTTTTTCAGCCTGAGGAGCTGCCTTTTGGCCTGGTAAGAACAAGAGAGCATTATAAAATAAAACAAAGAAAAAAGAAAAAGAAAATAGATAAAGATGATGGCACAGATACAGGGAAGATTGAGAGGTCAAAGAAAGACAGGAGAACATGCTGGCAAGGGAATGAGAGAAAAAAGCAGTTCATTGAAGCTACTTGATTGTCAGATTTTTCATTTAAGCTGCCTACTGCAGGTCCCACAGGTTGCAGGCAAAGGGAGCAGTGTGGAACTGTACATAGATCAGCTGGCCAAAGCCACAAAGAGGCCATTGAGGAACTGGCCCGGCGGTCCAGCACTACCTACATCAGGAAAAACTCCAAGACCAATGGCTTCCTCCACATCAGCTCTGAATAAATAGCAGTGGTAGGGGGGAAATATTTGTTTACAGGCTAACAAACAGCTCGAGAGATGCTGATAGATTTACCTGCAGCTCTGTCTGAAGCTTGATGCTAATGACCCTCAGACCACAATGCAAATGTGCACAATTTCTGTCTCTCACACACATACGTTCATGGCATTCAAGTGACTCCCACTTTCCTCTCTCTCACTCACACGCGCACACTCTCTCACTCACTCTCTCACACACACACAAACAGACACCACTGACAGACACTGATATGCCATGATTCATTGTCAAATTATCACTGGAAGCCATAGTGGTAATAGCTCATGGTACTTTTCAAGCCAATAAGGCTGTGGGGAAATTAACAGCATGGCACTTCTCAAGGTGCTTCTTTCTTGTGGAAGTAAATGAGGCCCAGCCCAGCGCTCGTGGATTAGCAGAGATGCAGATCGGAGCAGTTGAGCTGAGTTGGCAACACAGGCCGAGAACGGCTGCCCAACATCACATAAGCAGCATGTTACTATAGAATGTTAACAGAAGACATTTTCAGTAATGAACTGACACTTCAAACGCACACAACATAGCAGATGATCCAGTACAGCAGCAAACTCCTGGGCTATTACAGTCAGCTTCCAGCAGTTCTGAAGATGCAGTGTAACTGACACAAGTAACACATATATGATACAAGACCAAGATACAAATCTTTCATATCAACATGTAGACTATTCCCTAATATGTAAAAGAAGCACGGCTTACACTAAAGACACATTTTGGTGCAGAAATTGAATTTACACATTTCCTATGCTGCAAATGTAGTTGTTTACTGGGTTTACTGCAAACATATTTGTCTACGATTGTTGTGAGGCAAATCTTTAATGAAAAGTGCATGCTCTTCAAACCATGATAAGTTCTCCAATTTCAGTAATCTGAAATTAGGCCTGTACCGATAAAGGCACCTTAATGCTTGACTGCAATTAATATGTTAGTTTAAGCAGCTAATAAATTACAGGTGGCCAAATGATCTGATTAACTGTCCTGCATTCTTGCAAACATTTAAGAGGTATATGAAAATGCAAAAATATGAGGAAACAACACTTCTTATGCAAGCTTACATATGCCAATTACATTACTTGGCACTGCCCTCTAAACATGTTATAGCAATAAGTTTACATTTACAGCATTTAACAATTTGGGGTTAAGGGTCTTGCTCAGGAACCCAGTTGTGGTTGGGTTCGAACCCATGACCTCTCGGTCCAGAGGCAAGTATCCTAGGCCGCCACTACCACCGCATAAATGTGTCTCTGAGAATGTGTTTACTGTTTTCTTCTAGTATTTCTTGTCTGTTTGTTTGTCTCCACCTGAAATTTATGTGCTGCTTGTTGTGAAGAGTGAGAGTATGGTAAGTGATCCTAATTAGCCTAAGCAATTGCAGTCATATGAAATAACTGCGATCAGCCGATCAATCAATAATTGTTACAGACTTCTCAAAACAACTTGCTTACTTGTTTTTCTCATTATATGACATTCTAACAGACAAAAGTGAAAAACAATAGACATGCTGAAATGGAAATTGAATATGAATGTTAATCCATTTTTGTCTAAGGTGTGTCCTATAGTGTTAGAAAGCACATAAATCTACTTATACACTATATTAATTTTGTTGCCACTATTCCTTTGAAAAGCTCCAGTGCTCCAGAGTTACAAAGTAGATCACATTGCTTTTTTAAATAGCTGCATTGTACACCGGGAGGGTGACTCCCACTGCTCAAATAATAGACTAACATTTTAGAAAACAGGACCCTGTCTTTAATTATTGATTTCCAAATGATAAAAGAGAGGGGAAGTCAAAAGGGAATGACAAAAAACGAGGGATGTATGAATACAGAGAAAAAGGGTTCCAAGACTTTATTACTTTTTACAACAGGGACAACCCCCCCCACCCCCACCCCGCCACACACACACAAACATGAGCGGACTTACAAAATAAAAACCATACGGACACACTTATTGCCGCCCTGGTGGAGCTTGCTGTACACAGGGTGCCAGATAGCCATGAATGGTTATGGAAATATGGCTGACAATTTTGGAGTTTGATCTCTTGTGACTTCACACACACCAAAACCATAGCAACACACCCACAGTGCTGACAAACTAATGCTTTCCTAGCCAAGGCTGGATGCATTTGTTTAAATGGGCAATATAATTCAAATCATGCTGCCATAATATCTATTACGATGCTGCAGCTCAGGGGGTGACTGAAGCATTGCCACGATTATGAGAAGGATTGTGTGCACCGAAAAAGAAAGATTTTTGAGGTTGATAAAATAGCAAAAAGTTCCACTTCAAAATGCAACCAATCTATTCATTTGACCAAGAGCAAAACAGAAATTAAAATGCAAGAAATGTATGCTGAAAGTAAGAAAGAAGTCAAATATAGGGAACGTACAAGTGAAATGGACCACAGAACAAGTCCAGGATGTACTCTATGCAAGCCATTAACTTCATACTAAAGTTAAAGTTTTACCATATAACCTGTCTATCACTCTTCTCTATCTCTGATGGACAAAGCACCAATAGATATGCACCCAAAAACCCTTGTCAAACCTTACAGCACTAAATGATTTTCCCATTTTCATCAGTACAAAACCTGGAATAAGCATCTGAAACAATTTATAAAAATATCTGAGCAATGCTAACCCTTATGTGAAGGACAAAGAGAGGTGGACCTATATAAGACGAAATGACAAGATAAAAGACAAGAAGCACTCATTTTTACGGTGGAAAAGATAACTACATCAACTCCTGTTTCCAAATATTATGGAACAGAAACCTTTCATTAACACTACGCTGCAGATAGTCATAGGAGAAGAATGTGGGGTGTGTATCTTTCTTACCCATCAGTGCTGTGGAGGAGTGTAGGGAAAGCTCTCTATGGGACAGCCTCTCTGACTCTCTCTGTCTCTTGTTTCAGAGCAAGTCGGCTGTGATCATCATTGTGTCTCCACAACTACTCCGTTCCTTCGCTGTTAATCTCCCCGTCTTCTCCCTTCTGCACTCTCTGAACTCCCTCCCACTTTCTGTTCACACCCTACCGCTCTGCTTCAGTCTCACCCTCTCTATCTCTCTTTCTGATGACATCAGGAGCCAGTCTATGGCTGAATCTTAACATGAAATACGTCCCGTCTCCCCATACACACACACACACTCACCTTAGCTCTGACACTCACACAGCAACCCACAAAGTGGCGACTTTAGTTAACCCTTTACGTTGTCTTCAGTATTTCATACAATTGATTCATACTATGTTTTCATTCTACCCAATAGCGAGTTTACACAATAAATTACTAAAATGTTAAATTTATATTCTGCATGTATAACTATTTTGTTTGTTTCAATTGTAAGTTTTTCTTTCTGAAAAACAAAACTGTACACACACCTTTCTGGTGAGTTTATTTTACCTTTAAAAGCACAATTATTGTTACCATGTGCAAAAAAACTAGCAGGACTACGGTGATATGAATACCGCCACCTAGTGTCCAATTGGTGTTAGAGAATGCCTACAAATGCCTACAATGTACAAACCTTTCAAGCTTCATATCATTGACCAATGTTAAGCCTGACAAATGCTTGCTGAAATCTGACTGGCTTTGAGTTATCAAGCCATCATTTTGTTCCCACTTGTTCCCAAATTTCATCCTGATATACAGATGCTGAGAAACAGTTATTTAGCATTTATAATGGCCCTAATCAGAAAGCTGCACCAAAAATCACTGCAGAATCATTTCTTGCATAACTTTATTTTTAAATTTATACTATATACTACATGCATATTTATATTTAACTATATACTATATTTATATTTTTTGATACACATGAGAATATAAAGTAAAAAGCTAGGACTAGTTCACAAAAGTTGGTTTCATATCTCATGAAAATGAGCAAATAAATCTAATCAGGTAAATCTCTAGTTCGCCTTTAGTTAATAAAAAAGTTGCTGTATCTGTAAACAAACATGTGGACCTTTCCTGCAGTATTGTCTTGAGAACTTTTTGGGCCCATATTCTAGAGTAGAAGGAGGGTCTAAAACTTAATGATCGAGTTCCATGTCTCTATATAAGGGCAGAATCATAATAATGATCATTTTAGGAAGAACATTTACACTACATTTACAGCATTTAGCATTCACTAACTACAGGGGACAGTCTCTCTGGAGCAACTTGGGGTAAAGGTTCTTGCTCAGAAACCCGGTGGTGGTATGCTGAAGATAGGATTCGAACCCTACTTCGAAGAACAACAACTGGGGTCCAGCACCTTAATAGTAAAAGACTACTGAGTAATTTTTTTCAGTCAACCAGCTACAACAACCTTCACACATTGTTCACATTTGTTCACCAGGTGCACAGCACACACAATCATACATTGTATTTCTAGTCAAATGTTAATGTAACCCATTGAGAGACCCCGAGAGACCTGGGGATGATTCGTTTCCTAACATGTGATTAAGCAACATGCAACCATGCATTTGCCTCTAATAGACTGATAGATCACCTGTATATAGGTAATTTGTTATATAGGTCGTATATGTCCATTTCCAATTTCCAATAATTATACATTAATGTGACTGCTCTCCTCAGCATGTTCTTCATTGTGACATAAGCAGCTTGTGCCCACCTTCAACAGGGGAATTGCCCAGTCAAAATTTAGAAGCCCATATAAACTTCAGAGACAGTGGCTATTGCTAATCATTAGCATAAAAGCACTGGGTAGTTCGGTAAAGACATGCTGCTTTACTCGAGACATCGAGACTGCCATATTTAAGATAAGAGAGATAAAAGTTTATTAGTCCCACAAGTGGGAAATTTGCATTGCCACGGTAGAAAGTGGACAGTACAAAGGTAAGAGCAACAAAAATAATAGAATAAGAACTGTACAACAGTACAGTATAAAAAGTACACTAATCTTATTCTCAAGATCTCCAGACTGTAGAGAACAGATTCAGAGCGTCGTCTTCAAACACAGATGTAGTCCTGGCAACCCTGCTCTGTCACACAACTGTGACATGTTTCAGTTCATTTCCTAGGGAGAGCCTTCATTCAGTTTTTGGTGGGTTATGGTTGGCCTTGTAAACAGCACATCAGTACCAGACTGTGTTCATTCTCTTTGGAAACTCGAGTTTACACACTCCCGTGATCAAGGAGGTCTAGGCAACAGAGCATACAAAGCTCCAAACAGTAGATCAAGCGCACCTCACATACTGCCCATCACCTAGCTTTCTAAAATTATTTAAATAACTAAGCATAGTTTCTTTAGCAGTTTGCAACAACAGAATTAAACTGAATATTTCCCATATTGCTTGACACAAAAGTACTATAAATAATGCTGCAAAATGCACTTTAAACAAATGTTTGTAAAAGAAAACTGTAATTAAACAAAAATATCAACTTATTTTAAAACCGACTATTACAAGTACTGGTACTCAAATTGAAACCAAAAATTACTTCAAAAGAAGAATTTCACAGAAGGCAAGATATCCCCAAATGTCTGAAAGGCATGCCGTCATCAAATAAATAGTACAGATTTTCCTTAAATACTGTAAGTAGAATAAGTGCTTAAAAAAGTAAGTGATCAGTTCCATAATTAAAGATGAACAACTCTGTTGCTATAAATGTCAGATAAAGTTTAGTTTTTGAACGAAATGAAACTCTGTGAAGGGAGTCCATCCTTTTTGACCTTGTGAAAAGCCATCAAGTGTTCAAGTCTAGCTTTTCGGTGCAACATCTGGATTGCCTTTTTCCCTTCAACATCTGGACCGCTGTGTGAGCAGGTCAGTGGCGTGTCAGAAATTACTGCACAGGGTATATCTCCTCCATCTGCCATCTCAGCCCCTGCCTGCAATGACGTCAAAGCCCACCTCACGTTTACAGAGATGAAGAAGATAAGAGATTGTTTCACTTCCAAAAGGCCAAGAATGCAACATGACTCTCAAGCCTTCCCTCACACGGCTGTTTCGAAGTTTATGCTAGCGAGTCCGCTGCTGAGGCTGTGGTTATGTAAGCTTTTTTCCTGCATTTGGACACGTTTTGTGCTCATAATAATGGCTTCTTGGACCAAGTTTGTGGCAGCCACTGCCAAGAGAACAGCACGCAGACAGCGACCCGGCAGCATCGGCTTTGATAACCTCCTGTGTAAGGACTAGAGCTCCACATCAAACAGTGCCTGGCTTCTCATGACCTCTGACCAGACAAAGCAAACACACAAACACTTTTTGTTTGGAGAAGAGTGGAAGCCAATTCCTTCAGGAGGGATGGGCTGTCCACCACATTCTAGTCAAAGTAAAGGACCCACCCTCAAAATGTTTTAAATTCTTATGCCATCTGAACCAAAAGAATGTTCCAAACTAACTATATAGATCAAAACAAATATATAGATCAGTGCTAATATTAGTAAAAATGGTGTTATAGCTGTCAAAGTACAGTGTTCACCTCACCCCAAAATGCAAAATACACACTGCCCACTGTGTACTTTTAAATAGATTAAAAAAACTTGTTAGTTTGGACAAATATGAGATGATATGGCAGTCTCTTGTTTACTGGCTTAGTTCTAACACCATGCTCAAGTCTTGTGGTGGCTTCACTAGATCAGGTATTGTTCTCGCTGTTATTTATATGCTTCAAAACAGCCCCACACTATAGGAGACAAGAAAGTGAAATGTATAATGGCTGTGAAAATACACAGATTACATATCTGTATTACTGTAAGAAAGTGACCAGAAGCACATTCAACTCCAAAAAATCTGTGTTACATTTTAGTCTGCGCTACACTGTGTCTCTTGCTCAACTGTTGTACTACCTACCCACTACTGTTTACTTCTGTCAGTGTGTCCAACACATACACTGAGCAGCATGCACTGTTATTTATAAGTGCCTGTTCCAAAGTAGGCAGGCAGAAAGAGACAGAAGGCCGTATAAATAAATGATGCTGTTGTAGTTATCATGGTGAAAAGCACCTCCCTTCCTCCCCCTCTCTGTCTGTCACACACATACACTCATGGTTCTGGTTTCTTACGATGCTGAGAAGAAGAAAAAAGGTTAACTCAAAAGACAAAAAAAAAAAATGCTCTGAACCTGTGAGTGATGCTTTATTTATGGGCCTGTTCCTGAGATTCCTCTCACACTTCTTATTTGAGGGTCAAGGTTCAAGGTTACTTTATAGTCATCAGCAGCTGTGAACATGTACATAGGGAGATGAGACATTTCTCCAAGGACAAATAACATATAACAACATTCACTTACGGCATTTAGCAGATGCTTTTATTCAAAGCGACTTCCATTCCATTTCCTAACTACAGGGACAGTCTCCCTGGAGCCACTGGGGGTTAAGGGTCTTGCTCAGGAACCCAGTGGTGGTGCTGAAGGTAGGATTCAAACCCATGACCTCTTGATCC
>JBBJLS010000109.1:5258240-5275240 GCA_037577275.1 Bryconaethiops microstoma | reverse complement strand
CGATGATAAAAACAGCGTCTAAATGAGTTGTCTCTAACGTGCTGATGACGTCGTGGAGTTTGCCGAGCGCTGCTGTGGAGTTAGCTCGCGGCGCGATGTAAACAACGGCCAAAAACACAGCTGAGAACTCCCGCGGCAGATAGTAGGGGCGGCATTTCAGCATTAAAAACTCCACGTCTGGCGAACAGTGCTCGTGGACAAGTGACTTAGACACTTGAAAGAGGATGAGGGGGCGTGGTGGCAAGCTTCTTTCCAGTGGCCAGGGTTCCCCCAACCTCAGCTTCATTGGTCCGGGAACCCAGACAGCGGGAGGATGCGGCCCGGACATCACAATAGCCCCTCCGAAAAAATCTGAGATTTTATTTTTAGACAATATCGCCCACCTCTAGTATTCAGCCATGCAGGTCGCCTATGCTCTGAGGGTACAGCAATATAAGCCGTCCCAGGAGCCCTTAGTATGTAGCAATCCGCGCTGCTTGTCCATGATGAGTTGGTCTAGGGAGAGCCCTAATCGTGACATGCTAGGTCGAGATCTCTTCTGAAGACAGCCGTGAGAGCGGGCTCGTACAATCCACTCGTGGCAGCGAGTATGCGAAATCTGATAGTAAACTCTTCTGCAGAGCTCAGCCTTTCCCAGAGCTGGAGTAGACACATGCTGCTTGACTTCCCCTTGTCTAAGTGGTCGAACAACATCTGAAAAAGACTCCGCATAGTCGTGAATAATAGAGCTGCCTGATCCGTAACCGCTGGATCAGTACTGACACCTTTTGCGAGGGTGTCAAATGTGGGGAACTCCGCAAAATATAATTCACACACCATGATAAATTTATGGTACCCAAATGGATCACACCTATACCTCTCTGGAAGAGACCCGTGATGGGCTGGAAGGAAGTGTATAGGAGTGGTCTGTGTTGGTTACGGAGGAGGCGTGCGATTCAGTAGGTCCGACACCGCACTTGCCAGCTGATTCAGACGGCCTTGGTGGTCTGCAAGACGCTGAAGCATCTGAGCGTCTTCATCAAAGGGCAACGAGACTCCTGCTGTGTCCGTGGTATTGGTGGGATCTTCTATCATGTCGGGGCTCCAAGGAAGGAAGACACAGAAGCAAGAGTGTGACTCAAAAGATATGGAGGCTTCAATGTATAACGTAAAACAAAACTTATAGGTCACTCGATTGAGGATAGTTCTTTAACTGAGGGTAACTCATTCTTAACATAAACACGTAGAGAATGTGAACTGAAGACAGTCCTTCAACTCAAAACACTGAAGACCTCACGCCAGTTCCAGACAAGGGATGAGGGTAATACTCAACTTTGGACGCAAAGACGTTGCTCCCTAGTGAGGGCTAACCCTATGCATTTCACTTCTAAGGAGGAGTCTTGAAGAGGAGAGTAATGTGGCTTTGTGCCGTGCTACAGCCATGTTGAAATCAGACCAGTTGGAGGACTCTCCACCTCGCTGGTCAGCACCAGAAGAGGAGATAACGGTAATCAAAGTCCACTGACAACTACACATACAGAGAAAGGTGAAGGAGTGTATGATGGATAACCCCGAGAGGAAGATGAAGGTTTGTTATGATGGAGATCCCACACCAGACTACTGGAGGTGGCTGGATTAAATACCACAAACAGACCAATAGGAACAAAAACACAATCTACCTAAACGAGGAACTAACTCAAATTAACAGACACGAAAGGAGAGACAGTTAGGCTGAATGAGCGGGTGCTTAGCAAGACAATCAGAACTCTGAGCAACGACAGCTCATTCTGTTCAGGTGCGTTGCTAAGCGCCGTGCCCAAACATAAACAACCCAGTACAAGAACGAGGGTCCGTGGCAGACAAGCTTCCTTCCAACTGCCCAGGTTCCCCGACCACTGCGGGAAGGTGTACCGGATACGACTCAGAAGTCACAGTCCCGTGCACTTTATTGGAAGCCAGAAAATGTTCTGTCTACACAGTGAAGAATATGCAGTAACCAAATTAAAGATTACCATGTAAAAACTGTAGGACTGTTCCTAGAGGTGGTAGTCAAGAAATGTGTAACTATGTAAAACCATAAAAATGCAATAACCTAAGGAAATCACTTGCAATGTCAAATTAGGGTTGACACATTTCACTCAAATTAGGTTTGACAACTCAAACTGTTGTTTGTTCAGGGAAAATTAAAAGGTGCATTTTTAAAAAATTTAAGTAGCTGCAATTAGTCAATAAGGTAAGAAAAAAAGGGCAGAGGTAAAGTATAAAGACAAAAGATGGGGTCTGTGAATGAGATCTGGTTGATGAAGAAGGATTTTTAGGAAGTAGCCTAAACTTAAATGCTACTTCATATTGGAGTACTACTTATTCATGTCTATGACTGTTGTATCCACATCAGTTCAACCAGTCTGATGATGAGCAACATGAAAACCATTAGTTACAGCGTTATTCTACAGCAAATATCTAGTTTAAAGCTGGGCTACAGAACAAGATCACTGGGCTTCATTAATTCTATAAAACTTGACAAAATCAAATGCAATCTGGGTCAAACCCTAAAATAGCAACTAAGCTATTGGGCTAAACGGGAAGGAGGCTATTTTCTAGTCTGCTAATGAGACAAAGCGTCAGAAGCAGCCCCCTGCCCCAGAAAACACCTAGACTCCAGCATTAGAACCTATACCATTAAAACTGAGTATTTTGTCACAAAGGAGTTTTACAAACGCCATCTGTAGCAAGTCAACAACTTCTAGGTAAGCTTGTTTATGCAGGTCTTCTTCTGTCTAGTCTTCAGTATATCAGAAAATCCACTTTAAATATATTTAGATCATAGATCACAACACTGTACTGACATTTTAAAGGCAAGTTTAACTTTTACAGTATAACCTATTAATATTGTTGACATTTGCAGACTATTTTAAAGAAAATCAAACAAGCATTCATTACAATACAGTAAGTCAATTTCAAGGCATTCTCATTCACATGAAGCATTTAAAAAGTGGCCTGGGATGGTCAAGAACCTAGTTCTTGTCCATTTAATCCCACACTTTCATTAACTTTGTGTAGAGTATCTGCATGTTCCTGTTTCAACAAATATGATTAACTTTGACAAATCTGCAATTACCAAATCGTAAAAACTGTTCTGAATCTGAAAAATGCAACTGAAATGCTGAAACAGACACAGAAAGTATGCACCCAATCTATGGAAGAATGGGCAAGAATGCACATAAAATCTCAAGAGACTGCTGTAAAATGACAGTGTTATTAAGGCAAGCAGATGAATAGTATTAGCAAGGAGACAAACATATTTTGGAATAAAAATGTTCAGTAAGCTTTTCTTGTTCAGTAAGCTTATATCATGATACACTGTCCTGTGGAAGCTCCATCTAAATATTGTTTTAATGAAATACGGAGCTGATTAATGTTCTGAAGTCAATGACAATATCTTGCTTATTATATCTTGACTTACTTACTACCAGGCAAATTAAATTAATTTAATCTATGACCTGCTAGGCCTATCAAAACAAGTATTTCCCACACAATTAATGGTATATTAACCACCATCAAAGTATATTTGGCTACACATATTAGAATTTTTATTTTATTTAACTAGTGGACAATTTTCCCCTCACTCTAACCCGCCAATACCAGTTCGTTCTGCTGTTGTAAGCAGGGTCCACTAACAGCTGTAAGAAACTCAACAAGAGAGAAAGAAAGAAAGATTCTCTGGTATTATAAGTAAAGGACACGGTGGATGTTTTTAAGCACAGACCAAGTAAAGTAACACCCCCTCTTTATTCTGTTGTTGAAAAGCAGATAGCAGCAACTACACTGTTTTGGCAACTACAAAACCCAAGAGTGTATTCAGCACACATAATGACCTCTGTTAAGGATAGCTAAGGACAGACTCCTAGGGTCAGTATCCCAGATACAGATTAAGCCTAGTCCTGGATTAAATGTGAGCAGAGATTTTCCATTGAGTGGGAAAAGGTAGTACAAGACTAGGCTTAATCCGTGTCTTGGAAACTGAGCCCTAATTTTTTATACATTTACTCAACTGATATGAGTGTTCAAAAGTATTTTAATACAGCTAGGGATGAGGGAGGATACAGCTAAGGATGAGGGAGATGAAGCATCACAGGTCTCCAGTGTAAAATGTGAGAGATTTTTCAACCATGAACAGCATAAGTAAATTAAACATATTATGCATGAAATCTAGTTTGCGTCCATTTTTTGTTTTGTTCATCTAAAGCCAGGTGCCAAAATTGACCAAAGAAACAGACTGAAAGAGGAGAACCTGGCTGCATGTTTGTGGATATCAATAAACAGAGCAGCACCACAGGCATAGTCATTTGCACAAACATTAAGTGCCCTGACAAACATGTTTATACACATAAAAGAGAATTTTGTCTGTTTTTTTAAATTATTATTTTCTTTTTCATACTCTTCCGTTGTGTGTAGATGAAGGGGAGGGTTGTGGGGTTGACGCTGTGAAATATGTTATATGTTGATAGTAAAAATTCTCAATAAATCAGAACCTTAAATTAAAAGTCTCACAGATTTGTTGTTCGTCACACAACTTTTTTGTGTCAGCAAAGAATGCCGACCCTATTTCTGACTTGTGGGAAACACTGCATACTGTATACTTATTTTTAACTAAACTTGATATGATTATGATCTTTACATCAATGTCTGACATGGATGCAAACAAAAGCCCAAAATGTCAAAAGGCCGGATGGCAAGAACAGCATCTGTGTAGACTGTAATTGGTGCTGTCAGGACTTTGGCAGAACATCCAGTATCTCTCTCTTCCTCTTGACGGGCACAAAAACTCTGACACCACGACAACTCCTGCTCTCCCCACCGGTCTCCTTTCTCTGTACCCTGATTCCAATTAAAATCAGCACGCTTCTGTGCATACTCTGAAAACAAAGTTCAGACCCCATGAAGGCCCTATTTGTTTAGTGCCGCCACACAACCTTTTGTGATGTGAGAACAAGCACAATACCCTCGTACAAGTCCTAATGGTGTCCCCTTTCCCCAGGCCCATGAGCCAGGCCCCTTGTTCTAGCAGCAATAACTTTGTACTATGAGGCTAATGGCTCCATCAGTGATACCAAGAGGTGCCAGAGATTGCCATGTGGCAGATGAACTAGCGCAGCAAGCTTATTTGATCACAGAGTTCATCTGGAAGCCCAGAAAGAATGGAACAGATATCTGACGAGTCTCCTCAAATGCAGATGTACGGTGGATGAGTAATACGGCAAAAACATAAAATCACAATACTCTTCACAATTCATGCTATTAAAAATTTTATCTGTTTGTATTATGTTTTCTAAATCTGAGGTTAGTTAACAAGTAGGAACAGACAAAAATGTTGTGGGAAGGAAAGCATGAGAGACACACAGCCATTTACTGTTTGAACATTACACTCCCTTCATTTCTCTCTTGCTTCACTGCCAGGTTGCATGGCTTCTGTTATAAAAAAGCTTACACGTTTCTAAATGATGAATTATGACACTGTAATGATGTATTTACAGTAGTTCCTTGGTTATCTTGAATACCTCGTGATTGGAACATTATTTAAATAAAAGGCAATTTCATTTCCTGTGTTTTACATCTTCTCAGTGGACCGCTTTCACACTTCTGTATTCAACACAGCAAAGGCACAGAACAGAAAATGTACTAGGCATTTTCTAAATCATTAATACTATGCACAGGCCTAAATGAGCTAATTGACTCGAGCAGAGCAGTAAAATTCACTCACAAGAACAGTTTCAGTCAATAGCACACACTCAATAGGCTACTCTTCCTTGAAGTTGCAGAAACGGGTAACATATAGAGAGAGCACAGAGCACTGTAAAATGAATTAGAAATCCTTGCACAAACTGCATTGCTAATTCACGAAAACATTCACTTCTCCAACGGTTTTACTTCACAAAGCATTGAAAGTGGTTTGGTAAAACTCCTCTTGTGCATCAATAAAGAAATTTTCCTTTTACAAACGGTGTCTCACTAACACATCCACATGAAAACCCCAAGAAAAAGAAAAACCCGCCAGCTGGGCTCTCATTGGCTGATACCCAGCACGTGAATCTGCTCTAGTACCCTGCTCACTCTCATGCCACCCGTATCTTTACAGTTTTTCAACATAATATGTACATTCACTTCACTTGGAAAAAAAACAGAAATGTTTGGGGGTTGTTTTTTTTTACAAAATGAAATGAAGTGAAGGACAGCCCTTTTTTTTTTTAAAGTACATATATTTAACCCTCTACATTCTAGTCTGTTTCATTAATGTATTTTTCCTCATTCCTTACATGAAAAATATGAATTTGCCAAGATATTTTATTTTTCCTAATGTCTAGTATTTAAGATCTAGTACCATGGGTTACATATAGCATGCTGTTCCCACCTCCCTGAGCTCCCCTGACTCAGGGGCACAACATCTCAGTGGTGTGAAAAGAGGTATAAGGGTACATTCGGGAGAACTGAGAGACTTCACTATTTAGAAATAGAGCTTATTCTGTCTCCTCCCTCATAAACCATGAGTGTGGGTGAACAAGGAAGCATCCGCAGAGTATGGACTAGCACACCAGGATGGCTTTAATGTGACTGAAAGTATGCACTTCTCTGTTCATAGCCATTCTGCTTTAACACAGACAACAAATGCTCATCACTAATTATTGTGCTAGATGTTCCGGCAGGCATTAGCATGTCAAGAGCGTATTGTGGAGGCCTGTTCTAATTTTAGAACAGGCCTCCTGGAACACATGCAGGAAGATCAGAGCTGAGCAAGAGGGGGTTGGGGGTTGGAGGGGGGGTTGCAAAAACAATTGGCACGTTTGTTTGTGTTCTGCATGTGCAGGATCCGTGCAGATCTATAAATAGCGCTGGGTTAAGCCGCTCTGCAGTTCAAGCAGAACAGGCTTTTAATCCTGCATTCAACATTACCCCACTGAGATAAATATAAACAGCAGAGAGACAGAAAGATGGAGACAGATCAGCATTACTATAGAGTAATGGAGAGAGAGAAAATACCAGAAATGCATGAAAATTAATCTATTTAAATCTATTAATCTATTTAAAATATCAGACTCAAACCCAAATCACAGTACGCATTATTAATTTAAAGAACAGTTGTGAATGGGTCATCAGGTCTGACTGATGTGTCACTGATGCAATGTGTCACTGATGCATTCATAGCATTTCACATCAGCCACCTTGGATGCTACAGCAATTTTGCATGTTACAATATAAAAGTTTTAAAACTAAACAGAATGCATAATCCATATGTATCTTTATCAGGTCAGCAGAAGAGAAGAGATATGAAATCTAATCTTGTGCCTTACAACGAGAATATTAATACACACCAGGTGAATTGAAGATCAGGTGATCTTAAGCTATTGTTGATAAATGAAGGTGCACATGTGCTCGTGCTATAGGTGAGAAGTGAAATCATGACAGTTTGAGGTTGTTTCATATCTACTCTAGGTTAAAAAAACCCACATAAGACCACTTTTAGCAAAGTCACTGTGATGCAGTATTGTGATGATCAGCATCCTGATGGCATCACACTCATCAGGTCATAATATCTTAGTCATTACGGGTCTCAAGTTATAACGTGGTTTTAATATAATTTGCATAACTTTGTTTTCAAATGCATTTAGGGTTCTACAATTCTTAACTGTTATGTAATTAATTATCACATTACAGAATTTTTTTAAACAGTGAAATAAAGCAAAAGTAATGGCTAACTCTTCTACGGCTTATTTTTCTCCTTTTTGAAACAACTCTCACTTAGGACTCACAGTTGTGTGCCTCACAGCACTTAGAGGAGAACATTAATCACTTGGCTTTTCCACAGTGCGGAGCCCTGACTAAAACAGGACATTAGGACACTGGGCTTCTTCTATATGGATCCAGTAAAAAAAAAAAAAAAAAAAAAAACGTACCCAGCCACAAATGTTCAGTATGACTCATCCCTCAGCCCTACTGCATAAAATAGTCTATATTTGGATGTTTAAGCATAACACAGGTCAACAGGTCAAAATCATCAGAGATAAGTTTATGTGAGTTTTGTAGTGTTTTTCATATGTGTTTAGTTTTTCCCTAGCATGTACAGTTTTTGTGATGAAGCTAGTTGTATATTACATGATAGTAGTATAATTAGCATATAATAATCATACACTAAGCCTTTTTGAAGAAAAAGTGGTAGCTGACTGACACTGATCATTATATCTATGCCATAGTGTGAGCCTATCTAACTTTGCACTGAAAATATTGAAAGTTACTTGATTGGTGCCTGCGGTTTAATAAAAACTGCATTGCAAATCTAATATTACTCATAATTCAAAAAGTTGATGTGACTGAAAAAACTGAAAGCAGATCTGAAATCAGCATGAAAAATGGTTTAGATAAGTGTGTTGTGGTTTCATTACAAATTTTTTTTTTGTTGACCTGTGTAATCAAAGGGGTTCTTGGTATTACTAACATGCTTATATGCCCCCATGCATACAGTGCTGGTTTATATAAACTTTATGTTTACAAGTTTGACCGCAACACTGATCTTACAGTGTCATTAGACTAACAAAAACATGATAGCTTAAACAGAAACATGAACCAAACCTTCCCTAGGGTGAATAAACGTGATTCTGAAACCGGTGCTATCAGGGTGCTGACATGGGTTGACATTTCTGTGTCTCACAGACGAAGTAAACAAATCACACGAGGTGTGTAGAATTCATGTAACAATAACTCTGTGACCAAAAAAAACAACACTAGACATATCATTACTCGCAGTCAAAGCAAAACTGGAGGTTACTACTTTTAATGAGTCATTCACGCACTGTTCCTTAGTTGTTTGTTCAAATTTACTATGACCACATGTTTTTGTGTATATACATTGAATATAAGCAGTACCGTACTATGGTTCAATAAATGGAACAGAATTGTTCACTGTCTCTTTCGAGCCGCATGGTTTCTCAGTGGGATTTGGGGGATTAACCCAATTAGTCTGGTTAATACTGTCGCCTAAAAGCACTCCAACAACCTAAGATCTAATAAAGATATCCTTACTAACATCAACTCCTCGAAAGCGCTAAACATATCTTTGCTTTAAGTGTTATACAGTGTGGTGCACCACATTAAATTCATTTATAAATACATTTTACAAGCATCATAAACCAACATCACCATGTTCATTAATATATATCCAAATTAAATATCGAAAGAAATATCCAGAATTATGCATATTAAGAGGTCAGTCAGCTAGCAGTCAGTTAAATATTTATCTGTTTTAAAGACATGATAATTTAGTTAGAGGCAATCTTCGAAGAACAGGCACATTTTTCCAAGAGAATATTAATTAGTACTTTTGCTTGAAATGCCCATTTGTGAAATAATCATTTTATAGGGTTGAGAATATGCTATCAATTTTCATAGCTTGTCACAGCAACCTGCCAACTTTTGAACATTTTATTTCTACTAACACTTGTTTAGAAACCAAAGTTGCACAGAAGTGACAGGTCAAGTTTCATTGGAGAAAAAACATTACGATTGCGAATGCGTATATGGCTTTTGTACTGGAGCAGAAAGCAACAGAAAACAGTCTCTAAGAGCTATCACGTTTCACGTGCCCATGTTTTGACAAACACTAGCTTAAACAAAATGGAAACACCAGCGCCAATATTACACCTATTACTTTTCCAGTTTAAAACAATTAAACACTACAGATTCTTAGACACTTATTATATTCTTAAGCATTACTGTAACAGGTTATGGTCAATGTCCACTTGTACAGAGCAGATAAATAAAATACAAAATGAGTGGAACTGTATTTGGCTTGCTTTAGATGTACCTAATACATGAAAATATTAAATGTAATACATCTAACTGTACAAAAAAATATGGCCTAATTTTTAAGAGTGGTGTAAAGCATGCTACAACTGGACTCAATGTCAGTTAAATCTGGGTATAGCAGAAGAACACTGCGCGCACAATGTACAGTGCCAAATGTAAAGTTTAATGAAAGAAGAATAATGGTTTCTGTCGGTTTTACATGGTATGGGTCGAACCCATTAGTATCACTTGTGTCAGCATTTAATGACATTCTAAAGAACTGTCATTACAAATTTGTGGCAAAGTTTTTATGTAAGGCCTATAAAAATGTCATGTTTTGTGTCAAGAAGTACTCAACGCATCCAGCGTTATTGGGATGAACTGTGTTACTGACTGTGAGCCAGGCCTTACTGCCCAACATCTGTGCACAACCTCACTAGGATCACTAGACTCAAAAATGTAGTGGAAAGCCCTTGCAGAATCTGGAGGTTGACACAGCTGTAAAGGGGAAGCAACTACATGTTAATGCCCATGGTTTCAGAATGAGATGTTTAACAATCACATGTGTTTGTCTGTTGATATGTTTTTAGCTACAGAGTAACTTCTGTTAACTGGTGTAATGCCATACAGAAAAGAAGACCATTTCAATCCAAGAGATGCAAAGCCTGAAGAATTAAATATCTAGGCTGCTATTTGTAAATAATAAGTCTGTAGGGCTCTAGGACAAACTGTTATGGACAGGTGACATAAAGACCCTCCAAAGTGAAACAATATGGAAAATGTAGAGTGAAAATAGAACCGCTCATGATCAAAAGAACACCACATTATCTGTAAAACATGGGACTATGGGCATATACTGTGGCCAGTGGAACGTGCTCTCTTCATTGTTCATAGGGCACATCATCACCAAACAGAACACAGAGTCAAATCTAAAGCAAACTACAGAGTTTTTGCAGGCAAAAATGGAATCTTGCCTTTTACTTACTGAATGCCTAAAGGATCAGACTGAAATAGGAACTGAAAATGACTGCATCAAAGGCATAGCAACTCATCATCAGGGAAGATATAACTAATGATTGTAAGATGGTCTCGATGAGATGCCATAAATGTAAATTTAAATATTAACTGCTATATTAATGGTGTGCATAAGAAGACGTGACTATGTTTTCAAGGCACTTTTATTTGTTACGAGAGTCCAGATTTGCAAAAAAATTTGTTAATGGATTACCTGAACCTAACCCCCCCAACCCGCAATGTTTCTGTCTTAGTTATTTATACCTTAGTTGGAAAGCTGCTTTGTCAGTTTATGACTCATCTTGCCCATATCCACAATTTTTTTTAAAAAGCTGAACCTAATCTGGGACACTTGTGGGTTATGGGTCGACCCACACATCACTAGTATGATTATATTAATGGTATATCAAACATCTCAACTATCGGATTTCCTTCTGTTGTACTGTTGTTGTACTCATAATGACTATGTAAACAGCTATGTCAATTAGATCAGTGCATGAGAACATACTAATTTCTATGAAGCTCAACGTGTGTAAAAGAAAATGATAAACAGAGAAATAAGTGGCAACATTTCTGATACCAAATGGATCAATTATGACGTAACATTGGATTCCACACATGAACAGCATGAAGTGTACCCACTATTTCGGCAAAATACATTTTTGTACACTGTCCACCATTCATTTCATGAGCATTCTTCTTCAAATTGCTACTATAATCAAGAATCATAGTGAAAACAGAGATACAAAAACTACTGTCATTTAAGTCCTGCAATACTTTTACAGGTGTAACTAAATCACAGTAATGAATTATTTTAAATTTTGTTTCTTTTTGAAAGTATTCAACCTGGATATCTTAAGTATTAAAAACCAAGCTGGATGGCTATCTAATCTTTGTCAAATAGCTATGGTGTTCTTTTTAGGCAATTCTTTTTATCAATACTTTCACTTGTATTCAAAAGAATTATAACCATAATACTCTTAATTATGTATGAATTTTATTACTCTTTATACTCTTGGTAAAACTAACTATGGTAATATGGTAATATGAAATCATCGTTCAATAGGTAAGGTGTAATGTTGATGCACAACAGAGTGTAGCAGAAATGGATATAATTAATTTTTCAGTCGAAAAGAAATACAGTTTCAAACTATTGAAACTGTATTTCAAAGAAACTAAATCAAAGACACTTGCTTCAATCTGAACAAGACTTAACAATTTGAAAATAACTGTGGCTAGACTGACAGGTTAACTGCATGGTATAACTTGATGCTTGTTTAATCTCTCTTAAAGCTGATTAGGTATCTAGGGAGTGTCAAGAGCACGTGTTTACTGTAGTGTTAAGTGGGTAAACCCATTACACCATTAGGAAGACCCAGGATTAATAAGGCTGACACTCAAACTGACTGCTGGCAGGGCGCAATGCATGCATTAGGACAGAATGCATTACTCTTTAAAGAATGGCTGTGGAACCATTTTTGTCAAAGGGTTTTGTTAACATTATTAGTTATCCACAGAAAATCTTGAAAAAAGAGAAATGCTCTGTAAAATCCATATTTATCAGATTTCACCACATGTTGTATTCAGCTCAACAGTTCATCTATATGCCAAGGCCAAATGCTAGATGAAATTCTGCAGCTTTACCTGAGTGACTTTGAGAGGTCATTGTTGATGATGGCAGAATAGGCTTTATATCTAGGTGTGGATCAGGTAAGGTTCCAGAAGCAGTGGAGTTATGAGATTCTGAAACGCTAGCTAGAAGCTGTGGAAACCGGTTCTTTTATGGAATCCACCTGCAAGTATGAAAAAAAGATATAGTGTAGTAAGAACATTGTGAAATTGATAATTAAGTCTGCTCTTTAAATGGTTATGGGACATACTGGAACAGAAATGTAACCAACCCACAAGATCAGCCTATAACATCATAGGGGATATTAACTATAAAAATTTTAGTTATCAGGATCCAGAATACACAGTGCAGTCAAAAATAATGGATTAGTGACATGATTTAAAATCCAATTTGTGACATGATTTTTATGTCTAATTTTTTAATCAAGCACAAAAGGTCGTTCGGAACATTTAATTTACATTTACATAGCTCAGTCTTTGTCATCTACAAGGCATTTAGCTGGGTTACCATGTTTAAGTGAACAGAACCTTTAGAGAGAAGGTCATCTATCTGTCCATAGTATTCAGGCCTACACCTTGGATGATGTTCACCTCTTCAACACTTAAAGTGCTCTTCAGCCATCAGCCACATGTGTCCACCATCACCCACCAGAATGTTTGTATGGAATACACAGTAATTTGCTGATCTCCTTTAGCTCATCTTTATAGAGTCTGTCTTTATAAAATGTGTATATTAAAGTCTCATAGTCTTATGATTACATAGGCACCCTTTTGTGGAAAACAAAGAGGAACAGTACACCACTAATCATTTCAATTAATGTTCAGGGAAGTGAAAATGTGCTTAACAGTTTCACATCCAGAGAAGTGCAACAAACCTGTTTAATAAGAACTTCAAAGCAATGCATTGGGTTCACATCAACTATCAGCAAAGCTAAGTCTGCGAGCAGGGCAGGACGAGTCTCCCATGTAGGCACTGACTTTGTCATCTATTGTCCCCCAAACATCCAAGAGGCTCAGTGTCACGTAAGGAGAGACACCACACAGCACACAGCAAAATATAACTGCATCACTGCTCACTTTTAGCTGCCAAGGTTTTCCTAAAAAACAAACAAAAAAAATACACTCACGTAATACATATACAGGAGGTCCTCGAGTTACAACAGTCTCAAAGTACGTCGTTTCAAGTTTACAACGCTCACTCACACGTGACTTACACTGTTAGCCTCGTACTTACGGACTAAGCGGGCAAACTAGTTTGGTTGTACTTGAAGGAAGAATACGCAGTAACGCGGCATATGAGTGAGGGAGTTTTCCTTTTTCTTTTCCTGTGGCTTAACTGTGTTTTTACGATTTTACAACTGTGTTAGGAAAGGTAAGTGACAACACCGTAGCAAATGCACTTCGGATCTAGTATCATGCCTAAGCAGTAGGCATGCATATACAGTCATTCACAGCTTATTCGCGGATCAGTTATTTTCACAAATTCTTATTCCCTTACAACCTGGAATTTAAAAGGAATTTTGGGGGGTTGTGTATTTTAATTTAAACTACACAGCGACCACTTTGCAGATTTTTAAATTGTCAAATAAACAAGAAATAAGACAAAAAAAGAAAACCTGAGCGCACATAACTATTCACCCCCTCCTCCACAAGCTTGCCCATTCTTCACGGCAAAACTGCTCCAGCTCCTTCAGTTCGGATGTACAGCAATCTTTCAATCATTCAATCTTTAAAAGATTCTCAATTGGATTGAGGTCTGGACTTTGACTGGGCCATTCCAGGACATTTATCTGTTTCTCTTTAAACCACTGGAGTGTTGCTTTAGCAGTGTGTTTAGGGTAGTTGTCCTTCTGCAATGTGAACCTCCATCCCAGTCTCAAATCTCTGGAGGACTCTGGAGATTTGCCCCAAGAATTTCTCTATATTTTGCACCATCCATCTTTCCTTCAGTTCTGACAGGTTTCCCAGTCCCTGCCGATGAAAAGCATCCTCACCGCATGATGCTGCCCCTACGATGCTTCACTGTGGGTATGGTGTTCTCAGCATGATGAGAGGTGTTAGGTTTGTGCCAGACATAGTGTTGTCCTTGACAGCCAAAAAGTTCCATTTTAGTCTCATCTGACCACAACACCTTCTTCCACATGTTTGGGGAGTCTCCAACACAAATTTCAAACGGTCTGCCTTATTTTCTTGTCCTCTCTTCCATGAAGCTCAGCTCTGTGCAGTGTGGGGCTTATAGTGGTCCTATGGACAGATACTCCCATCTCTGCAGTAGAGCCGCCCGCCTCCTTCAGGGTTAACTTTGGCCTCTTGGTTGCTGCTCTGATTAATGCCCTCCTTTCCCAGTCTGTGAGTTTTGGTGGACGACCCTCTCTTGGCAAGTTTACTATGGTACCATAAACTTTCCATTTTCTAATAATGGATTTAATGCTGCTCCTTGGGATGTTCAGAGTTTGTCATTTCTTTTTTATAACCCAACCCTGATTTGTACTTCTCACAACTTTGTCTCTAACCTGTGTGGAGAGTTCCTCTGTCCTCATGCTGTCACTTGCTTGATGGTAGCCCTTACTTAGTGGTGTTGCACTGGGGTTGACTCTGGGGCCTATCAGAACAAGTGTATATATACTGAGATCAGTTGACACATAGATTGGACTTTATTTAAGTGACTTTTGAAGGTAGTGGTTGGGGCTTCAAAGCAAATGGGGTGAAAACATATGCATGCACCACTTTTCAGTTTTACATTTTTTAGAATTATTAAAAACAAGTTTTTTCCCCCTTTTAACTTCATTAATCTGTAGTTTGTTTTCTAGGTCCATCACTAAAATCAAATTAAAAATCAATTTAAATTCCAGGTTTTAAGGTAACAAAATAGAGAGAATGTCAAGGGGGGTGAATACTTTTGCAAGGCACTGTGTGTACACACACACACACACACACACACACACACACACACACACACACACACACACACACACACACAGAGAGTACCAGTCAAAAGTTTGGAAACATCATCTCATTCAATAGTTTTTCTTTAATTTTTTATTTTCTACATTGTAAATGAATACTCACAACCTCCAAACTATGAAGGAACACATATGGAAAACAAAAGACGTGTTAAACAAACCAGAATGTGTTTTAGATTCTTCAAAGTAGCCACCTTTTGCTTTGATGACAGCTTTGCACACTCTTAGCATTCTCTGAATCAGCTTCACCTCTGAGGAAGAACAAGAAGAAGAAGAGAGTTGCTTGGGCCAAGAAACACAAGGAATGGACGTTAGACCAGTGGAAATATGTCCTTTGGTCTGACGTGTCCAAATTTTAGATTTTTGTTCTACCCAATGTGTCGTTGTAAGACGAAGAAAACTTGAGTGGATGGTTTCTACATGTGTGGTTCCCACCGTGAAGCATGGAGGAGGAGATGTGATGGTATGGGGTGCATTGCTGGTGACACTGTCGGTGACTTATTTAAAATCCAAGGCACACTTAACCAGGATGGCTACCACAGCATTCTGCAGCGACATGCCATCCCATCTGGTTTGCGCTTAGTGGGACCATCATTTGTTTTTCAACAGGACAGTGACCCCAAACACACCTCCAGGCAGGGGCGAACTGGGACAAAAAAACAGCCTTGGCATTTTGGGGTAGAACGGCCCACCAAATACAAGTACGAACACCATCCATCTTTGCGCTCCCATGAATGTGTATGCCAACAAAGTAGCATTCAATAAAATTAGTATTCAATAAATTGTGAACTTACCTAGTCCAAAATGATGCAGCTGAATATTTTTTTGGGGAAATTTTTGTGTGTGTGCGCGTGAGAGAGAGAGAGAGAGAGAGAGAGAGAGAGAGAGAGAGAGAGAGAGAGAGAGAGAGAGCGCTCGCGCGAGAGAGAAATTTTAAAAAGTGTGTCTGTTCATAATTGTTCATAAAAACCTACACAAAAGCTGCCTCTAACACCATGCCCCAAAAGTTGCCTACTACTCACTCCACAACCAATAATAGATAATTAACTGCTGTCTCAATGTTAATGTTGATGAATGCTGGTTTAAAAAAATAATAATGTTCTCACTTTCAATAAGCCGATTTAGTTCAGCATGGAAGACATAAAAAAACTAACCTAAATATCTACTGTTTTGGGCAGTTTGGAAGCGTCTGTCTGAAGTGCCCATTTTTTTTCTCTGTGCTCCCTTTACGTTTTCTCTCTCCATCTCATCCATGGACACTGCGTCAAAGGGGGAGGTGTTTAAAGATATGATTGGATCAGCACCATGTCAGTAAGAAAAAGAACCAATGGGCCGCAAAGGAGTGTTTCATGAACCAGTGCTCAGGAAATAAACTCCTGTGCTGACTAATTTTGTGGGGTGGGGTGGGGTGGGGTGGGGTGGGGTGGTGGCCTAGTGGTAGGATACTTGCCCCTGGACCAAGAGGGCGTGGGTTCAAATCCTACCTACAGCATACCACCACTGGGTCCTGAGCAAGACCCTTAACCCCAAGTTGCTCCAGGGAGACTGTCCCCTGTAGTTAGGGAATGGAAGTCGCTTTGG
>JBBJLS010000109.1:5216960-5234373 GCA_037577275.1 Bryconaethiops microstoma | reverse complement strand
GGGACAGTCTCCCTGGAGCAACTTGGGGTTAAGGGTCTTGCTCAGGAACCCAGTGGTGGTATGCTGAAGGTAGGATTAAACTCATGACCTCTTGGTCCAGAGGCAAGTATCCTACCCACTAGGCCACCACCACCCACAGATGCCTAAATGCATTGAGTTGCTGCCATTTGGTTGGCTGATTAGCTATTTGTGTTAAGCAATTGAACAGGTGTACCTAATAAAGTGACCGGTGAGTGTATAAAGTCTTGTTACTCTTTTTTTCCAGGAAAAGTAGAGCTACTTTTGTGTTGTGCTTTCATCCTGATCAGCTACTAACATTTGACCAATGAAATGTATAACATTGATTATCTTATCACAGTGACATCTGTCAAAGTGTAGGTTATATTAGGCAGCAAGAGAAGAATAAATTCTTAAGGTTGATACATTGTAAGCAGGAAAATTTAAGTATGTGTGAGACTGACATGGAGCTAGACGGCTATCAGAGCATCTTCAAAACAGCAGGTCATGTTGTGTGTTTTTGGTATGCAGTGGTTAGTACCTACCAATAAATGATCCAAGGAAATACAGCTTTTGAACCATCAAGAGTCATAGGCACCCAGGGCTTATTGTGCATGAGCAGCGAAGGCTAACCTGTCTGGTCTGATCCCACAGAACAGTTACTGCAGCACAAATTGTTGAAAAGGTCATGCTGTCTGTGATTAAAAAAGGGCCAGAACACACAGTGCATCCCATCTTTCTGTGTATGGGGATGTGCAGCCACAGACCAGTCAGAGTGCTCATGTTGACCCTTGTCCACTGCCAAAAGCTCCTGCAATGGTTGTGTTAGTAGAAGATGATGGTTTAGGTTATTAGTAGAAGGTGGAATGATTTTGCTGGGAAGCCTTGGTTTCCTGGATTTCATGGGGATGTTACCTTTACATGTACCTAAATATATTTGCGGACCAAGTATACCCCTTAATGGTGATGGTATTTCCTAAAGGCATTGGCCTTTTTCAGCAGAATCATTTTGCTTGGTGTCAGATGCCACATTAGAAAACACACTAAACCGTTTGAGGTCTTGTGGAGTCTATGCCTTCGATAGGTCAGAGCTGTTTGGATAGCGTGGATTGGGGGGACCTATGCAATATTAGGCAAGGGGTTTTAATGTTATGGCTGTTTGGTATAAGTGGATGTATACCTATGGAGATTTGAAAATGTATTTATATGACATCTGGTTGCAGAAGAACAGGGTTAGATAGTTATTTTACCACATAATACCATATTTTGGCTTAAAGAGGAAATCAAATCTACAAACATGTTTGTTTTGCAGAAGGTAGCCAAACTGCTAAGGTGTTAGCTGTTGCGTTTACTCTAATAACCTCATTGCAGGGCTACTTTCCACTCATTTCTCCTCTGAAAAAAATGTTAAAAATAACCTCTTGTAACTCAAATTCAGTTACAGACATCCTAGTGTCTAACCACTGTACTTTTACCATCTTTACTTGTAGAGAGGCATCCATAGCTGTGACAGCAGGTGGGGACCACAAAGCCAAAGTCTTCTGTCTTCAAAGACCTGACCGGTAGGAACGTTCCCTGCTATCAGAACGATTCTGCTGTATCACGTCCTCAGAAACTGATGTTACCCTCTAACTTGATTTTAACCATCGAGTCCAGCTGATTCTCACTTCTATGGACTGTCATCTGCTATATCGTAATTTTTGTGTGAACTTCACTTGTGAAACAATTTAGACTTAACTGGCTTCCGGGTCTGAAGACATGTTGTTTACTGTGATTATCTGAATAAAAACACCAGTTATCATTCAGAAAATGCCTTATTTGTATGCAGTCTGTCATTACACAGCATTTGATTTGGAGTCTTAGCTAAAGACCACATTGCATGGTCATTTTTTTTCCCCTTGCTCATGAACTGAAACCTATAGTTTTGGTTTGCTTTGGCCTTCTGAAGAAGACACATGAACTGAGACATTTAATCATTTAATACTATATCTACACAAATGCATGTTAAAGGGTAAAGAGGGCATTTGGCTGATGCTCTTATCCAGAGCGACTTACAATCATTTAGTTACAGGGACAGTCCCCCTGGAGCAGCTGAGGGTTAAGTGTCTTGCTCAAGGAAAAAATGGTAGAAAGTGGAGGGGGTTTGAACATGCGACTTTGTGGTCATTTAGTTCACAGGCAAGTGTTTTACATGCTGGACTACTACCACCACACAATGTTCCAATTTAAATGTTACAATGCAAATTAAAGCCTTCACAGGCATTACATTTTAGCTTATAATTAGTTACCATTGGAAAAAATTATACTTTCGGTTATTCTATGCAACGTATTAGTAAAAGCCTAAAATGGACAAATTGGCTGATTAGTTGCCTCTCGGTACTTGGTAGCTTCTAAATGACAAATGCAGCATTTGAAGGCTAACAACTATGCCTTCAGCATTCACTCATTTAATGGCCAGTATTACAATAAAGCATAACTGTTTGTGTCTGACTACACCAAACCATATACCTGCATAGACTATATTGTCATTGCGTTTTCTAGTACATTGGATGTCATTTCTTTTGGATGGGTGATGCCATATTTAATAGAATCTATTATCTCAAGATGCACATAAGCTGCTTTTAAGGTCTGACTGGAATAAAAGTCTCCTGTATTTTGCTTTGTGAACGTATTAGAAAAACATTTTTTTAAACCAAATGAACAGACCGATGCTTGTGTGCATCCAATGGTTTAAACTACCAAGCCACCAGTATTGTTTTTTTTTTTTGTTTTTTTTTTTGAGGACTGTTAAAACTCATGTTAAAATAATTACAGTGTGGCATGAAATTCCTAAATATTTCTGAAGTGGGTTGAATTAAATATGAACTTGCAACAGGATGTCTCCCTTTCTATGTTATGGCATTGCAAATAAGTGAAATGTATATGTTTCTATCAAAACCTTTTTGTGGTTTTTTTTTGTTTTTTTGCATTGAATCATCGGCACATCGTGACAATCAGTACTGTGCAAAAGTCGTAGACACCTGGGAAAATTATACTTAAAACCTGTTTACTACTGGAAAGTAGTGTTGTTAGTGTTATTATTATAATAAATACAATTGACATTACTGTAAAGAGTGGTTTTATGTGTGGCAGAGTGTTTCCTACCATTTCCAGACCCCTTTCCTCATGGATGTCCAATATTCATTTTAGCCACAATCAAATACCTGGTTTGGCTCGTTTTACTCCATTAGAGTAGATTAGGTGCTGCTTATGGAATTTTATAAATCCACACAATGACTGGAGGCAGTGAGCAGAAATCTGAAACCAAACCTGTGTTCTAACCAGCTCACAAAATATCAACTCCTTTTTAGAAAAAAGGAATTCTTGATATTTTTTTACTGCTTTCTTGTTCGTTTGAGTTTATTCTAATGTTTACTTGTGTTTTGCTGGCAGAAAGAAACCCACTGCTGATATAAACAGATTAAAACAATTTTCATAGTTGCCTAAGACTTTTGCACATAACTGTAGGTCATTTTTACAATACTCCCATATATTACTTAATTGAATTTGAATGTTACTGAATTTGTGATTGGATGTCAAAAAAACCACAATAGCAGAGAACACCATCATGGACTGCATCCAAATACTTCCTTTCCTGTCATTCCTATGCTTTTGCTTGTTTTTTGCCTGATTTATTACATTGTTTATATTGGCAGTGCTGATTAGCATGTGGATGGGCATGGCTACCAGATATGGCAAGATCAGGGCACGCAAACATGAAAGGAAGGTTCATTTACCCATTCATATGCAACCATGAAATTGCATGTTATGTTATTTCTCTCAACTAGACCTGTTCTCTACAGTGAATATAAACGTTTCTCGTAACTTTTGTTAAGGTGAGTGTACAGGAAGTCGTCTAGATTTTATCGGTTTCTAAAACTTGACCCTTAAATGGTTATGAAAAAATAAAAATATACCAATATGGTATCCATTTATTGCTTAATATGTGATGATTGCTGGTCATACATAAAGGATATTGGGGCAAGTATGCTTCAGAGAGTTTATTGACTAATTTAATATACAGAATCAGGCAGGCATAAGTGGCACCCTAGGACTTTCACTGTCCCCAGCCCTACCCCTGTTTGGTGACTTTACTGCACGCTGACTTAAATTTGAGATTTTAATTCAACTCTTTAGTTAACTGCCTGATTTTTCTGCTGTTCGTTTTTGCAAACATGAAAACACAATCAGGATTGCCAATTCTTTCAAAACTCTCCAGCCCAAAGTGTACTAAAACCCACCCTCAATAAGCTGAAAATAGTGCAAAAGTATCCAGTAACAAAAAAAGTCTGCAGTAAATTGCATTTTATATCTGTACATTGTCTAAACAATTTTGAAGTTGATGCATTGGATACAGGAAAAATGGGCAAGCCTAAGTATCTGAATGACTATGACAAGAGCAAAATTGTGATGGCTAGATGACTGGGTCAGAGTGTCTCCAAACCAGGAATTCTTGAGTGGTGTTCCTTACATGCAGTGACTAGTACCTTCTGAAAGAGGTCAGAAGAAGGACAAGGTCATGGTTGCCCGAGGCTTACTGATGTGCTTGGGAAACAAAGGCTGGCCCGTCTGATCCAATCCGGCAGAAGAGCTACTGTAGCACAAATGGCCAAAAAATGTGTGCAGGGGTTCCCAACCTTAAATTTTTATTATTAATTTATTATTTAAATATTATGATACATGTGACTTTAAAAGTTTATATATAAAAGTGACTATATATTTTGGTCATCCCCTCTCCCCCTTCCCTACTCTCTTCTCTCTAATATATTATGCCGTTGATGCTTTGGTCAGGAGTGGCACTTTGTTAATTTTGTAGGCATTAGTATTTTACCTTGTGTAGTACCCAAGTTCTTCTGACTAATAGATCTTTTATAGATAAACTAACAAGGTAAAAACAAAAACGGTTTTGATTCTGAAGTCTCCTCTTTTTAATCTTCGGTGTAATGTCAAAGCATTATAGTGCCGACACTATCAAATTAAAATTAACTCAAAGGTCTTCCTTATATACAACCAAATGAAAAAGTTGGGACGTTGTGCAAACTAAATAAAAACTGAATGCAGTGATCTGGAAATCTCATAAACCCACATTTAATTCATAACAGAACATACAGTGGTGCTTGAGAATTTGTGAACGCTTTAGAATTGTCTACATTTCTGCATAAATATGACCTGAAACATGATCAGATTTTCTCACACGTCCTCAAAGTAAATAAAGAGAACCCAGTTAAATAAATGAGAAAAATATTTCACTGGGTCATTTATTTATTGAGGAAAATTATCCAATATTTAATATCTGTCAGTGGCAAAAGTATGTGGACCTCTAGGATTAGCCAGTAATTTGAAAGTGAAATTAGAATCAGTGAGATGACAATCAGATGTGAGTGGGCACTCTGTGTTATTTAAGGACACCAATCTTACACGTTTGTGGAAGTGTATCATGGCACGAAAAAAGGAGATTACTGAAGACCTCAGAAAAGTATATGCTCATCAGGCTGGAAAAGAGTTCAGACTCCACCAATCCACAGCAAGACAGATTGAGTACAAATGGAGGAAATTTAAGACCATCGATACCCTCCTCAGGAGTTGTTGACCAATCTGGATGCCAAGATCACTCTAGGAACATGGCATGTTATAGTCGTCCAGGTCACAAAGGACCCCAGGGTATCTGCTAAGCAACTGTCTTGCACTGGCTAATGTTAATGTTCATGAGTCCATCATTAGAAGAACACTAAACAACAATGGTGTTCATGGGAGGGTTGCAAGGAGAAAGCCACTGCTTTCCAAAAAGAACATTGCTGCACGTCTGCAGTTTGCTAAAGGTCACATGAGCAAGCCAGAAGGCTATTGGAAGAATGTCTTGTGGATGAATGGGACAACAATAGAACTTTTTGGTTTGAATGAGAAGTTTGGAGGAAGGAAACAATGAATTCCAACATAAGAACCTTCTCCCATCTGTGACAGATGGTGGTGATAGTATCATGGTTTGGGACTGTTTTGCTCCATCTGTTTTGCCATCATTGATGGAACAAAGAATTATACAAATACTAAAGGAAAATGTCAGGACATCTGTCCATGAACTGAATCTCAAGAAAAAGTGGGTCACGCAGCAAGACAACGATCCTAAGCACACAAGTCGTTCTACCAAAGAATGGTTAAGGAAGAATAAAGTTAATGTTTTGGAATGGCCTTAATCCTATTGGGATGTTGTGGAAAGATCTGAAGCAAGCAGTTCATTTTTGTCTCATTTATTTACTGGGTTCTCTTTACCTACTTTGAGAACTTGTGTCAAAATCTGATGTGGTTTCAGGTCATATTTATGCAGAAATGTAGACAATTCTAAAGGGTTCACAAGTTTTCAGGCACCACTGTAGACAAGATATCAAAAGTTGAAAGTGAGACATTTTGCTATTTCATGAAAAATGTTGCTATTTCAGGAAAAACACATCTCAAAAAAGTTGAGACAGGGACAATAAGAATCTGGAAAAGTAAATGGTTCAAAAAAGCAACAGCTGGAGGAATAATCTGCAACTAATTAGGTCAATTGGCAACAGGTCAGTAATATGAGTGAGTATAAAAAGATCCTTTTAGAGTGGTTGTGTCTCTCAGAAGTAAAGATGAGCAGAAGATCACCAATCATCCTAATACTGCATTGACAAATAGTGGAGCAATTTCAGAAAAAAAGTTATTCAGTGTAAAATTGCAAAGAGGTTGAATATATCATCATCTATAGTACATAATACGATCAAAAGATTCAGAGAATCTGGAGAAAATGTGTAAGGGACAAGGCTGAAAAAACATACTGGATGCCTGTTATCTTCGGTCCCTTAGGCAGCACTGCATCACAAACAGGCATGATTCTGTAATGGAAATCACTAGAATATACTGTGTCAAAGTGAAAAACTCTTCTGAAGTCAGGCAAATCAAAATTTGAAATTCTTTTCGGAAACCAGGGACACCATGTCACCCGGACTAAAAAGGAGAAGGACCACCCGGCTTGTTATCAGCACTGAGTTCAAAAGCTAGCATCTCTGATGGTATGGAGTGCATTAGTACAAATGGTATGGGCAGCTTGCACAACTGGAAAGGCACCATCAGTGCTGAAAGGTATATCCAGGTTCCAGAGCAACATATGCTCCCATCCATATGACATCTCTTTCAGGGAAGACCTTGCATTTTCCAACAAGACAATGCCAAACAACATACTGCTTCAAGTACATCATGGCTTCGTAGAAGAAGGGTACGGGTACTGAACTGGCCTGCCAGTGATCCAGATCTTTGACCCATTGAAAACATTTGGTGCATCATAAAATGAAAAATATGACACAGAAGACCTAGGACAGTTGAGCAACTAGGGTTCTATATCTGACAAGAATGGGACAACATTCCTCTCACAAAACTCTTGCAGCTGGTCTCCTTAGTACCCAGACTCTTGTTAAGGAGGGGATGCCACACAGTGGTAAACATGGCCTTTTTTGAGACGTGTTGCTGAAATTCAAAATGAGCTTATTTTTCATGAAATAGCAAAATGTCTCACATATCAACAGTTGATATGTTGTCTATGTTCTATAATGAATAAAATATGGGTTTATGAGATTTCCATATCATTGCATTCTGTTTTTATTTCCAATTTGCACAACGTTCCAAATTTTTTGGAATTGGGGTTGTAGAAATATATAAAAACATTTAATTCATTTCATTTTGATGAGTGTGAACATCTCACACTTTACTCCGGTGTGAACCAAACGAACCGAGACTGAACAAAAATAGCAAGTCTTGGTTTGCATGCTAGCATACCCTGGTCTAGTGGACAACTGGTAGGAATGCATTTGTACGATGGTACATGCCAAGTGAGCAATCAAACTTTTACTTTGGTTCATACTGACAAGTGAGAACACTTCATTTTATACTTTTCTTGGGTGTGCACCAAACAAATGATGTGTGCTCTTTCAAAAAATTGCGAGTTGTTGCTGGTAATGGCAGCCCAGTAATACACTAATGGTGAAAAAAAGAAGTGTGCTTAATTTTGGAACATGGACAACTGAAAGTAACTTTGCATAAGCATTAGTGAACTGCCAAAACATTAATACAAAATAAGAGCAAATAACATGACTGTAAATAACATTACGTTCACATTTGAATACAAAGTAAAAGCAGAATGATACATATGTATCAAAATGTGTGAGCGATAAATTTAGATTTCATACAATGAGAGGCTAGCAAAAGTTAGTTTGAAATGGCTGATTTAACAAGAAGGTTAATGGTTATTTAATTTAATTAATTAATCATGAGCCTTAAATCACTCTGAGACCTCTCCAGTGACTCTCTTTTATGCTGAAGGATCCTTCTGAAGATATACCATCTACTGTATTTATGAAGACTCTACAGATTAAATCTACAGATGGATGGGTAATGCTGAGACTTTTTTTTGACCATTTTGCAAATTCACAGTCCCCAAACCTAGACACGTTGGCAACATCCAGCATTTTCATTGGACTGTTGGTTTATATGAGACTTTAAATGTTATACACTTACATATTTTAATATATATATTTACTATTTATTTACTGAGTTTTACATATTGAGGAAAGAAAGTGCAAATGTTATGGCACATTAAATAGTTTTTGTTTTTTCTACTAAAATAGAAATTTAACCAAAAAAAAAAAGACATTTTGCAATTTATGTTTTTGTGATGAACCTTCTAAAGGTATTAAAAACCTTTACATAATGAAAAGCGTTGTTTCAAGTAATTTTAAGAACCTGTGTTATGTGGAGCTTCTTTAAACTTTCTTCACACTCTTACATTTCAGTAACAAACGGGTCTTTTAAGAACCATCAAGGTTCTTTAGGGGACCAAAAAGTGATTCTTCTGTGGTATCACAAAGCTTTCAGTGTTTTTGTAAATATGATGAGGGTATGAAGAATCTCTTAAAGAACATTCAAAAAATGGACAGGTTCTTTAAAGAACACTTTAAAGTTTTTTAGAACCTTTGCATTATTTGCATATTTCATTACAGAGCATAATTAGCCCTGTTTGATTTGAAGTGTGTAAAAGTTTGTTTTACAGTAGTTCAAAAGTCTCAGTTCTTTGTGAGAGCATCAGGGAGCAGATGTGTGGACAAGCACCCTTCCAGCTTTCCCTTTAATTCTATGTCCTTGCTGGTCCTCTAGGTCTGCTCACACACATCCACTTCACAGTCTGCTCTTCCTGCCGAGCGCTTCCTCTCTGAGGTTCTTGTGGCTGTTTTGTCACTTTGTGGCAAGAGAAGGAGCCAGCAACGACAGGGTGAAAAAAACAAAACAAAACAAAAAAACAACGCAATGGGAAGAAAAGGAAGACTTTGAGTCAAGAGAGCTGTTTTAGCTGTGTTAATGGTTTGTGTGTGACCTCGCCTGCCACCTGCCACACTCGTCTCAGTGGGAATGAGGACTTGAAGGGTTTCTTGGGCTTTTTTACTCTGCTGCTGAATGCTTCATGTGGTAAAGGTGAGTTTTTACCTCCTTTTACTTTTTTGGAATACAATATCAGAGGGTGACATTTGGCTAAGTGTTCGTAAATATGGTGGAGGATTTATGCTTTTTTTATGAGTTCCTTTTTCATAGCTGCTATAAACCTGGCAAATAGGCTGCTTATGAGGAGTAGGTTTTACATCGATTTGATGTCCACTCTCCCAGGCAGTGACACACAAACCACTTTTCAGAAACCATATTTAGATGTTTACACGGTTACATGTACCTTCCAATCACAAAGTTAAGTGAACATTTGTAACATTAAAGTCATGACATTAAATACAGCAGAGAATTTAATATCATATGCACTCGGTTCTTTACGCAGTGCCAAATAGAGCCATTTTAATTCCATAAAGAACCTGAATGAATGGAATCCTTTTGCAAATCAGATGAGAGTGTGAAGAAGCATTGAAGTACCTCTGCATAAGGTAAAGGTTCATTTGGTAAAGAAACTTCGGATTATGTGAAGATTCTGATCCATTTATTAAACATGGTTTTTAAGGGACACAAAAGGGTTCTTTCATAGCATAGCTCAAAGAACCTCTCACAGCACTGTTTTGCCATCACTTGGCCATAAGGCCAAAGTTTCCAACTGCTCATAAACAAATAAGGCCAGGCCTATATAGAGTTGTATGCAAACATTTGGGGACCCCTGGTCAAATGACATAAAACAAAATGTAAAACAGGCATATAAAGTATGAAAATAAATAGATATTGTACCCGAAAATCTGTCATCTTAAAGTGTGTCCCATGTAGGATGTGCTGACTTACTGTCACTTAAAAAATTGGGGTCATTTGAAAACGTAATGAGTCATTTGAATGGGGATGTTTAAACATTTGCGAACAAATGTAACATTAAAATATGAATGGATGGAATCAATTCTTACCATTCGTCATCTCGTTCCATTTGCTCTTTTGAAAAGTAACACGGTGTCCTCTCATAGCTAGACTTGATGGCTACAAGAATAGGAGAGACATATGCATATGCAGTGTGTGGTCTGCATGCTTGACCAGTTTGACCAAGCTCCATGTGTCACTGTTGGACAGAAGCAAACAGAGGTTTTGGTCTTGTATCACATATTTTTCACTCCTTTTTTTAACCACCAGTGACTTCAGTGCGCAGCTGTTTCCACGTGAAAGTGACAGCAAAAGAAAACAAGACAGCAACATCACACCTAGTTGAAAACTCGAGAAAGCTTGTCAAAAACCCTAATTGTGTCCTATTTTCTTAGTAATTTTTTTAGCCAGAAGACAGCCATAGTCACGTTGCCATTTATATGTTGTGATACTTCTACAATTTTAAATTTTGTAAATGTATGATTGAATTTCAAACAATAAGTTTATTACGTAAGGTTATTAAATACTTTCAAAGTGACACTGCCAGTCAGTCTAACAAGAAAATCAATTTAATGAACTTTCTGCTGAATTTTTGAAATATTCCAAATATTTCCTGCTGCAGAATTTTTCTGTCTGTAGTCACCTAATGGCATAAATAATTGAGTCAGCAAACAAAAAAGCCCAGCTCCAAGTATCAGCCCGACAATGGTTATAGTCTTTAAAAATGCAGTCTAAGTGAAGTGACCATTCTGTCGTACGTGAACACAGCACACAGTGTTAACAGCACAAAATTCTTTCTCTGCATTGAACAGGCAGCCAGGAACACAGCACCCAGGGAGCAGTGTGCGGGGACAGTATCTCAATGGTAACTCAAACTAGCAGTCTTTCTGATCGCAGGGCGAACGCCCTAACCACTAGGCCACCAGGGATAGGAATCACCAGGATAGGATTTTGTTACTGTTCAAAACAAGAAATCTCAGTCTCAATAAGGGTGGGTAATTTCAGTCAAAGCATGCAATTCTGGTTTGGTGACTGTCCTTTTCAAACACACCTGATTAAACTCATCAGTTTAGTTGGTGCATTGTAACAGTGAAATAGGCCACCTGCCTTCTAGAGACACACATTCTGAAATTTTTCTGATGTCTCTCTGATACAGGTTGAACTTCTCAGTGTAAGGTGATGTAGAAGTAATTGGAAGCTTGTGCGATGGCTGAAATTGTTTGCAACAACACAAAGAGCAGTGGACCAGAGGCCAAGCTGATCTATGCCATTACTCTGCCTCTGTCTTCTGCCATCATTTTGGGCAATCTGCTGATCATCCTGGGCATTGCCTGCAGTCGACAACTTCATAACCCCCCTAACTACTTCTACCTGAGCCTGCTAGTGGCTGATCTGTGCACAGGCGTTGCCCTGCCCTTCATCCCATGGATGAGCCTGACCCGGCCCCTCAGCTTCTCTGCTTGCCTACTGGTGCATGTCTTGCCCAACTTCCTGTTCCTGGCCTTCATCTTCAACCTGGTGTTGGTGCACTATGAGCGCTACCTGAGTATCGTCAGCCCGCTGCTATCAGGACGCTTCTGGCCACATCACCACTTCGTCCCAGCCCTGCTGGGAGCGTGGCTACTGCCACTGCTCTTTGCCCTCTTACCCACTTTTGGGTGGAACAACTGGGATAGGCGTAGCAGGGCCTTTGGTGGTTGCCGTGCTGCAGCCAACAACACAATCCACTCTAGCTGTCCCACGGTCATGCCTAAAGACCACTGTTGCACATACCGTAGTGTCTTTCCGGACGAATTCATCTACCTGGAAGTTTGTGGCTTACTGGTGCCCGCCATCCTCTCTATTGCTGTTATGACTGGCCGGGTTCTGTGGATCACACGGGGTCAGATGAGGGACATCCAACGGCAGCAGCGGGCCGTGACCAGTGCACAGAGGCGACGCAAGTTGGAGCTGCGCTATGTCCGCTGTGTGACCACAGTCTCTTTGGCCTTCCTGGCTTGCTGGTTACCTTACATTGTCTATACTCACATGTGCATGGCCTTTCTACTAAACCGTGAGACACAGGTCAACTGGACAGTTCACATTGTGCTCTCATGCACTGGGATGGGTGGAATGTCTGCAGTGCCACTCCTTTTGGGTATTGCTAACAGAGAATACACCGACCCTGCCAGGAGACTGTTGCGCAAGATGCGGCTCCGCTGCTGCAGGACACAACTGCAAAGTGATGTTAACCTTCGGGTATTTTACAGTTAATACTAGGGATTGACAGTGTATTGTTGAGACTGGATAACTGAATACTAATACATTGAAGAGCAGAATGATCTGGAGTAATATATGTGATTTGCTTAACTGGGTTACACTTGGTTGTTCTGTATTAAGCTGAGGTTATTGGGATGCCCTGTATGACATTTACAGATTAACAGATAATATCTTAATAAAAGTATTGTAGAATAGACAGACTTACATTTTATGATTTTTTGTATTTATTGACCTCTGGAATGGCAGAATGTTTAGGCAATATTGAACTACCATGCTAAAATATTTAATTTACTTTATTTTAACCCTACAGAATTAAATTATACTTTTCTTTGTAATGCTAATTCAGGAAGATTTGGGCCAAGTAGTCTCATTTCTGTGTCTTTGCGGTTGGAAAGGCGTCCTGCAAGGACGCCTTTCCAACATTTTTGTTTCATCTGAGACCTGGGTGTGGTCTTAATTTAATTTGACCTCTGGGTCATGATATAAGTTAGTACCTTAGACCAAACTATATTTATTATTAAATAATAGTATAGTTGTGCTATAGTAAAATAAGTAGTAATGTCAAATACACATTATTTTCCAACATTGAAATGTAAAGTATTGACATAAGATACAATGAACAATTATAAAACTGTACTAGATAACTATGTACTTTACATTTACTAGTGCTGGGCACATTAACATGTTATCATGTTAACGCATTATTTAATTAACGCCAACAATTATTTTATCGCACGTTAACGCAGTTTTTTAAAAGCACTCTTATTTTGAATGTTTGTTTTTCTGTGCTCGGCTGCTTCACCTCACTTTAACAGGTGTTGTTACGATTTATGCTGCCTTGTCAAAAAATGCTACCATAGCGCAAATCGACAGCAGAGTCTATCAATTCATGCTACCCTGCGGAAAAGAGCTCCCTTTAAGTTTATACACTTTATAGTCAGTTTATAACACTGATAATGATGAGAAATAGACAAATAATATGCATATCAGAGAAAAATATATTTTATTTAAAATATTTACTTATAAGCAGTGTATCGATTCATGCTACCTTGTTAAAAAATGCTACCTTGAAGCTTATTCAGTTTATGACACTGGATAATGATGACAAATAGGCAAATAATATGCTCTATGTCTCGGCTGATTTGGGGGGGGTGGGGTTTAATGGTTATAATGGTTCCGGCACCCATGCTCTGGACTTTATATTTGATTTGATTATATTAATGTTTAAGTTGAGATTTACAGAAATATTTGACCTGCAACTGTGTTAAAGGGAATACTGCTGTTAAAAGGCTCCTTATTTGTTTAAAGTGTTTGCAAACCAAATACTATTGTGGAAAAGGGCCACACTTCCCAAAACTGTATTAGTAGCTGCAGGAGGACAGCACTCGCTGTGAGACATCAGTTACGACTCAGGACAGACAAGATGAATTAATGAACAGCCACATATTTAACAAGCCATATGAAAAAAATGTCTTTATACAGTAAACCCCCGCTTATCGCAGGGGTTACGTTTCAAGAGCACCCGTGTATAGTGAAAAAACGTTGTGATGTGTCAAAAAGAAAGCTCTAAAAAATGCCTATTTTTTGCCTATGCCCCCAAATATGCTCCCAAAACACTTTTAATTTCATTTTAAACTCATTACCCTTAAGGAAAATGTAAAGGAAAACCCGTATTCGCACTGTACAGTTTACACTGAACTCCCGCAGTGCTAGAATGTAAATACCAACGTTACCCCTATATAGACTGAACTGTAATTCATGCACTTGTGTTTTCTTTGGTATGGCTGTCATTTTCTTTGGTATAAGCAGGGTGAAAGTACAATAATAATTTAATAATGGGCTGCTTTCAAACCTCCCGCCTCTGAGAACAGCAAGGGATGCGTCAAATGGCACCAACCAAACAGGAGCAAGGAGAAACAAATAGCGTTCTCGGATTGGCTACTTTCAAACCTCCGTCCTCTGAATACAGCCGTATTTCACCATCCAAAGACGCACTTTCTTTGTGTTCTCGGGACAGTATCAAAATATTTATAGTTATTATTTATACAGAAATTTAGCTGAAGTTACTGTAATATTTATGTTACAAAATTAATAAATTCAATTTTTCTTAATAATTTTGCACTAAAATGCATGAAAAATTATATATTGCGATAAAAAAAGCTGTGATGTCCGGGCCTTGTCCGCCACGGTCCCTCATCCTCATGTTGAGTTGTTTATGTTTGGGGCGGTGCTTAGCAACCCAGAATGAGGATGAGGGGGCGTGGCGGACGAGGCCCAGATGTCACAAAAGCGAAAAAAAAAAGTGGAGGATATTTGCAGTTTCTGCGTTAGTGTGGGGGTTTCAGCAAACAATTATTAGTTCTCAGAAAAAATCTGTGTTGGACTGAAACTGCCACCGCTGATCCGCACCTGTTTTGGTAGTTAAACACATCTTAAACCACAAAATAATTTATTTTATGTAGTAAGCAAATCTGGGGTGGTTGTAGGGAGGCCTGTGTTCAGATTTCAAGAACTGTTTCAATATTTGTAAATTCTGTTTTGACAATAACAATTATGTCTCTTCATCCCATCTTCTTTATAACTCAAGGCTGAAGAAAAATAAAAGAGGAGCAGGGCCTCTTTGTTGCCATGAGAGTGATTTATAACACTTCATGCAGGACAAAGATACACAGTAAGTTTAAAATACTGAAGGGGTTGTGTAAACAGTTTAAATGGATGGGGTTTTGTAAACAGTCTGTAGACTTTTCTTTGCATTATGCATTGAGGAAAATAAGATTCTTTCAGTGCTTTTACATGGTTAACTTGTGAAGTAAACCAAGTGTCTTTTCTAATGGTCTGCATTCCATTGCAAATTGTGAAAACATGATGTTGGAGATCTGGAGAACAATGTGAATATTTACAGCCCTGAAAAAGTGTTCACAAGCCCAAAACGATGAAACTGAGTAACGGGTTGTTCATTCTATGTGATGTTCAAGTCTGCTGCTTTTTATGACCTATTTTACAGTGCAAGCTGAAATACTGCAAAATTTGTGCCGAGGGCACTTCACAGGCCAGTTACTTTATATTTACAGGCATACGATTGATTCTAAGTATGCAAGTGAATAAAGGTGAGGAAAACTGGCTGTAGTCCCAGAAAAACTGCTTCTCAAATTGTCATCTTTATAATTTTTCTTCTTTCCAGGTCCCTATATCATCATCTGAGAGCCAAGTACAACTGCTCTATTCTAAAAACAGACATAAGCATAAATACATCTGAATCTTCAAATTATTCTAACAGTGAATATTACTAAATAACATTTTTTAAAAAGTCAAGCTATAGTGATGTTTCTTGGAAACACTGTATACCTGTACTGTGACAAAGACCAGGACCTACACCTTGTGATCACTGCTTATATAAACAGAACAAAAAGACAAACAGCTGTACAATAAGCATGAGATATTTAAGTATATATGTCAGTGGCTTTAACATTCACAAAGACAACAGACGGTCAAGAAATCCAAAAAGACATGGTGCGGTGACAAGGCACAGAGTCACCTCAGACCTTCCTGACATCCACATTCTAGAGGGTAGATACATGCTAAATAAAATGAAATGTTTTGTTTATTTTCTAAGCAAATCTGTTTTTACTTAGAAAACCAACATTACTATATGTAAAGGTTCTCAGTAATTTTCCAAGGAGCCTTGTATGCAACAGACCTGCATGATATGGACAAAATATTTATATTGTGACATGCCCTGAAATGGATTAAAATGCATTAGTGAGTTAAACAATGCAATACAGTAAGGTATTTGCATATTATAACCTTCCATTATGTTAGTATTACAAATGCCTGTATGACTATGATGATTAACAAATGGCCATTTGTGCAGCCCTACTCCACATTCTTGCATTTCTACTAATCCTAGTTTAATCCATTGTTCAATTACTCACTTTTTAAGTTTAATATGGTGTGTAAATGTAGGGAAAACACAACGGAATCCACAACTGGATCCAAGGACTGGGGTCAAATACCACTAATATACAGGAGCATACTTTAGTACATGGAGAAAAACAGAATCCTTAAAGAAACTGTGAATTCTCAGAGATCACATGGCCATCCTTGACTTCAATTCTTATAATCAGGCACTTGTTGGCTTTGTCAGGAAAGTGAACTTGTGTAGGCTCCTCACTTGACCAGGCTTTTAGGGTGTTGACGTCTACGTAAGCAAGGATGGGGATGTTTTTTTTTGTTTAATTTTAGAAATCTGAACAACAGATGAGACAAGTTTACTTTAGCATGACAATGGAATGGCACAGCATACACCCCGGTGGAGGTGTGATGTTGTGTGCATGTGCAAAGAAAACATAGAAAACATGACAGTTAAACCAAAAGTCTTACCAAAATGATCACGCTGTTGGTCTGCCATTCTGTAGGTGAAACAAATGAAGATTAAGAAAAAATTGCTCAGAGGGAAGACACAGTATAAAATGCACCCCTAAAGGACCAGTTCAAAAACCAGGCTGGTCACCTATGCCACCCTTTTTAGACAATGTACCTCATCTCCTCTCCTTCCAGAAGTTTCCTGTAGGTGGCAATCTCAATGTCCAGGGCCAGCTTGAGGTTCATGAGCTCCTGATACTCACGCACCTGCCGTGCCATCAGTTGCTTGTCCCTGCGGAGCGCGTCTTCTAACTGAGCAATTTTCTCCCGAGCATCGTCAAGATACTGCTGCCCACCTAACTCAGAGTTCCGATTGTCTTCCTCCAGACGTTTTTCTGCAAATGAATTTGCA
>JBBJLS010000109.1:5194682-5210647 GCA_037577275.1 Bryconaethiops microstoma | reverse complement strand
ACATACATACATCTATTTATATAGCATTATATATACATATTTATACAATTGCACACACAAATATCTATTTATATTTTTGTATTATTTGTATAGTGTATTTTTATACTATACTGTTGCTGCTCATACCTTTTTACTGTCCACTTTCTGCTGTAACAATGCAAATTTACCTCTTGTGGGACTAATAAAGGTCTCATCTTAAGATCAGATTACAAGAAACAAAATAATGCCAACCTCAAGTCTGTGATGCAGATAACTTATAGAACAAAGAAGAGATTTGTTTCTGTAGGGATGCATCGGTCATGGGTTTTTATGGCTGCATCCAATTCTGATTTCTTTACAGTCAAATTGGCCAGTGCCTTTTTTAAACCAAATTTTTATTAGTGTTTTTCTGAAAACAACAGGCAACAACCAACTGTCATGTTGAGAGCAAATAATTGGCATGAAAAGTGTTTATATGAGCAGCTGCACCTTCTTCTTGAGGGCTTCAATCTCTGCAATGAGCCTCTGAATGCTTCTCTGGAGGTCAGAGATTTCCTTTCTGATTTCTTTTACGTCTTGTTCATGCTTCCCAGCTTTTAGCACCAAGTCATCCATCTGTGGAATAACATATGTTCATAACTTATCTATATATTACATTTTATCAATGGTATATGGTTAAATGGCTTCTGTTGGATACAGCTGTGTTAAACATTTGCAGAAGATTCAAGGATTGATGAAGTTTGTGGATTTGTGGATTATCCACAACAAATCACATCATAGTAATATTGGGTAAATGACCACAGCTTGACACATTATATTTTTGTTTAATGAATGCCACTGTAGCATTAAATATTTGATACATCAGTATTTGAGGATTTGAAGATTTCACAAAACCTAGTGAAGCCCCAAAATATTTTAAACATATCAACCCCATTATGCATGATCACCAGGAAATCACTGACCTTCTTCTTGTTCCACTGCTCGGCCTCCTCTTGGCTGCGAGCAGCCACTTCCTCATACTGGGCTTTGACTGTCTGAAGGATCTCACCCATGTCTAGGTTCTGAGTGTTCCCGGTCTTCACAACCACTGTCTCATTGCGGATTAGAGACTGCAGTTCCTTTATCTCCTATTGTAAAGAGAAAGAGAAATGGTCATTGCCTACAATTAAGTACATAACAGCACAAAATAAAAGCCTGTGTCCTTGACACAGACAGATTTGAATGAAAGCACTAACTTCCTCAAATCCACGCTTTAAGAGTTCCAGCTCTCTTGTGATGTCCTCCAGTTCCAGTTCCAGGTGGACCCTCTGTAAATAGCCTTCATCTACATCCTGTAGAACAGAAACACAAGAACTCCCACTGTAACAGGTAAGGACATCTATCATGGCACACTAATGGCACAATGGATATATTCTGAATGAGGCCTCTTCACCTTCTTAGTGAGAATAAAGTCATTTTCCAGTTCAGTCTTCTTCTGGGTCTCATCTTCGTACCTGTCAAATGGATTATATGCTTGGAGGATGGTCATAAGCATTGGTAAGCCCTGGAGGCTGAGCTGACCTTGTGACCAGAGGAAGAAAACAGCGCTCACACTGAGTGGAAACAGACTAAACTTCGGAAACACAGGCTGGATGGATGGCTTTAATGATGGCCTGCTCTTGCCGGTCTGTGTGCTGCTCCCAACATGGAGTGCATACCAAAGTGTTTCAGCACCCAACCCCTCCTTACATGGCTCACTTGACATCTGGTGTTTGTGTAACTGCAACTGATGATTATGTTCCTTGAAAGCTCTTGAGGTGAAAGAAAACAAACTACTGACTATAATATTCAAGACTGTATCAAGGTTCCTCAGAATAAAGCTTAAGCTTAAGTACATAATTAATTTTGTCAACATTTCATTTTTTTGTATTTCACAATACAAAATCATCAATATGCTTTTCTACTCCTATATATATGAGTGGCCTGCACCCACCTGGCCCGGGTGTTGTCCAGGTCATCAACAGACTTCATCAGCTCACTCTCTAACTTCTTTCGGTCCCTTTTAAGATCATCAATCTGTTGCTTCAAATTTACAGCTAGTTCTTTCACAATGTCGTCAATGTTCCCCTTGTAGCTGTCCTGCTCCAGCAAAATTTTCAGCCAAGTTTCTGAGATTCTGTTCTCCTCCTCTAGGTGGCGAACCTAAGACACATTTTGCATGAAAATGTCTTAACTATCATTATTGTTTAAAGGACTGTTTAAGCTTGAGGCATAATGAATCAATCTATTTATCAGATTGAAACATGAAACAGCAGGACAGATCCAATGGCTGCTTATGTGATTATGAAAATAGCAGAACAACATGAGGAAGGAAACCCCACTTAAACATGCAGCAAGAAAAAACCCAAAACAATCAAATTCTTTGAGATGTAAACAAAGTCATTCAGGTTGGTTTGATGCAAATTGCTCCATTTAGAGAAAATTACCACAGTGGTGATAGGAATCAGATGTCCTAAGATGTCCTTAATACCTCTAGAAGCACCTTCACAAAGTTACAACAAAAGATAGTTACACATATGGTGATGCTTGAGACACTGTTTTACAATAGTTTTGAGATCAGGTTATTCACCTATACCATAGTTTTTAAATATATTCTGTTTTAAATCTATGAGCACTCCAAGGACAAGAAGTACCCAAGGAAAACTTTCAGAATTACGACTGTTTTACTATAATCATTACATATAAAAGAGTTTTAACTTGCAAATAGCTATATTTGTAGATATTGTGGCCCCTGGTTCCTTTCACCACTGTTAAAATGAATTAAGTCAGTAAGCATCACTCCAATACAAAAGTTCATATCAGACCATTCTCTTTCTTATCCCTTTCATTCTAGAAACCCATCACCACTTTTCTGTTCAGTGACAGACCTGCCCTGACAAACCCAGAAGAGCAGAGAAAAACTTTAAAAACAGCTGGTCTCATTTGTGTAACTATGCCTGTTTCAGTTTTTCCAGAAATTCTGTTAGGTGTAGTTGAAAAAGACAGTCACTAATAACCAGGCTTGTGGCTCTTTACCTTGTCAATAAATGCGACAAATTTGTCGTTGAGTCCAACCATCTGATCTTTCTCTTTTGTCTTGGCCTGCTGGTCCAGAGGATCCACTTTGCTGACTGGAGGGCTAAGGAGTGGGTCCACGGTGGTGGATGGCATGCTCGGGTATCCCCTGGATAGAGAAGGCAAGTATGACTGGCTACTGAAGCCAGGTCTAGTGCCTCCGTGTGATCAATGATTATGAGAAAAGGTACTTTCACATTTAGCACTTATCTCTTTGTGTTTCATTCTTTTCTGTTCTGCGTACACTCTGAATATGGCTTTTTATTACTCTTGGCTACTCTTTGTACCAATGTAACACTAAGTCCTCTGCCCTGATTCTCACCACCCTCAGTAGAATGTCTCAAAGCAGTGCCAGCAGCGTGTTCGGTGGAGCAGGGGGCTTCGGCACCCGTGCCTCCGTGTCCAGCCCGCAGAACCTGAGGAACGCCTTGCGTCCAGAGAGCCAGCAGGTCGGCGGCGGGCCCTCGGCCCCTGCGCCCAACGACAATAAAAAGACCATGGAGAGCCTGAACAACCGCCTGTCCGGCTACCTGGGCAGAGTGCGAAAGCTGGAGAGGTCCAACCAAGAGCTGGAGGAACAAATCAAAGATATCTTGGAGAAGAGGGGCCAGACGACCAACCGGGATTGGGAGGAAATCCAGAAACCTCTGGCTGATCTCAGAAAAGAGGTGAGGAACGGACAGCAGGGAGCAGTGACCTGTCTAGCAGATGTAAAACTAAAAGTTCACTTACTAACTTTCTGACCTCGCGTTTGTAGATCCGTGACAAAACCATGGAAAATGCCCGCCTTTTTCTGCAACTAGACAACAGCAAAATGGCAAACGAAGACATTAAAAACAAGTGTGTGTGTGTGTGTGTGTGTGTGTGTATGTGTGTGTATATATATATATATATATGATGACTACAAATGAGTAAAATAAACACACAAAGTTGCCACACCCGGTTTCTAGTATTGAACGTTAGCACCTGAGGCGAGAACAGAAGATTACATTACATTACTATCATTTGGTAGACGCTTTTATCCAAAGACACTGATAAGAGGACACATTTAAGTTCAGAAAGATTATACAGAAACACTCATTAGTCCTGTTTTAAACAGTGTACATTAATAAACGCTGCAAAAACAGTTATGGCCAGTTGCGTGTGATTACCCCCTCAGATTAGATGCGGAGCAGATTGCGCGACAGAACTTGGAGCATGACCTGGCCGACCTGAGGAGAGTGATCGATGACACGCAGGTCGCGCGCCTTGGCCTGGAGTCAGATCGAGTCCACCAAGGAGGAGCTCGCCTACCTCTACAAAGAGCACCGTGACGTAAGCTCATGCCAGAGTTCCTCAAGACACATTTGACTCATCTCCTTTTCTCAAAAATCTTCTCTTACCGCCATTCCCAAAGGAAGTTGCTGTGCTGAAGGATAAGATCAAGGAGTCCAGCGTGAAGGTCGAGGCAGATTCCTCTCGCTCCACCCTGAGTGACACTGTCAACAAAATCCGGGCCCAGTACAAGAACCTGGCCATGAAGAACCGCGCTGAGACCGATGAGTGATATAGAACCAAGGTACACCCTTCGGCAGAGCTAGCTCTGATCCTTCCTGTCCCCGACCCTGCTGTCCCTGACCCTACTCTTCCCCTTTACAGTTTGAAAACATCAAAGTGGAGGTCGCAAGGAATACGGAGTCTTTGCAAAGCAGCAGGACAGAGCTCAACAATCTCCGTAGACAAAATCAGCTGAGAGAAATTGACCTCCAGGCTTTGCAGAACATGGTAATTTCAGAAACCACCTATACATACATATATATCACAAATCTGAATATATAAATGTATCTGTCTATGTATCAAATCCAACATCTTCCAGCTCCTCCAGTAGACTTGAGAGGGTGTTGGACATGGACCAAAGTGATATCCTTATTTCAAATTTCTGGTGAAATCCTCTCCGGTCTCCCCTGCTACAGACAAAAAATGAACTACTATACACACTATGTCTGTACTTTTTGAGGAAACTGTCTTATCTTTCTTTCAATGGCTCTTGCTCAGATCCTCTCTTTGGAGGATACCCTGAAGGACACGGAGGTTTGTCACGTGAAGGAATTGGCCCGTCTGAACCAGTTGATCCAGCACCTTGGGACTGAGTTGAGCAAAGTACGAGACCAGGTTGAGCAGCAGGCCGAAGAGTACCAGGCCCTGCTCAACATCAAGATGAAGCTGGAGGCTGAAATTGATGGCTACCGCCGCCTTCTGGGAGGAATCGATGACAGGTCAGACTGAGATTATTGTTTAAAGGGCTTAATTAGGTGTCTTTAGAACTTACTGAGGAAAACGAGGGGGATTCAGGAGGCATGGGCGTATGCATTCTGGTTGTCTTGAGTTGCAAATGTTATTAAAGTAATTGTTCCTTTCCTTCAACAGGGTGGACTTTTCCTTAGAACAGGTTTTACAGAGTGAGGGTGAAGTTGGCAAACAAGACTAATACACTGGACATGCTTTCTAATTCTGCCTCACAGGCTAAATGTGCCTTTATAAACATGTAACATTCTCATTTAATAAATACAAAAAAATTAATTGTACAATTGTTCAAAAGAAGAGATTTTTAGCAAGAAGGGTGATATTTTTGAGCATGTTTTTGTTTCACAGGTCCCAGTAAGAAGCAAAATTAAAATGGAGCCAGAGATAATCTGTAAATGGACCAATAGTTGTCAGATCTGAACTATAGGGGAGACACCTACACATTTTTTGACATGAGCTGAATCTGAAAGTGTAATTGCGTGGTACTGAAACTCTTGTACAATGAGGTCTGTGGCAATAAAACAATACTATCAAAAACCTGTTTTCTTCTGATATTTTTGTATTCTTTGAATTTGACACATTACGTTTGTCACATTGTATCCACATTTCGAATATTTGTAATACACATACACAAAAACATAAATGGGAAGAAACTGAAAAGGAACATTAACAGAGCAGTAGGTTGACATACACTCAAGGCAGGTTAAAGTTTGGGTTAGACTTAAGTACTAACAAAATCATCTATTTGTATTACAGTTACATATATGAGAATCTGTGGTAAAGCACATTTTCCATTACAGAAAATATACTAAAGGGTCCTCAAAAAAGTCCTCAATGAATTACACTGAGGTCAGGCCAGATATCTGTAAGCACTGAAAACATGTATGAATCCAGAATGCAAAGTGCAATGGTCTTGATCACTAATTGCCTTTGTTTGTCGCATAAACCTCTATTAGGTTGGCTGTAAAATATAGCTGAAAAACCTTCTATTAAGCATTTCTAGGAGAGTGGAAGCTGGAGTATGAGAGTGCACACATTTAAATGTTTCCCCCTTTGGCTGATCACTTATGTAATCACAAAAGGAAAACCTATGCTTATTCTGTATAATATCCTACATAGTAAAAAAAACTCAAAGATGAACTGGTCAAAGCCCTATCAAGTGCTTGCCAACATCTCTGTATATTAATGAACAGAAGCTGTATGGCAAAAACGCAGTTTTTATATGAATGCAAAATTCTTAAAATGTGACCTTTTGGTCATTAGTGATAAATCACAATCCTAGATTTTCCTCCAAACATGAAATTACACTGTGGTGACCTCAGAACAGTAATTTAGAAAAGATGTTTATGGAAGAGAGGAGTAAAAAGATGGCTATTTCAGGTGGCTGATGATGGGGGTGTGGGTGTTAAATTAAGTTTTTGACATGTGGTAGTTACAGTCCTTTTCAGTTAGCATGCATGACTAATCATACAGCACAGAACAGCAACTAGAGTGTCAGGCAACGTCTTGACAAGTAAAAATAGGGAATGTTTGTGGTTCTCAGGAAACATGGCACTTTTCCTAAATAAGACATTTTATTTATATTGTACAGTCTCTTGACATTGGGAATGATGGACATGAAAGAAAAGGGGAAGTGGTGAAAGAGAAAAATGCAACATGCAACTTGAAAAACTGCAAGCAGGGGCAGTGGTAAAGACAGTTACAAATTTCCAGAGTAAAAGACTTGGTATCAAAATGTTCGTTTTATACAGATATATGTATATATTTTTATTTTAATATATGGTTTGATATGCTCCAGGGAAGGAATGACCATATATTAAAACAATATATTAAAATGTCTTACATTTTGTTTATGAACCATAAATTTCCTTAAAAAAAAAAGAAAAACAAAAGAAATGTTAAACAATTACTGAGAAGCACTTCTGTTCAAAAAGGCGAGTGTAGACAGTCCTCGTCCAAGCACACTGGGTTTGGATTCCTTTAGCGGGAAAAGGTTTTGCCCCTAAAAGACATCATCAGACTAAGTTAGCATGTGGTGTTACCCAAAGGTAGATAGTTTAAAAATCTTTCCCTCACCCCACATGTCAGCCACAAGACTGATTCTATAGATTTCTGAAGCTAATGTAGCTAATACGTAATGGTAAAGCTTATATCCCATCAGTTGACATATAAAGTGCCATTAAATCACCATTAATAGGCATGCTAATGTATATGATAACAGCCCAGTGCAGAAGCTGAAGCAGGCTTTCTCATTCTGGTTTTCTTGAAAATAAGTAAAACATCCTCTGCAGGGGACAGATTTTCATATTGCACTTTTCTTAACATTTTAGTGCAGAGCTTCTATTTTTTTGCTAAATTTAACATAATGCATTTTTCCATGAGCATTGTACATCACATTTTGTTTTATTTTCTTGTGTGTTAAATTCGGCTAATAAACAATAATTATGCATTAAAATGTGTAGAAGTTTGTTCTCTGCAGAGGATGTGTACTTCACATATAATAGTGTAGTATGTATAATAGCTATTCATTACATAAAAATATACAATTTATGAAGTTTTCCACAATGCAAATTTCCTACTCGTGGGACTAATAAAGGTTTATTTTATATGTGATGTCTGCTGATCTTGTTTTCAAAAATCTATTTTGATATGATATTCTGTCATAACATCAGAAGACACCATGTAAACAGAAGACATAAAACGTGTGTATTTGGGATTGATTAGACATGCAATGTCTAATGTGATGCTAATTGATTGGGTATCGGCTTCCATTACATGTGGAAAACTAAAGAATCACATTTCAATCAAGTATGTCTTGGGAAAAATTTATAGCACGTACCAGTTTAACAGAAACAAAATACTTAAATGTAAGTTTCAGTGGGAGGAGTAGACAAACAAAGCACACCTTTGTGGACACTTGCTGGGTGGAATTCAACACTCAAACATTTCAGCATTTTAATTGCATGAAATGTGCCACAAGACACACAAGAGGAAATAAAGGTGAAATTCGCTGTTGGATATGTAGAAAGGGAGCATTCAAAGAACGAGCTGTTTGAGAAAGGAGATATTTGACTTGACCAGGAGTGATAAACAGTCAGGGACCACACAGGCACGCCTAACCAACATCAAAGACTGGGAATCTTTTCCACAGTCATATTGTATCACATCAAACAATATTAAAAAGCATAGCAATCTTCTTAGTATGTTAGTATTAGTATTGAAAACTGATAGGCCTCCACAGACGACAAGAGTCAAAAATATGGTTGGCATACTTGCAGATAAAAAAAGGAGCCGTTACATCAAAGGTGTTCCAAAGAATCGGATAAGTCAACATGACTTCTTGGACAAGGACCATGAATGTGAGGTATGTACACGCTAGCAAAAGTATAGACATACCGTAAATGCTATTGTCAATACCCTCGTTTTCGGAAATGATAGTTCTCAGGATGTTTTGAGATCTTAATTAATACCCTGCTTTATTTGCTCTAAGAGCCACACATACCCAAACAATGTGGTGATCTTTGCCTAGTCTTTAAGGAAGTAAGAAAGACCCTTTGCTGAAATGCGGCTCTACTTAAAATTATACACTGTAGATGATGCGATAGATGAACAGTCATAGTCTCTACTCTATGGCAGTTTGCTAAAAACATGTGTTTCCTTCTGAAATACAAACTTGAAATCTACTTGTTCTTTAGCAGTGCCACACATGTCATTTAAAACAGAAACCCAACTGTACAAATACAGCCTTAACCCCTGATGTCACCTTTAGTGCTGTACACAACGCGGATGAATGGCCAGGTATCACGCAAATTCTTTTAACCTTTGAAAAACTGGCTTCTAAAAAGAATGTATGTGAACAGTGACATCCCTGATCTTGATGTGCAAGTGTGCATTCTTTCAGCAACCTATTAAACTGAATTCTGTGGTCAGGTCATTACACAGAATTATATTGTGTCACTAATTAATTAGATTTCCCATAATTTCTTTATTCAGTACACTAATGTTTAACTAGGCTAATACAATGTTTGCCAATTTTGGAGTAGCATTACACTAAGTGTGTTTTTCCCGTTCCCACCCACCAGCTAATTAACAAACCTTTCCTGAGTTTTAAATGAGGGACGAGACCAGAGAATTCAGGGAAGGTGTACTGCAGGACAGGAAAATACATTCAAGATTTTATGTGGATCCGTGTAAGGCAGGCTAAAACCGGTTTAGCTAACAGATGGTATCAAGTAGCAGTTTTGTGTGCGCTTTTTTCATATGATACAACTTTGATGAGAAAGTCTGGAATAGAATGTCTAAAACAAATGGTTTCTATAACGCTATTCAGATGGGATTAGTTTTATATGGGGAGGTAGGGTTACTGAGCCATTTTAGTTCTGTAGGAATCTGCTATGTCAGTTTTATAGACTGAGCACTTCTGTGTCAGGAAAGATTCCAGCACCTTATACATGGTATAAAATGGACTGCAGAAATAATCCCAGGTTATGCGGATTCCATACTACAAATCACCCTAAAATATACTTAATTGCCCATATGTAACATTTGTGTGAATTGTCAGTGTAAAATGGTGTCTTTTCTATGGAAAATTAATTTACTATTAAGATCCGATCTTAATAGTACTGGTCTGTCCATGCAATTTATGAAGATTTTTGTACAATGTATTACATATAACAATCATTGTACATAAAACCTTTGTCCAGTAACTGAAACAAAATGTTATTTAGGCATGTGTACAAACCAGCACAGGCAATACATTCTCACACAACATATTTACTATATTTTATTGAGCAATCTATATGCAGAAGTTCACCTCAAAGGAGTTATCAATAGATTTGCTTAAAACAATATTATGTGAATAATCTGTATGACAACTTGATGGTGTCTGCAGTGTTTATGGTTTATAACATGAAAAGAAAACGTGGCCTTAGGAAATGTGGCAAGGAGCACTTACGAGATAGTCTTCATCTCTTTTTTCTCAGCGTCAGGTCTCGCTCTGTTCAGCACTTTTAGGAAGTCTGAGGTCTTGGCCCTCATGCGTGTATGAATGTAGGCCTGAAAATAGATGCCGTGAGAGAAGTGGGGTTGAACAGACTAGACATAATCAGAAAACTGATCTAAAGTAAAGACACTTTGTTATTTGTGGTTTGGGCACAAGCCAGATTCAGAATTCAATTCAATGCCATTACAACTCAAAACTAAAAGACAGCACAAACATGTGGATGAGAGAGTAAACGCTAATGTCTATAATAAAACAAATATAAATACATGAACAAACTAATAATAAGTAAATGCAAATATAAACACATGCAAACACAATAATCAAATATTTACTGCCTGTCAAAAATGGAGACATCTTGCCTTTTCTTGAAATACAGTTTGATTTTTAGCAACTTTCACAGGAGTAAGAGAAAATATTGAAATAACACCCGTGTTCATCAAAATGTCTCCTTTTTGAAAAGTAGGCTTCACTGAAAGAATGAAATACCAGTTTATTTCCAAACAATGGTTAAAAGCACATACTGAAAATAACTGGTTTAAGCACTGAAAGGTTTAAGTGATGAGTGCTGATCACAGGTACAAGACATGGATACGCCATGATTCCCAATCCCTTTATTCGGTTGTTTTGCAGTTATATAAAAAAAAAAAGAACATTTAAACCAGATTTTAAAAGGCATTATTTTTTAAAAGGCATTTATTTATGTGTTTTCACCTTGGAACATTTGATGTGGTAGTGCAGGTAGTCCCTGAAGGTGTGAATAAGATTGATGGTGTTGTTTCTGGCATTTGCATTTGTGTGGCGGGGGAAGAGTACTGTAAAAGAAGAACAACTGCACTTGTAATTATCATAATTACAATCTCAAAGTTAGAGACCAGAATAATGAGTACCACAGCAAAAACAGCTGAACAATCTGAACGGTACTATATTCCACACAACAGTTCAAAGTGGACAAAAAAGAAGGATTCATTGCATTTCAGGTTTTCAAACCTGAAATTAGAATAACTACAGCTTTGGTAAAACCTTCATGAGGTTAATACGTAATGACAAGGTGTCAGGAGTCGGCTCTCAAAAACTGCCCTTCAATCAGAAAGAACTCTTACACACAAATTTCAGCTTTTTTTTATCAAGGAACATGCTATTAAGCATCAGCCAGGCTTTATGCACATAAACTATACACTGAAAACTTATAGATGTTCAGCTGTATGCAAATCTTTAAGCATGCCTGGTCGAATTTGAGTACAGATTTCTGAACCTTTAATGCATACTTGCTGAATTTAATATATTGTAAAAAAGGTGTAAGAGTCACTTCATATTTTATTTTTTCCAACATGTTGACAAACACAATTGGACAGTTATCATGAACTGTGCACTAAAACTAAAGGAAATTAAAGTGAAGTAAATTATAGCCACACGCAAACACACCATAGCACACAGTGTGAACAATGTGAAATTCTTTCTCTGCATTTAACCCATTCACTAAGTGAAGTAGCTGGCTGCCATCAACAGGGGTCACCCAGAAAGCAGTGTGTGGGGGCAGCATCTTGCTCAAGGCTACCTCAATGGTACCACTAGCAGTCCTGGGATTCAAAACCATGACCTTCTTATCGCGCGGACAACTCCCTAACCACTAGCTGCCCTAAAATAAGGAATGCTTCACAATTTTGGGTGTCATCCTTGCACAGGGGCCATGATAATCTTCTCTTTAAAAAAAATGCCTTGCAGAAGATGTGTTGTCTCAAGAGAACACAACACTCATGCTAAGGGGCTGGTGCCCAGTAGAGTTTGGTGTGCCTGGTTCAATTCAACCATTAACTGCCAAGTTTAGTGTCTGAATAGGGGTGCTACTACAATGTAGAGCAGCCAGGACTGTGTGCACCCACGTTTACTTACTTGCATTCGAAAAATCAATAAAAACATATCATTTGATCAGGGTGTTCAAACCATTGCATATAGCTCTACATGCAGGTGTGCATACCAAATGTGATGTAGCCGATGTTGTCGCCCACGGCAGCATCTGTGTCCTTCAGTTCCAGAGGGGGCTCTCTGTGGCTGAAAAGTACCTGCGGAGCCGTGTGACTTGCTCGCCGCCCCTCTTTAAACTCCTGAAACAAGGAGGAAGATAGTTTGTATATTCATATGAGATCATGCACACATTTATCAATTTGTAGGACATCAGGCCGAGAGAACGTATAAATTGTGCAGCTACTCAATGTAACTTTTCTTTTGTTCTTTCCTAAAACATCTAACCATTAGATTAAACTACCCTTATCCTTCATTTCATCGTATTTAGGACATTTTTGAAGATGTTGAGTTTATGAGCTGAAATTCCTTAAATATCATTTATTGATTAGGCTGTTTTTGTTACTGCGCCTGAATAATGTATCTTTGCTGTTGGAACAAAATTTCCAGTTTTGTCTCTCTTGTTTTTTGGTAATACAACGTTTTGCACAAGAAGAGACACTGTAAATAATTGTCCCTTTTGGTGCAATAATTTTTGAGACTAACAAAAACAATGAATTCATACCAAGTTGTTTTAGCAGCTGACATTCTACATATATGGACTATGTGGTATATATATATTTTTGAAACAGTGTTTATATTCTACATTAAACTCAGATTTAATAAAGCAATTAAAAAAATTACATGGGCCTTTTATAAGTGATTCTAAATTTTTCTGGTATATACACGCATACATCAAAACCTTACTGTCCAATGCTGGGGCTTTTCTAAACTACCTTAAAAAAAAAATTTAAATCAATAAAAGACAGCCATTCTGACCTGCATGAATACTTTCCCAATGATGACATCATCATCGTCCTTGAAAACAGTGCTGAAAACCACGGTCACTCTGTCTTTCTTTGCCTCCACGTACCTGTGAAACAAAAATCTAAACATTTCACTTTGCCACAACATGCCAATGCCACTGCTGATAACAACAACCCTGGTTTGGTGAATAATCTAATTTGCACACTTTTTCTTGCTTGGTCAGTGACCTACTCAAACATCATCCAGTCCTTTCATTAAGACGGTGCAGACATGACAATGTACTTTAAGTCAGTACTTATTGTGAGCTATAAAATCAAAACTTCACCACTACATGCAGCCATTTCTGACAAGACCAGAGCTGGTATTCACAAAACTGTTATAAGGCTACTCAAGGTAGTTTGTGAAAATAAACCCTGTTGTGGCTTCCTGCAGTGTTCAGCCACAAACTGAGTCTGTGTCCTGGACCACACTGATTGAGCAGGTTGGAAGTTTTGGAAAGTATTTACACATAAGATTTAGGTAACCATTCATTTCTGCCGTATGTTAGTCTGTTAGCTTTGCAGCTTCAGTTCTAAACTACAAAAGCAAAATTTGGCTGATGGCTTGAAAAATATGGTAATTAGATTTTTGACAAACTATTTCTTAAGGAATACAAAGAAGCTACATGATTACAGTAACATCCTTTCAGTAGAGATAAAGCAGGCACAGCTGAAGACTTTTTATAACTGATTTGTACAAATGTATGTTTTGCTTTGACAACGTAGTAAAGCGTACATCAGGCCTATTCCATACATCAGGCTCTTATGAAATTTTTTTATGGCCCGCAAGACTGCCAGTAAATCACAGTGTGTGATTCGTGTGATATAATAAAATTAAGATAAGCTGGTAGTCCCCCGCTACTTTTGACAAGATTGGTTATCCGCTATATTGTATACAATTAGCCAATCCGAGCACAGAAGTTGCCATACCATTAGCCTATCGCAGCCAAAAGAGGTGGGATTTGTAAGAAAATGGGTGTGTTAAAAAACAAAAAGCAGAGCACAGCGTAAAAGGCTGGCAGTAAGGGAAGATGGAGGAGAACTGTTAGGCTGCCGAAAACAGATGAGAGCATTAAAAAGGTCTGTTTGTCCTCTGAAGAACATGACGTTTTAGAAATAATGGTGTCTGTGCTTTAACCTTAGATGAGAAGAGAATCCAGTCTCACACACAGTGAGGGGAAAACCTTTGTAGTTTTAGCTCGGTGATGTATCTACTCTAATGACTTTAGCGGTCAGAGCTCTTGTTTAGAACTAATCGCCGTTAAAACGGCTATTTTTGACGGTTAAAGCGGCACTGACAAAGTCCATAAACAAAAAAGACGAAGATAAGTCTAAGGCAGCTGCTACGCCCACTTCAAAGGAGGGGTAGGGGCTGATGCGGGCCCTAAATATGTTGAATGTAGCGAAATATAAATATGGACCTTGGTTAAAAAGCTCCTTATGTGAAAGTATTAAAGTTAAAGAAAACGGATGTGTCATTTGTTCATACTAATATCTATTATCATTAAGAGTAATATTTTAGTCATTAGTTGACAAATATTCTGTGTGGCCCATGAACCCCCAGTGATTTTCATATTCGGCCCACTTGCTATTGAAGCTGAATAGCCCTGGCGTACATTGACTCGTCATCACGGTAGTGGACCACAGCCCTTTTCTCTCCCTCTTTGCCCTCCTCCTGGAACTTGAAGTACTTCTCAAAAACAGACGCAAAGCAGTTTCTCTTCAGCATGCCCGTCTGGTGAATGATTTCTTCTTTGCTCGTGGGAAGCACTTCCAGATCAAACAGCAAAGACACGTTGTAGCCTTGAATAGAAATAAGAACAAAAACAACAAAACTAATCCAAAATCCACCAAAGAAAAAAAACTATTAATTATTTGAGACGATTGTCACTATACCTTTACAGACCCAGAATCTCAAACACAAAACATTTAAACACTGCATGTAGTTTTTATGTTGCATTTCTAACATACTGCATCCTCCAATGTCAACAAAGCAAGTTGACATACCTGACTCAGGTGCCACAAGGAAATTTCCATAAACCCTCTTCAAGAGCTGAAATTGGAAATGATGGCAACCATTAGTGGCATTTACAAAGTAATATCACACAGGGATTTTTGTTATACCTCAATGCATTCATAGCTTTTGAGAACAGGCTTTGATTATGTGCCAGCCAGAAAGGAATTTATAGGGGAAGGCAAAAAGCAACAATTATTGTAATGTGCCCTTAACCATAATGAACAGTTTTCTGTGGCACATTACACAGACATTTTACTCAGTACTCAAATACTTTGCACTGTTTTGACATCCGTTTTGGAGGGGAAAAAAGTAAACAAAGGACAATTCTACACATGTGATCCACCATCAGTTCACTGTCCTTTTGAAAGAAGACATTCTGCTCTACAGAGAAAACATGGCATTTTACTGGACATTGTAGTGAACAATATCTATTCATTTGCTTGCAAGTATAATACAATACAATGCAAAATTTGAATACAGGTCACATTCTTCCATTAATAACTTAAATCCAGCAAATACATTAAATTAAAACTGCAGTGAACAGAATAGTGTAGCAAATTGTACATATCAGAAAATCTACAAAATATGTCGTACGACTAGGAAACGTTTGTCTATCCTAAACTTTTGCCTACAACTGTATTGGCATATGCACAGCAGGGTGTGGAGGAAAATCTGTATTCATCATTATTTTCTTTTATTCATTTATAATCCTTTCATTTCTTTTCAATAATATTCATTATTTCTTTTCATTTATTATCAAGTATATTCATTTATTATGTTCAATGTA
>JBBJLS010000109.1:5177853-5194582 GCA_037577275.1 Bryconaethiops microstoma | reverse complement strand
AGAAGCTGCAGGGTCTGGGACTCAGTGCTACTCTGTGCAACTGGGTTCTGGACTTTCTCACCAACAGACCGCAGCACATGAGGATTGGCAAAAACACCTCCACCACAAGGATCCTCTGGTACGCCACAGGGAAGCATTCTGAGCCCAATGCTGTACTCCTTGTTTACACATGACTGTGTGTCCAGACACAGCTCCAACACCATCATCGTTTGCTGATGACACCACCATTGTGGGCCTGATCAGCACCAACGATGAGACGGCCTACAGAGAGGAGCTGAGAGTCTTGGTAGAGTGGTGTCAGGAGAACAATCTCTCTCTCAATGTCAGCAAAACTAAGGAGATGGTGTTGGATTTTATGAGGCAGGGTGCGACTCATCCCCCCATCTACATCGGAGGAGATGCTGTGGAGAGGGTCAGCAGCTTCAGGCTCCTTGGGGTCACCCTTAGTGCCAACCTCAAGTCCTCAGAAGCTGTCACCAAAAAAGCCCATCAACGACTTCACTTCCTCAGATGCTTAAGGAAGGCTAGGGTGTCCTTTGTCCTAACAAGCTTCTACAAGTGTGCTGTGGAGTCCATCCTCATGGGGAGTGTTGCGTCTTGGTATGGCAGCTGCACTGCTCAGAACAAGAAGGCTCTGCAGAGAGTAGTGACAACAGCCCAGTGGATCATAGACACACCACTCCCTGCAATAACTGACATTTACAACACGCTCTGTCTCAGAAAAACTAAGCGCATCATGAAGGACCCTAGCCACCCTGCATTGTCACTTTTTACTTTCCTGCCATTCGGCAGGAGATTCAGGTCAATTCACACAAGCACAGCACGATTCAGAAACAATTTTTATCCCAGTGCTATCAGACTATTCAACACACAGTAACTGTGTTTTTCTCTCTCTATGCAATAAATATGTCCTTTATACTGTAGCACACAACACTTTACACTGCACTGACACTTTAAATTTATGCAACTTGCAGCTAAAATTGTGTTCACTTAAGCCTGTGGATTATTTATTGTTACCGCACTGCTATGTCTTTTTTTGTCTCTTATGTTTTTATGTTCTGTCTGCTAAGAGGGTATTCAAGTAAGCATTTCATTGTGATCTGTACACTGTATTTGGTACTTCAACTTCAGCTATATTAGCTGCTGTGCATTGTTCCATCCTTCAGACTGGAGTTGTTTCTGGTATAAAAAATCTGTATCATATAACTGTAACAAAACTGACAGGCAAAGTCACACAAAAAGGTTCAGATTAGAACAAAAAAGGTTCAGATTACACTCACGAAGACTTGTTCCATTCATTTGCTAAAACAGATTGCAGCATCCCAATGCAGCCTCCATGTAACCAATTGCATCAAATCACATTTGCAATGCAAACTGCCTCTGTAAGTCTATGATAACAAACAGCTCCACTGCCAGAAGAGAGTGAGAGATTCATGCTTCTGTGATCTTTATCAGAAGCAGCCCGTAGCATTCCGTTTGTCATATGACTGTGATCTTCCATAGAGCAGTGCTGGGAGATTTTTTTTGACAAGCGCAAATGAATGACTGTCAATCGGTCCAAAAAGTGTGGGAATATGGAGAAGGTCCTGGAGGAAGCTGAGGATAAGCAGAATGGTGGGCAATGGTAGAACACCGTCATCACATATGCGTGAGAATGTTCACTGCCTCACCATGGATGGCTGATGTAGTGACAATGCCGATTGGAGGGGTTCAGAGGAAAATCGAAATCATTACAGTCACCTTCCACCCCATTTTCTCTCTCTCCCCTTTCCTTTCGCACTCTCCTTTTCCTTCTCTCTCTCTTTCTCTCCCTTTCCCTCTCTCAACCCTCTACATGCCCCCACTCTCCTCTCCCGCTCACTCTTCCCATGTTCCTCTTTTTCGCTCTCTCCCTCTCTCCCCTACTCTTGCTTAATCTCACTGTGCCCATTTTCTCTCATTCTCTTCATTCTTCTCTTTCCATTCCGTGCTAATCTCTCTCACATGCTCTCCTCAGCACCCCCTCTCCCGCTCTCTCTCGTTCTCTCTGTCTCTCTGTGCAGAGGGACAATGGGTTTCTTAGTGAACCGTAGCGACTATGCAGTGGTGCGGTGCACCTGCAGTTGGACAGGCAGCTACACGCGCACACACACAGACAAACTGCATTGCTCATACATATGGAATACACAGCCTTCACAGCGACCCACTTGTGTTGTGCTATAATCTCAAAAGCGTGTTTGCGTATGAATGTGTTTGCGTGCGATTGCACACGCTTAGTCTATGTCTGCTTTGAATTCAGTTGCTGTTATTCCTTTAATCTATTTTCCTTCTGCTTCCTCTCTTTCGTCCTGTACCCTTCTCTGCTACTATTCTATCTCCTCGACCACTCTTTTCATCTCCTTTAATCCCCCTTTCCCCTTGCAATCTCTTTTCATTTATTATCTCGTCTTGCTTACACACACATTTGGCATTTCACACACGCATCTCTTTCCCCTTTCTCCCTTTCTCACTGCCATTAATTTAGGCTCTTCTCTTCTCTTCCTCTCTCCACCTCTTTCGCTCGCTCGCTCCCCCCTCCTCTCCCCCCCTCCTCCACGTTCTGCCAGACTGAGTGTTGCAGGCTTGCAGCATCCTCGGAGCGAGCTAGTAGGAGAGTGCGAGAGAAGATACTGTCTACCTGTGCGCGGACCGTGCATTCTCGCTGGCTTGCCTCTCTTTCTCTCTCTCAAGTGGCTGGCTATGCTGTGAGTGTCGTTCGTTCTGCATGAACATAGCCAGGGAGACGGGTCCTCTTGCCAGGACATCGCGGTTGGATTTACCTGCAGTCCACGAGGGAAAAGAAGCTGAGAGAGAGAGCTCGAGAGAGAGAGAGAGAAGGGCTGACCAAAAGAAGCAGCCATGGCCCGGCTGAATTGGTGTCTAGCAGCAGTCATTAGTTGGGGGAAGTTCCTCTTTTCCTGCTTTTTCCCTTTGAGAGCAGCCAGGAGGGATAAGGTAAGGCTGCATCTGGACTGTTTTTTCTTACTATTTCAAACCACAAACATACACACAAACACACACACACACACACACACAGGTCACCTCAAACAACTACTGGTTTGTAGCTGTCAACAGAAAATTTTGTCAGACTAATCCATTTTTGGCCTGCATATACTTTCATTTCTGAGCCTTTTTCCATTACCCTACCTGTGGTTACTACATGATCTCTCAGGTGTGCACCTATGTATCGTTTTTCAGTTTTGAGAGTAAATACAATCTCATGCTGCGGCTGTATCCCACAAGCTCAGAGTTTGAAGAACAGACCTTCTAGATGTTTTAGCCTCAATCAATCATTCGGTACATCTTTCCACACACTCATGAAACATGGATGGCTGCTACAGTAAAAATGAGCCTTCATGTTCAGGCATTGAACCTAAGCAGCTTTGATAGAACAATATGAGTTGTCAGCTTCTTTTTGCCTAGTGCTTTTAATTCCAAAGCCTTTGTTTTGAGGATTAAATGGAGTCTCTTCCAGCAAGCCCCCCACATTTATCTCAAGTTCACACCAGCTGTTTTTATGCTGCAGACAGGCCTGAGGTTACTTGATGAAGCTTTGGTCTAATTGGTTGATTTTGGTGTTGTATCAGTTTCATAGAATAATTGTGCTGGATGAGCTTAAGGATATGTGAAAAGCTTTGCTGGAGATCGCTAACTGGTGTCCTGTGTCAGCGGAATGGGGATAGCAAAAGTAGGGGTCAAGTTGTGACTGGTTTGTTCATTACGTATCTCTGCACTTTTCCTGATGTCTGCTGCAGACCCACCCCCCACTGCCGCAGAACTCTTTTTTTCTTTCCCATCCCCCCAATTCTCTGTCTCTCTTAGCTCAGGTTCTTCATCAAGGCCTTTTCAGATTTCACTAACATGTTAATCAAGTGCTTCCCACTTAGCTTTCCAGCTTCCCCCTAGGGCTCTTTTATCCTTTTTCTACTCCCAATTCTGTCTCTCCCTTCCACCACTACAACCCTCCCCACAGCCCTAGTGGATAAGACTGAGAGCTTTTGCCTTTACACTGATGTATCAGTAGAGTATGATCCGACTTGCTACAGATGGACACAAACCACCTCCATGTGCCCTATCATTTTCTACATGCTAGCCGCCAAGATATTACACAGACGGACAGACAAACAAACATACATACATACAGAAAACACAGGAACAGAATTACAGACAGATAGGAAATTTTGTAAATAGTGAGACAAAATTCACAGATATACAGTCAGATTGAAAAGGCAAACACACATACACACACACTGTAATTTTTTATGGTAAACTTTCTACCAGAGTGGAAAATCTTGTCTCAAAAATCTTTTTTATTTACTTCTATTCACCCTGTTATACTGTAAGTACAGCCTTTCTCTCTGCACAAGGTATGAGTTCAGTGAGTGACCAATGATGTCACAGAGAAAGCTTTGTACTCATTTATGATTTGCATCAAAAAAGTTTTGGCCATTGGATAATTTTGGGAAAATTTAACAATATGATTCTACAGTTCAGTTATACTGGGCCAATATTTAAATCAAGAAATTAATTTAAATAATCTCTGGGAAAATGGGTTCAGACCACAATCCAAGTTAATGATATACCCTTGCCTAAGTATGATCAGTGCAGTTTCAGCATGGCGAGCCAAGTGGCAAGTGCGTGCTGACTGAAGCTCACATATCTTAGTCAGACTCTTCTCAGTATGACCTGCACTTCACCTCTGTTCACCCAAGAAAGGAAGGAACAACTGCCAAAGCTGTAGACAGATTGATGGAGCAGAGATTTATGCCTTTTCAGTCTCTACTTTCATCACTAGCATTTGGATAGCATAGTGGATAACACCATTGCCCTACACACAGGATTCCCTGTCCAGACAGGAATACGACTATGAAGTTGCCTACACTGGGGAAAAAAGGTGCCTGGTCACCATTGTAAATGCTGTGTAGTATAGTTTAAATGGCCTGATCAGTTCTGTACTCTGCAGACATACGTACAATGGGTTATCTTCATTAATTACACTTTGGACAGTCAGTGGCAAATAAGCTCACAGCAGCAAATAGGATCATATGTGGTTTGGTTAAACTTTGAGTGCAGAGGTCAGGTATAAAGTCCAAGTGGTATGTAATGCCCAGTGTTAGGGACATCATTTTCTTCATAGGAACACAATGGAGCATTATCTCCAAGTTCTTGGGCAAGGCTCCAATTGTTTTTGCAGGGCTCCATTGTTTTTGCTACTATTGCAAACTGTTTCTCAACAGAATCCAGCTAACCCCTTCTTCTTCGTGATCTTCTATGTCAGAGTCTCACATCTGAGTTTTGCTGGATGCTGGGCTGGAGGTTAGGTCTATGAAATTAGTAGTTGCTGGGGCATTTGTTGGAAGACTTCCCTGAACAGAGGTTTATCTTTTAACCCTGGAATTAATCTCTCTTTCTCATCAGGAATACTTTGAGAGCTCCCAGCATGCTCTTCTCAGTGGTAGCCATTAAACTAGAGGACCTGTCGCCCTCTACACTCATTTCACTAATGTCCTGCTGGCTCGTAAATTAGTCCGTGCTGTGCACCCTGCCGACAGCAAAGGAGAAATGCCTTATTCTTGAACATCTCATGAAGGAATAAGCTCCTCCTTTATCTCCTCTGCACATGCAAAAACAGTCTGGGCCCTTTTATCTCTCCTGTGATTAATGCCTTGTTTTGGTTACATGAATGAGCTACTTTGATGTAGTCTCCTGTAGTGTGCAGGCATAGCATGGCAAAGTCTAACTTAGTCACTTGGAGTACCACATCAGATGAAATACAGATACAGCATATACACTTTTCATATACAGCTTCAATGCAAATCTGTTCAATTGTACTCACATAGACAGACATTATATTGTAACCATAAGTTATTCTGAGTGGGTCAAGCTTAGAGAGAAATTTTATTACATGCTACCCCATATGCAGTGATACATATATACTGTGGAGCTGCACCCAGAAAGGGTCAGGAGAGTACTCCAGAATCTCTTAAATGCATGTTCAAAATCATTTCATTTGTCATTTCTTACTTTTCTGTGGTTTGCCTGAGAGTTTTAACAAGTAAATGATTTTAGGAATAACTCTAAAATATGTGCTTCGAGGGTATTGGGCAAGAGACAAAAGACCCCTCCTGTGTTGGGAAGATTATCATTTCTAATTGGTCAGTTGGAGGTTCTAACTTTGGAACATATTAACAATAATAATGCTTTATTTGCAGATCACACTGAAATGGCTGCTCCTTTAGTAATCCTGCTGGTTGAAGATCAGTGTTTCAGCAAGTTGTTTTTGTATTCTGCGTTATAAGTTCTAAAGTGATATAAGAGTTGTGCCCTGCATTTCATTATTATGTGCTCTATTGTTGGTAATGCTGCAAGCACCGTCTTCTTATTGGCTCAGAAATGTCCATGAAGGGGAGCTGTTTTATATAAACAGCCTGTTTTTGATAAAAAGTATTTCGGAAATGATAATATAAAACTGAATTATGTTTGGTACATAACCCCACTTAAACTATTTCATATTAAACATTACCGTATGGAGAAGACAGGATAAAAAGTATATTAATACTGTATTCCCTACACTGTTTAGTGCTGTTTTGGTATTCAGCACTGTACACATGGTATCAGTACTAACTGCAGCTAATAAGCACAATGTGTACTCATATTCATTCCAGACTCTTTGATTTATAATGCTAGAATAAATAGAGCATTTCTAACTGCTGTTGTTACAACAATTACTTCTGTGTTTTGACCAGGGTCACCTAATGGAAAGGGACAACACCGAATTTGAAATTTAACTATGTGAACCACTTTACATTTATGGCATTTAGCAGATGATTTTATCCAAAGCGACTTCCAGTCCCTAGCTACAGGGGGACAGTCTCCCTGGAGCAACTTGGGGTTAAGGGTCTTGCTCAAGAAACCAGTGGTGGTATGCTGAAGGTAGGATTTGAACCTATGACCTCTTGGTCCAGAGGCAAGCATCCTACCCACTAAACCAACACCACCCCCAATTTATTGAATTAACACTGAATCTGCTTAGTGCCTACAGGAAAGATCACAGGCTAAAGACTTGTTTGGCCACCTGAGAGATTATGATTGATCACAATTGAAATCTTATCCTCATGCAAGTGATCATCAAAGACCATGAGAACAGATCTATGGCATATGGCATAGGGTGGTGGTGGCCTAGTGGGTAGGATACTTGCCTTTGGACCAAGAGGTCATGGCTTCAAATCCTACCTACAACAACACTGGGTTCCTGAGCTCCAGGGAGACTGTCCCCTGTAGTTAGGGAGTGGAAGTCGCTTTGGATAAATGCGTCTGCTAAATGCCGTAAATGTTATTAACTGAGTGTGATTTTTGAGGCAGGTTTCTCCCAGGGGGGTTGTTATACGGTTATGAGTATTCTCCTCAGTGATCAAGTAACTATTCCAATCAGTTCTTGCCAGAGGATGGATATGTTGAGCTGGTTGTGTCAATGCTTCCAATCTCTCAAATTGCTTCTCCAGGCCAGACAATTAGAAATGTTACACCAGGGCACTCAACTGGACAAGTCACAAAGTTCAAAGTGTCTTGAATACTTTTGATTGGGCAAGTTTCAAATCTGGTCGGACAGCTTATCCTACAGTCCAGTACCAGGGAGGGAGGGAGGGAGGGAGGGAGGGTGTGTCCTGTGGTCGGCTAGTGCCCTGCCCACAATGAGTCCCTGTCTCATGCCTGTTGGCCCCAGGATAGGCTCCAGGTAAACGTCACCCTTGTGAGGATTAATCAGTTACAGAAAATGAATGAATGAGCTTCCTGCATAGGGACTGCAGAAAACATAAATTAGTACTAAATAATATACTTATAAAGCAATACTGGAATACTTATAAACGGCTTGTAAAATGATATCAGTTGTATTATTGCCAAGTAATAGATCTTCTCAGCCCAAATGCACAAAATTTCTGTACTTGAGTAAAAGTAGAATTTTTGAATAAAATATTAGTTGAATAAAAGTATCTGTTTTCCCCTTGACTGTAGTACATTTGTTTCCCTACAATGTCTGTTTGCCCCTTCAGCCTGTCCATCAATGGCTGTTCATAATTATATGAGTATTGCTATTTACATTTTTAGTGTTGTGAAATCCCTAGGTAGGTAATCTTTAAATCAGTTGTGTAGCTTGGGTAAATGTGTGCAGTGTGTGTAACTTAACACGCTATATACGGACAACTAATGACAATAATAAAAATTGACGTTTATGTTTTTATTTAACAGTCTTACAGAGCCCCTTACAGACTAGTGACTACACATGTGTGCAAGCTAAAGATAGGCTACTAAATGATTTGTTTGTAATCTATGATTATTAACTGCAATAGTAATAATTAATATTCCTATTTATCAGTGAATAATATTTAGGCCATCACTGTGTCCTGAATCATGATTTCATACATGCATAAATGACATATTCCCCTTTCTTAATCAAACTATTAATGGTAATCGCTTTCTGTAAGGATAAAACACAAGGGGTTTACTTTCCTACAGTGTTTTGATGTGTTTTTGACTATTATTTTCTGGGTGAGCTTAGCGAGATGCTAATGTTCACCCTGTTCTATCAAATTTGAGACGCAGGGGAGCACAGAGACTGGTTACTTTTAGCATTTCAGGGAAGGCAGATGTTTCAGCGGTGAAGCTGCTCAAAGGAGCTGTGGAGGAGAGCGGGAAAGAAAGAGACATAGAGAGATAGAGAGAGTGGAGATAGAATGAGGGAAAAGAGAGGAGAGAGTTGATGAAAAATTTAAGTCAAGTTAGCGAAGATATGATCATGCAGGCGTGCAGAGAGAGAGCATGAGAGAGAGAGAGAGAGGAGAGAGATGGAGGTGAGGCCTGGGAGAGGGAAGATGGGAAAACATTGTGATTGGTTAGAGGGCCAACACTAGTATACTGCAGCTTGCAACAGTAGTTGGTGTATTGGAGTGGGTAAAACTGCTGCCCTTCACACAGTAGAATTGAAATCAATTCCCCTACCGGGCATGCACACCACATTACACCACCAAGAGTCTTTGGGCTAGACACCTAACAAAACCCTATATCTGTAACATGATTCAATTATAAATTGCCATGGATAAGAGCGCTGGTCACATGCATAATTGTTAAATAGACTGACATCCGTGTCTGAATAACCTTGTTTCAGCTATTAACCTTGTTTCAGTCGTGTCGTCAATCTGATGCACTCAGAAAGGATTTTAAAAAATCTATTGGTGTTTTTTTATTTGGCTCAAACTACTTGGATAACAGGGCAAGCATCCATTCTTTATGCTAGGCCTGCCTGGTCAATTTCAGTGAAGCTTGGAGCTATTTCTCTTCTCCTTGGCTCGTATATAATTTAATCGGGCCGCTTGGTGTTTGCGCGACACACAAAGTGCTCCAAGCCCTGAGCCAAAATCTTCCTGATCCCATTAGCAAGCCATGCAGCCTGGGTCATGGGTCAAGCGAAAGCCCACCCCAGTACCTCTCTCACCTCGAGCCCCATCCTGAAACTCCAATTCTCACTTGGTCTAATCACTGGCATGCCATGACCAGGAGGGAAGCAATACCTACATACTCTTCTGCCCATGCTTTGATATAGAAAAGAGTGAGGTTTTCAGTTCAGCATGCCTGACATTCAATAAACTTTAGTTTAAACATGCAAAGATGTACACTTTAGTTTCACTTGATAGATTCAGTTTACCCTTTACAAATCACAAATAACAGTCATAATTTTTAATTTGGCAGACGTTTTTATCCAAAGCGACTTACAATTTGAAGAAACATTCAAGTTTCAGGACAGAGTGAGAACCAGAGGAGAGTACTAAGTACTGCATTTTCATGTAAAAGTAATGCAAGAAGATTGAATAAGGAGAGGAGATGGTCTCTAAACAGACAAGTCTTCAGGAGGTTTTTGAAGCTAGAGAGGTATTCTGCTGCTCTTGTCAGCTTGGACAGCTTATTCCATAAGTGGAGAACCAAAATATAGTCTGGACTGGGTTTACCTTGTGTGTAGGGATGGCAAAATTGCAACAAGAGGTAAAATCATGAAAGTGCAGTTTGTTGCATATATGCTTAATATTGAATGTGGAAAATACAAAGAGACTTTTGAGGAAGAATGAAGCCAAAAGTGCAGACTTATACAATATATGCAAATCCATTAGGTAAGTGTCCATTACATAATGTGTCATTTGTCTTTCTTGCTCAGACTTTTAAAGCCTTTCAACAGGCCTCCTAGTGCCCAGTGGAATAAAAAAGTTTTTATTTACATAATCCAATCAAACTACAATTGCAATTTAAATATGTTCAAATTCAAGGCTGAACTGATGGACTTCCTTAAAAAGTGTGAAATTGCATCTTATGGCTACTGTTAAAAAGACATTAAAAAGTTTCTACATTGTGTTACAGCTAAATGAATGGACAAAATAAGCATCATCAGAATCAGAATCAGAAAACATTATTTATAAAGTAAAGTTTTATCATCAGTACTTAATTACTTTCAGAACTTAATTATTGTTTAATCATCAGTACTTTATTACTTTCAGGACATTAAAAGCACATGATTTAAGTGGTTGCATGTTCCAACCAAAAAGGGTATACCCTTGTTGGTTGGAACATGCAACTACTGAAACCATGTGGTGCAATCATCCTCTATTGTAGCCCGTTCTCTCATTCGCACAGCGTGTGGATTCTTGTTACAGTGAAGGCTCTAAAGGTCAACAGCAGCTTTCCACTTTGCTGTTGTCATGTCCTGTCAGTGGCCGCTAGAAGCTGTTCTTGGTTAGTCTTGTATATAGGTTTTGATATCCTGTGCACACTGGGTCTTGAGTTTGTTTATTATGTGTTTCAGCTGCTAGTGTGCTCAGGAGAATTAACGTTTGTGTTTTGATTGGGTTTTGGGGTTTTGTGTTGGAGTATTTAAGTTCGTTTGTGGTGGACCTCAGGGTCGGTCCACCATTATTCTGGTTTGGTTTTCTCCTGTCTCCTTTTGTTTAAAGAAGAAGCTTAAGTCCTGTTTCTGGCCCTCGTGCCAGTTTTGTTTTGATTACGAATAAAACATTATTTGAAATGGAAGTCTGCCAAAGCACCTGCCTTCATGTGGGAGTCATGGGAATTCGTGAAAGATGGACTGACCAGTCAAGGTGCAGCAGACTGGGCGATGAACCCCTGGAGAAATGGGGGGTGACTGCGAGTGAGGCGAGCTGGACCCAGGCGAGGGGTGGACCGACAGAGATAAGTCAGTTCCCCATCATTGAGTTGCTGGGAGGTGGGAGTTCTGAGCAAAAGGAAGAGGGCCTGGGCTTCTGGGGTGGCTGGTAGGCCAATGGTTCCACCATTTTGGAGTGGTTCCACTCATCTTCGGTCCGACCGCAGAAGAGCTCCCACTGTGGCTCGCTGAAAGGAGAGGCGGGAGATCCGCGAGTTAGAGATGTAGGAGGCGAGGCGGTTCACGATGCTTGTGTCCTGCTCACCGGCTGCCCAAGAAGTCTGTGACTTCCTCAGACACTCTCCCTCTCAGGCTTGTGCCTGACTTGCCCCGTGAGGCGAGCTTTCGGCAGGACGAGCAAGCCTCAGTTGTGGCCACCTTGGGTCCCTTGAGGCATCACCCCTGCCTCCAATGCGGCCAAGCACGCCGCCTTCAGAAGCTGCGCGGCCTAGCAAGCCTGTACCAGGAGACAAGGAGCATCTCCGGCAGCAACTGGCGGAGCATGAAGCCCGCATGTACGATCATGGATCTGATCCGCAAGCAGTGGTCTGGCCAGCCGCTGATGCCAGCTACTGAGGGCCCAAAGACCCTGCATACACTGGCGCTTCAAGCCCTACCCCTAGGGCCTACTCGACCCAGCACGCCACTGAGAGCAGCTGCAATTCAGAGCCATGAACCCACGATCCAGAGCGTCGAGACTATGCTCCCGAGCGTTAAGGATGCGCACCCGAGCATCGAGCCGGCGTACCCGAGCGACGAGGCTGTGCTCGCGAGCGACGAGGCTATACTCCCGAGCTGCAAGACGATGCACCCGAGCTTCGAAGCTGCACAAGTGAGACTCCAGCATCCCGTACCAGTGCCAAGGTTACCGCGTCCAGTGCCAGCACCAAGGGTAGCAGCGCCCCAGCTATCCCCGGTAGCGGAGCAGCAGAGGCTACTACTGTTAGCGGAGCAGCAGAGGCTACTCCTAGTCGCAGGGCAGCTAACTCCGGTATCATGGCCGCTAACTCCTGGAGCAGGGCAGCTAACTCCGGTATCAGGGCCGCTAACTACTTTAAGGTGCACCCCTTGCTGATGCATTTGCTTATATAATGTCAATAGAAAGCATAACCAGTGGAATGGGACGATCTGGATGAGCACATGGGTCCAAGGTCACCATGGCCAAGCATCACTGGCATATAACTGTATTTTCTGAAGGGAAGGAGCTCCATTCAGTATCTTTAGGAGGAATTGGAGTGGTGTTTGTGATCAAAAACTAAGAATGCCCAACACTGAACAACTTCCAGATACTTCAGAATATATTGCTTATAGAGGAAATTTCTATGCCCTTATTGTATTTATTCACAACTAGTAAAGGAATAATTTGGTTAAAAAACTTCTCATAGCATGTTTATGCATCACAGCAGAATCTAAATCTACTCTTTCATTCTTATATTTGTAAGTTGCTTTTTTAAAACATTAATTTTCCTGGAACCTCTTGGACCATGAGATTATGGAATTTGTGTAACAACATACATCTGCATGAACTCTGGTGTTTTGTAGGATCATGTTCACATCTTGCTGAACGGATCTACTGTCATTCCAGCAACACCAGTCATCAAAAATATTTTTTTCTCCTGCTCCTGAATAATTTTCATAGCCACACTTTTTCTCTCTGCAGATCATCAGGCATCTAAATTTAATACCACATGTGGATCTGCATTTGCCAGTGCCACACAAAAGTGTCCATTGTTCTTTTCAGGGTTGCAATTGCTTTGGAAATGAAAAGCAGGTGCTGTTGCCCTCTCCTCAGTGCTAGGTTTTTGCTACACTGCTTTATGTTCCACAGGCCCTGGTATGAAAAAATGTCACTACCAAATGCTCCTGTTGGTTCTGAAAACCTCTAGTGTGTGTCGGAAAGGGTTTGTGAACGGTGATGCAGTGGTGTTTGCACACGTTATGCGTCCACTGGCCTTTTAAGTAAACTTTTGGCCGCCTTCTCCCCTTTCTAATTTTTTTAATGCATTTGCTATTGTTAAAGAGCTACACTTACTTTAGAGAAAATGATGACTAGTGAGTGTAGGACCAGTCAATGACAATCTATTAAGTCTGAATTTGCTGTTCACTTGTGGACTGAAGGCTGGTTTCATTTGCATTTAAACAACACATAATGGACATTATATGAGGAATAATACCTCACTCAGCAGAGTTAGCCATAATTTATATTAACACTCCAAAGTCTACTGTAGTGTACATGCCTCAAGATAAAGGTGCTAAAAATGGATTATTTGTGTGATAGTGCTGACCACCTTAGGTTCCCTGCAACAGAAACTTTCAGTGTCTAGTTCTTTTGAGAGGCATTTCTGTAAATGAGATGTTTGATATTTGAGGTTTACCCTAATATAACCCTGATATTTGAACCGTGCCCTAATATAAAGGTTCTAGGGTGAACTTGCAAATTGGTCTGCACTTTTAAAAAAGAATTGTTACAGAAAGGCTCCAGTGTACAATGCCATGGAAGAATCTCATTTAGTTCCTTCTTAGTACAGAAACTGCTCTCATAAAAATGACCAATGACCTCCTCATGGCAGCTGATTCTGGTCTACTCACCATTTTCATCTTCCTCAACCTGAGTGCAGCCTTCGATACCACTTGTCACACCACCTCAATAGATTATTCTCCATTGGTATTACTCACACCCCACCTTGATTGGTTTAAGGCCTATCCCTCTTGCCACACTAAGTTCATTCAACTTAAATGTTTCACATCCCAACCTAACCCTGTTACTTCAAGTCTAATCCAGGGCTCTCTCCTGGGGCCCCTCCTCTTCATCATTTATGTCCTTCCCCTTGGTAATATTTTCCATAAATTTAATATCAGTTTTCACTGTTATGCAGATGACACCCAGCTCTACCTTGCCAGCAAACCCACTTCCAATCTCCCACCTTCCTCTGACTGCTTTTCAGAAATAAAAACCTGGTTTTCTTAAAATTTCCTTAAATTAAAACATTGATTAAATGGAAGTCCTCCTTATTGGTACTAAATCAACATGATCTAAAACTGACAGTATCTCTGTTGGTATTGATAATTGCTTCGTTTCCCCCTCTCCGCAGGTTAAGAGGCTGGGTGTCATCCTCGACAGTACTCTTTCTTTTCAATCCCATATCAATAACATTACCCGCTCTGCATATTTTCATCTTTGTAATAACAACCATCTCCGTCCCTCTCTTACTCCCCATACTGCTGCTATCCTCATCCACAGTCTTGTCACTTCTCGCTTGGATTATTGTAACTCCCTTCTTTTCGGTCTCCCTCACAAAACTCTCCATAAGCTTCCACTGGTCCAGAATTCAGCCACCTGCATCATTACCAGAACTCCTTCTATCCATCATATTACTCCCATTTGGCAGCAGCTCCACTGGGTCCCGGTTAAATTTCTTATTGAATTCAAAATTGTTCTATTAACCTTCAAGGCCATTCACAACCTTCTCCCTCCATATTTGTCTGACCTCCTTCATGTTGCCACTCCCTCTTTTACCCTCAGATCATCCTCTTCTATCCATTTGACTGTCCCCTCTGCCCATCTTACCACAATGGGGAGCAGAGCTTTCAGCTGCTCTTCTCCCCAGCTTTGAACACACTACCAGAACATATCAGTTCTTTCTCATTCTTTAAATCTGCTCAAAACCCATTTGTTTAAGCTTGCTTTCTCTCTTTGATTCATTTGTACTGTTTAAATTTAACCTGTTTGTCATGTCTCAGCCACGCCTCCAAAGGAGCCAGTCACCTGAATTTTAGGTGGAACTTGCCCTGGGTACTTGTGTGGGAGGTAGTGTTATTGAGTGTGTGGTCGTTAGTAGCCTTGGCAACCTAGAGTGTAGGAGGAGCTTGGTAGCCATCAGAGGGGGTTGCTAGGTAACTAATGACAAGTCCACCTGTTTCATGTCTAGTGTTACTAATGAGTTAAGAGTCGGTGTCATGTGATTGGGAGTCTGCATGAGTGTGTGTGTATTTAGATCCTAGCTGATCTTTGCGTGGTCACCCTAGCCAGGCTGTGCTGGTTCTGGGGTTTGTATTTGCACGGACAGAAAGGTGCCTGAACAATCTGCTTGCAAGAACCAAGGAGAAGTTCCTTCAAGAAGCTGCGGGTGGATGGGCTTGATCTCTTGATTGATTCCTCAGTTGCAGTGAGGGTTAAAGTTTGGCCATGTCCACTAATGAGAGCTTGTGTTCTTGCCTCTCTTCTCCCTTGTGTTACAGGCGGGACTGTAAGAGAAGCTGCAGTGCAGTGAGTGACCTCCACCACGGGGGGTGAAAGAACTATTGAGCCTCTGAATTCAGAGAGCTGTTATGAGAAACGGGGCAGACTTCCAGTGAGAGAGTTCCTCGAAGTGAAGGTCCTCCGAGATTGGGACTTTGTGCTTTGTTTGAGTTAAAGTGTGTGACTGTGCGTGCCAGCCCAGCGTACTATGAGAACCTTATTAAAACCTCCTTTCTGTTCCCTATCTGGTCTCTGCGTGTGAGTCCTTCCTCAGAGTCAGCATGACACTGTTTCTTAATCTTGTGTTATTATGGTTTTATTGTCTGTTGTACTTTGTTTTATTGAACGGTGTCCTTGTGTGCTAGAAAGACACCAATAAATAAAATGTGGTATTTAAGAGTTGTGTATGCCAAAGAAAGAAAAAAATATATATATATATATTCCCTAGCTTCTTTCTCAAACCCTAGCATTATGTGGAGGTCCTCATTTACAAAATTTCTCAAAAAAAATATTTATTGAATGTTGCCTTCTCTGGCACCATGTGAAACGCCTTTTATGGCACCCTTATTTTTAAAGGTCTAGAAAATTTACATTATATGAATCTTCCATAAACTTTTTTCAGATTGGCTTCTTTTTTTTCATACAAGGGTCTTTGGAAACCAAAAGCAGTTCTTTATTAGCACCACTCAAAGAATGCTCTGTGTAAAGAGTGTAATGATTCCAGAACCATTTAGCAGAAGCTCTTATCCAGAGCGATGTACATCAGTGCTCAGGTAGTCCACATTTGTTCTTCAACCTGAAAAGTTATGCTTAAATTATCATCTGCTTTTCAGCCAAGTTAATGCCAGCTAAGTTACATACCTAAACAACTCCAGTTGAGGGAAAGGTCAGAGATTAAGGCAAAAGGCAATGAGACGGAGTACAAAGCTGCGAAGTACGGACTGAGGAAAGCCATCACAGCAGCCAAGAGGAAGTACAGAAAGAAGCTGGATGGCTTCCATTCCTCTGCTGACCCTGGGAAGATGTGGCAAGGCCTGCAGCACATCACAGAGTATAAGGCCACCACCAGTACCATCAACTCTGCAGGCAGCCTGCTGGATGATCTCAATGCGTTCTACACCTGCTTTGAGATCTCCCAGACCTCCAAGACCCTCCAGATCTCCAAGACCTCCAAGACCCTCCAGATCTCCAAGACCCTCCAGACCTCCCAGACCCTCCAGACCTCCCAGACTGCCCAACCCTCCCCCCTGCCAGCAGTTTCAATAGAC
>JBBJLS010000109.1:5147568-5167941 GCA_037577275.1 Bryconaethiops microstoma | reverse complement strand
CCAAAATACCAGCAACAGTGTGTGAAAACCTTGTGAAGACTTACAGAAAACGTTTGACCTCTGTCATTGCCAACAATAGGTATACAACAATGTACTGAGATTAACTTTTGTTATTGACCAAATACTTATTTTCCACCATAATTTGCAAATAAATTCTTTAAAAATCAGACAGACAATGTGATTTTCTGGATATTTTTTTCTCATTTTGTCTGTCATAGTTGAGGTTTACCTATGATGATTACAGGCCTCTCTCATTTTAAGTGGGAGGACTTGGTGGCTGACTAAATACTTTTTTGCCCCACTGTATAATTGTATTGTTTATCTTTTTTTTTTACCACATTTCGATTTTTATGGTCCAAACCAAAGGTCTAATTTTACAGTCATGGTTTGCCATTGTAATAAACAGACATTATTCACCACCAGTGTCAGTAAGGCATGTTTTTAGAAGTTAAAAAGTGGTCTTAATGCCGGCATTGTCAAACTCTTTAAGGGAAGGAACTGAAGTGGAATACAGAGAAGTGTAACATCTGCCATTGGCACATAAAAATGTGTATGCTTCTATGCTTTGAAACTGCTTTCTGCAAGCGGTATTCCACCAAAAGCATACAAAATACACTCCAGCAATGCTGGTGTAGGATAAATACATCATGGAAAAATTCTGCTTTACTAGTAATGCTGTGGTGCTTCTTGTGTAAAACCAGCATTAACATCATGTTCAAGGTAGAGAGAAAGAAACAGGCTACCTCACTCATGAACATAAAAGAAATTAGAAGAACTTGACTGGCCGGACAGAGCCCTGACCTCAACCCCATCCAACACTTTTGGGATGAACTGGTACGGAGATTGTGAGCCAGACCTTCTCGTCCAACATCAGTGTCTGACCTCAGAAATGCTCTCCAGAATGAACGGACACAAATTCACACAGAAACGCCAAAATCTTGTGAAAAGCTTTCCAAGAAGAATGGAAGCTGTTATAGCTGTAAAAGGGGATTAACCCCATATTAGTCTATGTATTTGAATGTAATGTTATTAATGTCCCTGTCGGTGTAATAGCCAGGAATCCCAATATTTTGTTCATACAGTGTATTAACTAAAGAAGCTAAGCAGAGCTTCCAAGGTCTCCAAAAGTTAAAGAAGGTACATTTCACAACAATGCACAGGAATATGACCAGCGCCGAATTTTAAGCAGCTCTTTTAAGTTGCACTAATCAGTAATATCTGCTGATATGACAAAAAATGGCTTTTACTGACTATCATTTTTCAACTCTCAAATTTCTAATACTCAAAGTAAAATGGAACAAAACAGAAGAAACACAAAAAGCAGAGAAGTGTGGAGGGTTTGTTTTGGTTTTGGTTAATTAGTTCTTATTTTTTATCAGTTTCCTGAATAAATACACCCAAATGATCAGGTGAAAAAAACTGTTATCGTCATACTAAACTGAAGTATTTATGAATCTCACATGTTCTTGTCAATTGTTTTCTATTCAAATTTATGAGTTCAGCTGCTGTAGCATAAGTCAGTAAGTAGTAATATATGTTTACAGAAAGTGTCAATGTGTATAAGTCAGTTGTTGATTAGGTCTTGTTTTTATTTGTTTGCCGAATATTCAGGGTTCACTGAAGAGAAAGGACATCATCTGGTACATTTCCAGAGCAGAATTCTGGCCGCTTGGTGTCTTTTGTCTTCTCCTTCAGACAGATGCACTCACTGACAGATAATACCTTGCAAGCATGCATGTATGTATGTTTGCCAGCAGGAATGCTGTCGAACAGCCAGGACCACTTTAGCCAGAGCTTGAAAACTGACACTCCTAAGACAAAATAAACAGGTTCCAACATGTGATATGTTCAAATATCAATTTGGAGAAACAAATCAGTCTTGCATCAGATGTTTTGAAACAAGGCGGTTGAAAAAGGTGCTGCCTTTTAAATCAAAGTGAGAAATGGTGACAGATTCCCTTATCTGTCACCATTTCTCACTTTGATTTAATGGCCTTTTAGGATGCAGAGCTGTCAACACCAGGCTGAGGTGGAGAATCCTGACCTCTGAACTTTCCTTTGGATACGGAGGCCAACGAAAGCTTGCAGGACTCACAAAGAGAATTATTTTCCATAGATGCACCAATCTTATGTGCACGGACAAAGCATGGATTAATTTGGATTGGAATTCCTTTTGTGTTTTCAAAAGCTTATGATTCAGTGACTAAATGGGACATTTCTTCACAATAATGCTTCCATGACATTTCAAGAACAAAAAGAAGAAAAACAATGGGAGGTTTAGTCGACAGCTATTAAAGCTACACATTTTTAAATAAGAATTACACTGAAAACTCTTTGCTAGTGCACCAGAGGTTGTGACCTCTGAGAAGTTTGGTGAGGATTGTGGTTGGAACTTGATAACAGTGCAGGACAACTTGATAGACCCCCGCCTTGTAAACATTAGTACATGGTTACAGCCAGCAATATAACCGCGCATGTCGACAGCTAAGCGCCCACAAAATCATTCTCAAGCCTCAGTGGAATCAGCTTGCGGACACCGATAGCCCCTCAACCTCCAGAGGGCCATCAATTGTGGTGTGTCACAGAATCTGATCTGCTTTCCTAGAGCCAAGCAGTCTGGATTTAGCATTAACTAGTCACTGAGATGTGGAATATAAAGCAAGGAGATAGAAACCCAATGCATCTGTTCCATGTTAAAATGCTGCGCCCTACAAACCACTGCTATCAGGTTCCTAGCTGACCCAAAAGACATAAATAAGACAAAGCAATAAATAAGATGAGGTTAATTGGGTGATTAGGTTGACGATTCAGAACAATGGAATTTGGAACTAGACTTTAAAGAATTTAATGGGACACTCTGGAATTTAAGGCCCATGGATAGTATAACACTCATAACCGAACTATTGTTAGTTTTTAGTTCTTTTTCAGTTCAATAATAATAATAATAACAACAACAACAACAAAAGGTATGCACCAATGCATAAATGGCATTATTCAATAATCTGTATGTACATCAGACAATGTTGGTATATAAACATTTACAGTACTATAAATGTGCACCTCTGGTCAAATTAGGTTTTGTTGATATTCTTAGGGTAAATAAATATACATCCTTTACAGATAACATGCATACGCACATTTCACTGTTACTGTTTGTTGGCTGAATTTAAAATATTGTAAAATATGTGGGCTGCATAAATGTTATTTAATATTTTCCGGCCCCCGAACTTGTTAAACTGAGCAAATATAGGAAAATACCATATTTAGCTTTATTCCTTGTTCCCTGTAACCCTGTAACTCTTTTTATTTTAGACAATCAAGGTGTTCAAACCTTATGTCCGGTGAATGATTTGGGATATAAACCTGGATTAGCATTATGTAAATGTAACCTTTATTTTTGTAGTGATACAAACAGCATAATGTAAACAAAGACTGTATGATGAAGAAGACCAGTGTTCCGTGCTGACATTCTGGAGTATAATAAATGTGTCATCAAATTTTTAAATATTGGTCAAATCTTATCAGTTTTCTGATGCTATAAATGTATCTGCCAAGAACCATGTAACTGCAATGTCACGTTACATCCCTAACAACAATAATAATTTAAAAATAATACAAAGATTATCATACTTGACCAGCATAACCCTGAGGAGTCAACAGTAGCATTACGTAAAGGCACACAGGTAAGAATCATTGGCAATCAATGTAATCACTGACTTCATTAAATAACCCTTAAATAACTCCTTTTCTGTTTTAAGAGAGAAGGGTAAAGAAACTCGGTGCCCGGGTGACGTGGTTTGTATTTTCCAAATTACAGAACCCAAAGAGGAACATCTAAAAATACCACGGTATTCTACCAAATGTTTATCCTGAGATTCTGAGTGTCTTGTTGCTGCCCGCTTTCAAGCCATGGAATGTTGCCTCATCTCAGGGACGTGTTTCAGAAATTTAAGAGCAGCGACGCTTTGAGGTTTGGTGACAGTTTAAAAAGACGCCAGCGGAACTGATTATACATCAGTAAACATCCAACACCCAAAGTGGCCGGGTGAGTCAACAGTTTAAAGCTGGTGAACTGGTTAATGAAGCATTTCAGCTAAAATTCACGGAATTAAATGTTTTAAAATTGAAGGTCTCACTGGCTTACCTGCTAAAGTGTAATCCATGTCAAAACCAAAGCATTTGATCTTCTCCATTGCCAAGCTTCTGTTCACAAACACTCTGAAAAATACAAGTGGAAATCCATTTTTTACATATAATAAAGTTTCTGAAAGAGAACACCAGCTATGCTACCGAAGAGATTTTATATGTAGGTTTTCTTTACCACATAGGATCACACACTACTAAATGAATATGTTACTAATACAAACACCATTAAGATAAAAGATCAACATGTCTCAACAAAAAATCTTTTCCCCACTATTTTCAGATCAGTCCCATGCCTCGGATGCTTCTGACCTACATTCTCAATAAAGCCCATCATCTTTCCCTCTCTCTCTCACAAAATAACAAAAAAAAAAAAAAAACATTCACAGATTAATCGGCCTAGCATCAAGAGACACAGTGGGATTAAATCCCCACTGCGACAGGGTCTGCATGCTGAGATTGATCTGTAAGGCAAAACATACAAACATGATCTTGAGCTCTCTGTGATGAATCGGTTGTTTAGTAGGTCCACTTTAAATCAAAATCTGGCCTTCTAAAAATTAAGGTGCCAAAAAGGGTGTCTTGGAGTGATAAATATGAAATGTAAAAGGGTAAAGACCTTCTTGAAGGGTTAAAGAACAACCATATAATGTAACAGTTCTACACTAAAGTCAAGAACCATTTCGGAATCTTAATTTTTTGAAGTACAATCAAATCAAAGGGCAACAGAGGACATTTCTTAAAAACTGGTAAAACTAGTTCACAAAAACACATCAATAGCAACAACTATGCAGAGATAAAAGTACACTTAATCTGGATCTTTGAACGAAAATAAATCATCTTACCAATGACAATATTTTTACATTTAGATTTGCAAGTAAGTAACGGTGTCAAAGGATATATCAATTTATTTCTTTCAAAAAAAAGATAAACTACTAAATGAATGGCTTCAATCAGAGGAAAATGAAAACACCTCAATTTTGGATATGATCTCATCGCAATCTAGTCTACTAATGAGCACATTTTAGCATTTCGATTCGTAAGAAAATACTTTTAGCTGTGTCATTACAAGTTCCTTAAATAAAACAACTATCACATGAAAAGAAAGAAAAATGAAGGGAAAAGAAAAGAAAACCGTTTCATGGTCTTATGTAGGACATTTCAATTTAAAAGTAAGTCACAGTGTATCAGGGGATGTTCTTAAAACTACTCTCCCAAAAAACTAATTGTTCCTGATAGTTTGTAATACAAATAAGCTGTCATTTGTTTTTACAAACTATGAACAGTTTGCTCTCACAGCCAAGACATGCACTGGCTGGATACAATAAAAAAAAAATAAAATAAAATAAAAAAAACACCACCCAAACTAGTTCTGTTTTGTACGTTAAGCTGTTTTGCTTCATCCCTACCTCGTGGCTGCACAATATTGGACTGTCTCCCATGGTTCATTTTGGCAAGTAGTACAAGTACGACGCATTCTGAGTGTGGATGTGACGGCTAGAGCGAGGCTGTAAATCCAAACTACCTGTCCACACCGTAACCCCTGCTGCCTGACAACAATGGCTCACTCTCTTTGCTTCCTTGCCATTCAGTTTCTGACCGATTGTGCCCATTCTGTGGCATTCTCTGTTGTTGGGTCTGTTTTTGAGTTGGGGGTTGTTTGCTTCCCCTCAAAGACATCCAGAACAATCAAACAGGGCAGGAAGAACTGGGTAGCATACTGACTCAGAAAACAGAGTGCGTTAGTTACTGTGCCTAGATGATAAACAAGTGCATCAACAAGTGCTTACAGATAAACACTTGCATTTGAACTTCACCTTTTGATTTAGCCAATCTCAAAGCTGATTTCTACTTGTGGTGTACTTGTAATTATCGAGCGATTAGTAGTATTATCTATAAAGTATTATCTATACTCTACAGTTACATATTTGAACTGTATTGCACCATTATGTTCCACAGGGTTGACCAAAAAGCAGGGCATAGGGTAAAGTATACCAGATAACAGGGTCACCTTTGGACCTCAAATAGACTGTAAGGCCAGAGGTATTTCTGCATGACATTAGCTTATCTCATCCCATTACGGCATGGAAAAAGGAAGATATCCCTTAGCATTTAGCAAGACTAATGGGTATGTACTCGTAATCTCAGAACAGAATTAACGACACTATAACTCTCTCTGTAATTTTGTTTTCTCAGATCACGCCATTTAAACCGAGAATTTGAAAGATATCACAATAAATGACATGATAATAAGCATCATAGTTTACCTATAAATTTTCTCTACACACGAGACCTGCATGGCCCAGGGCTAAAAACGGACAAGCTAAAGGTTTCTGAGGTTTAAAATGTTACATTTCAAGATTGTAATTTCATGAAATTTAATTTTAAATTTTAAATTCTACCATGTACATCTGTACTGTTTACATCTGCACCGTTTGTACTGTACTTTCATCAGTCTTGGCTGTTTTAAATGTACTTTAGACATACATTTGACTAAAAAGGTTTAAATACTCTGTTGTCAATGTTGTCAAGAGAACTTAAAAGCACAAAAAAAATTGCACAAATGTTTCTGTGGGATTTTTATATGCACCACAAATGATGTGCTGATCCATCCTGTCTGTTTTATCAAATCACAACAAAGTATTATATATCAAGTACGGATAGGCCAATTTGAATGATAAAACATGGTGTGAAAAGATTCATTTGATAATTCTGATTTTGTAGCATGTAGATTATGTAGAGTATGCAGATCATGAAGTTTATGGGCAGTTCCATTTTTTGGCTGGTTTATGGAGGTTTGTTGCCTCTTTTTTTTAACCCAAAGCTCACACAGCACAGGTTAAATAAAAACAAAACACACTAGAACATTTCCAGCACGAACAACTCTATTTCCTCTTTAACGGGTCAAACTGATATTTATATTCTTGCATTATAAGCAGCTTCCTTGAATGTTGTCATAACATGAAAGCACATTCAAAAGTTCCATGGAAACTTACAGCACAAGAGTCTTGCATAGTCATGGTATGACGTTTTGGTACAGGTGTAGCACTCAAATACAGACCAAATGAAATGACATGGATCACATTATTCACCTCAATAAATTGCACATTGGCTACTGTCAAATTAATAAGTTGTGTTTGGAACAAAAATCTGACATTTCTGATCAAGCAATTTTACTAAACAATAGCAAGCAATAACCTGAACAGTAAGTAACAGCAGTACTAGTGCTGACAGTACTAGTGTTTATTTACAAGACCCATATAATGGAAAAACAATCTTATTTTTATTTAAAAGTTTAACATCTTATGTAAACAAAATGTTGGCCTACTAAGCTGCAAAAACATCTACAGCTGCACTTTAAACATAGTGAGTGAACCTCTAGGGGGCAAAAATGTAACATGAGAAAATCGCAAAACAAGACCTCTTTAAATTTCACTTTTTTGGCCTCAAATAGAAATCTATTTTTATAACACCAGTGGTGAAATTATTTCAATGTATAATGGTACTTCTAAAAGATCTTCAGGACAATTTCACTACAAAATGACACTGAAAACACTGATAAAGTTTCTGACAGGTTAATACGGAAGCTCCTGGAGAAACGATGCAGCTATCAGAATTTACATTACATTTTTACATACAACATTAATGCATGTTCCCAATGTTGATGCTAGATCAGTAAGACAGACAGGAGCAACACTCTGCACAACCAGACATTCGTAGCAATTGTAACAAGTTTCCCATCCGTGGGACTAACAGAGGGTTATCTTATCATATTTCGTTTTATATGATTGTTATTTTTTTGCACCAAACTATGCAGAGCAGTATTAACAAGGGTATCGATAAATTCTGATATCAATATGCAGCATCAGTATAGAGATCACTATCAGTAAAATTCTGATATACAGTGGGGCATAAAAGTATTTAGTCAGCCACCAATTGTGCAAGTCCTCCCACATAAAAAGATGAGAGAGGCCTGTAATCATCATAGGTATACCTCAACTATGACAGACAAAATCAGAAAAAAAATCCAGAAAATCACATTGTCTGATTTTTAAAGAATTTATTTGCAAATTATGATGGAAAATAAGTATTTGGTCAATAACAAACGTTCATCTCAATACTTTGTTATATACCAATTGGCAATGACAGAGGTCAAACGTTTTCTGTAAGTCTTCACAAGGTTTTCACACACTGTTGCTGGTATTTTGGCCGATTCCTCCATGCAGATCTCCTCTAGAGCAGTGATGTTTTGGGGCTGTCGCTAGGCAACATGGACGCTAGGCAACTCCCTCCAAACATTTTCTATGGGTTTGCGATCTAGAGACTGGCTAGGCCACTCCAGGACCTTGAAATGCTTCTCATGAAGCCACTCCTTCGTTACCCGGGCGGTGTGTTTGGGATCATTGTCATGCTGAAAGACCCAGCCACGTTTTATCTTCAATGCCCTTGCTGATGGAAGAAGGTTTTCACTCAAAATCTGATGATACATGGCCCCATTGATTCTTTCCTTCACACAGATCAGTTGTCCTGGTCCCTTTCAAGAAAAACAGCCCCAAAGTATGGTGTTTCCACCCCCATGCTTCACGGTAGGTATAGTGTTCTTTTGATGCTCAGCAACTCAGCATTCTCTCTCCTCCAAACACGACGAGTAGAGTGTTTACCAAAAAGTTCTATTTTGGTTTCATCTGACCATATGACATTCTCACATTCCTCTTCTGGATCATCCAAATGCTCTCTAGCAATCTTCAGACGGGCCTGGACATATACTGGCTTAAGTAGGGGGACACGTCTGGCACTGCAGGACTTGAGTCCCTGAGAAGGTACTGGTCTGTGAGAGCCAGAAATCTTGCTTGTTTGTAGGTGACCAAATACTTATTTTCCACCATAATTTGCAAATAAATTCTTTAAAAATCAGACAATGTGATTTTCTGAATTTTTTTTTTTTCTCATTTTGTTGGTCATAGTTGAGGTATACCTATGATGAAAATTACAAGCCTCTCTCATATTTTTAAGTGGGAGAACTTGCACAATTGGTGGCTGACTAAATACTTTTTTGCCCCACTGTATTATACATAATACATAATTACATTATTACCTTGTTGCAAATAAATTTCCAATTGTTAGATTTCACAAACAAGATTTACGTATTACCAAAAACACAAACAATAGTTCGTTTATTACCAAAAACACAAACAATAGTTGTAATTTCTGACTTGGTGCTGTAACACCTTTAGAGAGCAGCAGTGACTTGTTTATTTGAGCTAGAGCCATGTCTGTCGTCATCTGTCGTTGAGAGATGCTAAGCATCAACAGCTAGGAAGCAAGAGGGCTAATCTGCCAGTTTGGCCACTTTAGGCTTGCACTGTAATGCTGACGTATACTAAATGAAATAAGACATGGCAAATATTTGCCAGCTAAGATTGGGCCTACTTGCAACCTATATGGCTCCTAACATGAAGATATCCAAACTGCCATTCTGCACTGCAACTACATAGTCATTTTTTATATCAAATCAAGAGGATTGGCTAGAGTATAGAGCCAAACAAATAGATTGTCACTGCTGACTTACAGACATCACTGTTTTGGTCAGTAAGACATTAGTGACCAATGTGCTTTCCTACAGCTGACAGATGACACAGGTGAATATGGATAACTCTATGACTACGGCTTTTATATGTAAGGATGTATAAAAATATTATTGCATCACATTCACCATTTTTTTCTGTTTCCCTGGCCATCCATCCTGTTTTTGGACCATCCTTCATGCTCATGCTCCTTCACCTGCATCTTCCCTCTCCTCCTCTTCCTCACCTCATCCCATCAGAATACAACGCTCGCATCAAGGGCATTTCTGAGAGTATGTCCAACCAACCTGAACGCCATCGCTCCTATTCTTTCTCTGGTTTGTCCTCTATCATTGTATTCCACTTTCTACTCTTTCCTTCCCTTCTTGCTGTGCTGCATTAGTTTCATTTTTGACTTTTTGATTCTCACTCTGTCTCTCTAGGGCTCCAGTGATAAGAAAATGTTATGACTGATACTATTTTACGCTCTCATACATAATAGTATCTGCTTTAGATTTTAATTTCACACTCAATAGCCATATGGACTGATAGGTCAAATATGATTGTCAGCTGTCAGCTGTTTTACTCATTTGATAGCACTAATTATAATATGTTCATGCTGAATGTTATATTTTTATTGATTTGTTTTCATCCTGAATTGCTATAATGGATGTTAGCTGGCCTAGGAGTCTCTTTGAAGGCTATTAACTATTAAACACTATCTAAATACCTAGAAGTGAACAGTCTTCTTCCTCAGGTGTCTGCTTTTGTAATACAAAGCAAGCAACTAAATATTTCTACTTTATGGGCAGGAATTTTACACAATTTAACTTATCATGGCTGATACATTTGGCCAAACAATAAATCTGTTCGAATCCTGTCTCTTTCTATCCTTTCTTCATTGTCTATCTCTTTTTTACCTTCCCCTTGTTTTTCTTTCTTTTTTTCTGAAATTCGCTTTTAGCCGTGTCTGGTTCAGTCTATTAAGATCATTGTCCCCATGGAACAGCTTGGTAAATACATAATTCACACAGCAGTTAATCTACTGCCATCTCCATCTGGTACCATTTACGAGATTTAGTAGGACGTAGTGGAAGCTGTGAAGGAATTATGCTCTAGCAGTACCAGTGCACAATGTTCGAATGGCATTAACCCATTGCTAGGTTTAATATTACAGCTCCGGGAAAAAAATAAGAGACAACTGCAAATCATTTTCAAATCAGCATCTCTATGAGTATGACAACAATTCCATGCCAGTGTCTGTTAAATTCCTACACAAGCACACCTCATTCTGCTTTATGATGTACTGATTAGGTAATCAATCAATTTAATGAGGAAAAGTATAAAAAAATAAAAACACCAATTGGATGGCAAAACACTACTAGACTTATGTCAAAGGTAATTATTGCCATTTTGTTTGAGTGTACAAGATATTTGTTTTCTTTGAATTATTATATTTGAATTATAGTTCTGTAAACATTGCATCATTTCTCTTATTTTGATGTATTTTCATTTCCTTTAAAATTATGCTTTAAGGAACAATATTTTTATTTGGAGAGGAGAAATATTGTCAGCAGTTCTTAAAAACTAAGATACTCTCTATGTAACATTTAGTGCCTCAAGTAAATCAAAACAAGTCTTTATAAGGGTTTTATCTTTTGGAATGTAGATATTGATTCTGTAGCTCTGCTCTGCCAGACCACATCGTTATAGTGAGTACATCCAGTTTGCACACGTATGCCTGCTAGAAATACATCAGCTGTGCTAATCAGTTAGGCTCAGAGGAGATGTCAAAATAATTTCTGAAAGGTTCATAGCTTCAGTATTCTCTGATGAGCACACTACATTATGCATTTGATAAGATAATGACTTGTCTTCATTGTCTTACATAGCTTACATTTTTATTTGTGCCCATGAATGCTGATTTCAAAGCATAGAGTTAGTGAATATGGTTGAAATCGTGGTTAAGGCTATTTCCAGTAGCAGTAATGCTCACTGTAACCTGTGGATATGGAGATGACTGTAAAATTCATACCTTCTTCTCTGTCTAACAGGATCACATTCACAAATGGTAACACCAGATGAGGCCATTTCCAGTACCCGCCGTCGCACGACTAGTGAGGGCCAGTACCATAACAGTCATGAAGACAGCCATGGTCACTCTGGAGGAGTACGTTCTCCAGGACAGTGTGCTTCACCAGAATTTGTTAACACAATTACCCTGAACCCTGGAGAACGGCCTAAAGAGGTAGTGTTTCAGGAATATGTGCCATTACTAATAAGCACACAGTACAATTAATATTGAAGGTACTTTACTTAGAAATGAAATACATTGATTGGTTGATCTGTATTGTGAGCTATACTTAAGAAGGCTGTAACACTTCATTGTGAATGGGTGGGCTAAATATCTATAGCTCCATTATAATCTCAATGTTAAATGTTAATCATAGCAATTATCTGTAGTTCATAGTTGAAACATCACAAGGATGTCTCAGGATGAAGAGACAGAAGATTCTGGAATACATCCTGCCAGTCTTGCCTGTATTTTGTGTAAAGGAAAGGGTCAAGATTTAAATAGCCTGTGATTGGGAATTAATTAATGTTAACAGCACTTTTTGCAAGTTTCACAGTGTTTACATCGGTATGTTGAGTTGATTTTATTTTGTAAAGCCAAGGACCTAATCATTCATGATCTGGACCATTTTAAAAATGTGTTCCAGTGTCAGTTATCTGATTATATGTGTTTAATTCATCATTCTTATCCAAAATCATTGAAGCAGGTCTCAGTATTCCTCTCTTGGAAAGACCTCCTAGATCCAATCTGGTTTCAAAAGTAGCCAATCCACTGAAAAGCTCTGCAACCAGTGACTGAAGTGGCTTAGTACTTTTGACCATAACAATCTCCTATCAATACTCTCAAACATGGGCATCTCATGCAGAGCTCATTCTTGCTTCAAATCTTACCTCTCTTGGCATTAATTCACAGGAAGTATGGTTGGTACAAACATCACCATCCCATCAGCTGCCCACTGGAATCCCCCAAGTACTGAGGCGTGTACTGTGCTGTACTACCTTGTTGTGCCCGATTTATCACTGCTATGCTGATTATAAAACAACTTCCTGCAAAACGACCACACTGTCTTGGCGCATCTTGGATTGTATATCAGACATAACCACATGGACGAAGGATCACCACCTACAGCTAAACCTCGCCATGATGGATCTTCTGGTTATCCCAGCCAACCTTTCTGTCCATCATAATATCAGTATAAAAATCGTTTTTTCACTCCTCACCCCAGCCAGGGTGGTGAAAAACCTGGGTGTCATGATTGATGTCCAGCTAACTACATCACATCTGTCTCACAGTCATGTCGCTTTGCCTTTTACAACATCAGAAAAATCAGGCCATACCTGGCTCAGTATGCCACACAACTCCTGGTACAAGCCATGGCTATCTCTCATTTCATTTACTGCAGTGCCCCCCTTGTGGGTCTCCCAGCTTGTACAAAAAGACCCCCACAGCTAGTTCAGAATGCAGCAACTTGGCTGGTCTTCAACCAAACCAAAAGATTTCATGTCACCTCACTGCTAATTGACCTACTTTGGCTACCCATAGCTGCATGAATTCAATTCACTAACTCTTGCCTACAGAGTGACATCTAGGTCTGCACCCAGTGACCTTTATCCTTTCATTTAGGCTTGCGTTCCTACTCGCTCCCTCCCCTCCTCCAAGGAACATCGCCTGGCTCTGCCATCCCAACACACAAGGCAAACCCAGTCCAGACTGGTATCATTTGTGGTTCCCTGCTGGTGAAATGAGCTGCCTAAGCTGACAAGAGCAGCAGAATCCCTCTCTATCTTCAAAAACCTCTTGAAGACTCATCTATTCAGAAAGCATCTCCTCTCCAGATGCATTACTGCTTACTCAAAGATTGTGGCACTAACTCTCATCTGGTTCTCACACTGTCCTGAAATTTGAGTGTTTCCTCAAATTATAAGTTACTTTGGCTAAAAGCTTCAGATAAATGAATGCAATGTATGTAATTATGGGTGTGACACTCACTTTTATCTCATTAGGGTCATGTGCACAGCTACAGGGAGGCCTTTGAGGAGGTGGAGCCCATGCCCATTAGCCCTACCACCAGCAGTGCCGGTGAGGCACAAATTCTGACCCCTGCCTTCCCTGTTTCGCCTACCACCTTGCCACAGACCCCATACTTCAACTTATGTAAGTCCAGCCTCCCAGCAAGAAGAGGGAGCTGTTTTATTCAGACGTGACAATGTGCAATGTGTCACACTCTCTTTGATTTAAAGGTTTTAAAATGCATTGATACAAGAAAAATGTACACTTTTTCTTTTCAAATTTTAGTAATGATCTTTAACTTGCTGATTTTTGTTTAAATTTGCCTGTGATATTATACTTTCCTAAATTAAATTTGTTTACAGTCATAGCACCAGGCTACAAATCTCTGATCAAAGCTTCAATAAAGCTTCAATAAAGCTTCATGCCATAAGCTCATGACTTTACCTCTTTGAGGTACATAACACTCTGATCAGAACGAACCCAATTAAGATACTGTGGCATTTACTTCAGCACTGACACATATAAACCAACACACACTAGTTGGGTTCCCTGATAGATGTGGTGAAGCGCAGGCCATGCAGAAGTGACACCATTATATCCACCATGGCTCCCTCCTCCTGCAGAGAGGGTGGGCTGCACTTTCTGTAGAGAGATTAGCCCCATATGCCCACCTCTTCCTCTCTTTCCCTGCCCTTTAAAGGGCATTTGGACTGCCACTCAAAGAATTGATTAGGATTCTTTGGTAAGTGGAGTTAGCATGAATAAAGTTTAATCCATAGTGCATTTCCCATTTTATTGTGGCTTCAACCAGCATGGTAGTGTGGGAAGCAACACTTGCAAAACTATAAGCAGCTTGTCTGAAAAACAAAACTGACTTATAGTTATGCTATTTTAAAATTCATGCACTGTGAATACCTTTGACTCTATATTGACTGTGTAGTTAATAAGGGTGTACAATCAAAATGGACCAGAATGTACATAAAAACAGCCACAAAACTGGCTCAGTAAAACAGAATTGGCCATACAAATCATTATCTGTGCAATTTTCACTGTTAATATGCAGTCGCTTAATGCTCTGAAAGGTGTGGCTGCTTCCTACTTAGCTAGAATAATAACATTGATCTGATCCTCTTGTCCAGCAGCATAATGCTATTTATATGCTAGTCACTGTTGTAGTTGTGTAGTTTCTCATGCATGCAGCATCTGAATGAACTTTCCTCTTGTCCATGAACTCAATGTGCATGAATGTCCCAATCCAGTGGCATCTTATTGCTGTTGATTGTAGTTGCAGTTGTGTTCTGGCATACTAGGAGGTACACACTGAGTGGACCTCTGATATTTTACCCAGTATGCCAGCGTGCATAATAACTGTCCAGTTTCCATGTGGCTGTTTAAGTGAGATTAAGCTTGTTTGGCAAAAGTTTTTTTCAGTTTCCATTGACTCCATCTTCTCTTTCTATGCTTGATCACACAGGTCGCTCGCCACCTGGTCTGACTAAAACTCCTCTCTCTGCCCTGGGCCTGAAGCAACCCAATCCACCTGAGGCTATTTTTCAGCAGAACAGCTCAGGTCAGTAAAACAAGTGTTTATAGTGGCTTCTGTTAAATTGGAACTTGTAAAGTTGTTTTTTCAGCACATTATCCAGGTATTAGCACCACATAAGGTATTTGTGTTCCAGTAACGATAATTTTATGTGAGGAAGAAATCACAAAAGCTTATAGTTTGTACATTACCTAAAACATGAAACTTTTACTGGTCCATTTATCATGCAGTGTTCACATATGGCAAAGGGCAGCACATGCTTCCAACTTTGCGGACACAGTGTGAGGAAGGCCCTTTTCTGTTCCATTATGGCTGTGCCCAATTACACAAAGCCCCACACAGAGCCCTGACATCAACCCCATCCAACACCTCTGGATGAACGGAGATTGTGAACCAGCATTTCTCATCCAACATCAGTGCCTGACCTCAAATGGTCTGCAGAATGAGTTTGCACAAATTCAGACAAAAAATTGTGTTCCAATACTTTTGTCCATATTGTGTGTGGACACACACACACACACACAATCATCTTCTGCACTCTTCACCTCTTGCTATGTTTTCACTTGTTTATTTTCTTTTCTTGTAAAAAAAAAAAAAACTCTTCGTCCAAGTTCTTTATTCCCTTTCTTTTTTTCTTATGCTTCTCACTGTCAGATTCTGATTCTAGCGATGATTTAGAAGGTAAGAAATATTTAAAATAATGGTAAAAATCCTGTCTACCTTGAACTACTTCCATCCCAGTTCATTTTCACTCGTATAAAGCTTTTTTCTCAAACCTACTTATCTTTGTGCTCATCTCTTTTTTTGCATGTTAACTTTGATTGTGTCTCCTTGTGTTAAACTGCACAATCCAGATGACATACCTCAGCAACATCTCTCTCTAATCCTGAGCCAGTAATGGTAGTTTTTTCTTTTTCTTAATATTCCTTTTTGTGCCTTTTTTCAGAAGCCTTTCTCTAACTTTCTCTCAATATTGGTGGGTTAATATGTACAATATGCTAATAATACTGACACATTTCACCTGATTTGTGGTGATTGTTTTTGTTGATGCTTTCATTCAGTGAATCATTTCTTTGATGCCTCACATTCAGCCTCCTGAACACCTTATGTAGGATGTCCAAAGAACATTCGATTGTGGTTTTCAGAATGTGGACATCTCTATTTTGCATCATCTTTCTACAGAGCAAGTCTATATAGGCTCTATGGTTCGAGGAGGTGCCCCTGTCCTTTCGTCCTATCTTCCGGCTGTCCCAAATATCCTAGTTCAGTCTTCCCACACCTTCACTTCTTCTCAGCCAGTCAGCAGCGCCATCTACAACCCTGATGGGTAATTGCATTACCACATTGAGCCTTAATTTTCACATCTGTTAAAGCTCAAGTTCCGCACTTTGGATCATATAGACCTAGAAAGCCATCAGCAGTTTCAGTGTATGCTATAGGTTTGTCTGTATTGGGATTTGGGGCTGGGGGATGAATGGATGTTTAGGGTTTAGGGTTGCTGTCTTCATTTGTCAATTTTTGGGAGGATGACTAAGTTTATTTATCCGCAGGAAAGAAGTCAACAATACAGATAAACTCAAATCAAACGTGGTGACAGGTGTGATTTGACACTCCCACATTCCAGGATGACTATTCCTAGGTGTCTGTATGTTCCTGGTTTGATGAACATGGTGGAACACTGGGACACTGACTGACCAGTAACATCACCCCACCAGACCTTTAGCTATCCAAGTGTAATGCTAACACAGTAAATGTTATGATAACAAAGCATGTCTAAGCCACATAATGCATTAGAACTAGAACTGCTGCTGGCTTTCTGGCTTTACGTAGTTTTGGCACTTTATATTGTCTTCCTTCATATTAGAGAAAAAATGTTTTCTGTCTGTGGTGTGTAATTTCTATCACCATTTTGTGATTTCTCTACTTTTATTAATCTTGTGTCTTACTCCCTTTTTCTTTATTGCTGCTTCACCACAACAGGAGCATAAGGATGAATAACCCTGCACAAACCACTGAGCCTGTTCTCCCTTCCTTTCCGGCTGAACCCATCCGTGCCCCTCTCTTCCCTGACCCCCTGGGCTACCTCGACCCTGAGGAAGCCACTGTCAGCGTAATGGGTGTGCACCAAGTCCCTGGTAGCCCCAACACTTTCCACCGTACTGTGGCTACCAACACACCTCCAAGTCCCGCTCTCCAGCGCCGGCTTGGAAGTCAGAGCAGTCCAGCCATGACCCGTCGCGTGGCTCCCAGCAATGGCAGCAGTGAGTCAACCATACCCAACAGCCCCCTACTGGGCCGCAGTGGCAAGTTCATCCCACCCAGCCCTGTGCTGAACCGGCACCCATCTCCTGCTCCTCGAAACCCCAGCCCAAACCGAAGGCCCAGTGGGCAGGCCGTGCTTGACGATAGCCAGGGTGGACTATCCAAGCAGAGCATGTCCTCTATGGAGCCAAACCCTGCTCCCATGTCATCTTGTCCCTTGGGACAGCCCCAGCTATCAGACAAGAGAATGGAGCCCAGTGTAGAAAAGAGAGTAGCAGCAGACAGCACCCAGAATGGCAAGACTCCAACCCCCACACCAACACCTAGTGGAGTCAGCACACCCAGCCCTGCCCCACGATCCCCACAAGAGTCTACATTAGTTTCCATCTATGGTAAGTAAGAACAGCTAGAGCATGCAGTTTTTACAATGGGAACAACCTCAACCTCATTTGGTGTTTATTAGCCAGTTTGTTCATCTAAGGCCTAGGATACACCAAGTCATAAACAGCAAATGGCCGTCATCAATGTACTTAATGCATCTCTGTGAAAAAGAACAGCTCTCTATAGCAGATAGTATAGCTGTCTTCTGACAAAGTTATAGTCCATAAAATGAGTATGTTGGTGTGCACCTTTATAGCTCTCATGCATCCATGTTTATTTATTATGAAACTATTTTCTTACTGAGATTTTCAGATTATTACTGAAAATACAACCATTTGAATAGCAAAAATAGCTAACATGCGCATCCCAAGTGATAAAACATTGCTAATTGCACAGGAACTGAAAAAAGAGGGGTTTTTTTGGTTTCCCTCTAGAGGGTCCCATTATCTTGCTTTTATTTTTGCTTTTGTTTAACAACAGTTGTCCACTGAAAAACAGTCTGAAAAACAGCCTGTTAATATGTCCTGGGCCTAAAGTGTTTTAAACATTTTTAGTGCTCTGCCACAAGTATATGCCATGCTTAGCCTTTTATGAACCAGCAGTTCTAATCATTTATATCTAAAACAGAGATGCAAAATGTCTTCATAAGATCCTCTGGGTCTATCATGGTCACTAAAGATACCTGTGTGTGTATATGCTTGTGAACCACCGAATCAAGAGAATATCATAAGGTCTTGAAATCTGCATGTCAGACTAATTTGCATTTGATTTACATAATAACATACAGTGGATATGATGCTTTTTCCAGCTGAAGGACCTCCAGATATCAAATTTAATGTCAAGTTTGTTCAAGATACATCCAAATTCTGGTACAAACCAGACATCTCAAGGGAGCAAGGTGAGAATTTGAGGAAATCAAAGGCTACTGTGTAGTAAACATAATTGTACAAGTCAGTTCATGCTGATGCTCTCTTTACACCTCTCTTTACACCTCAGCCATTAGTCTGCTGAAAGATCGCGAGCCAGGAGCATTTGTCATCCGTGATAGCCACTCATTCCGAGGGGCTTATGGCCTAGCCATGAAAGTGGCTTGTCCGCCACCAACAGTACAGCAGAATAAGAAAGGTAGAATGAACACACTCTCTTACTATTAAGCTAGCATTCCAACACAAGACACAATACTTTTAGAAGTGTATTTATGTTGCTCTGCTCTATTTCCTGCTGAAGCTGGTGACATGACTAACGAGCTGGTCCGGCACTTCTTGATCGAGACTAGCTCAAAGGGAGTCAGGCTGAAAGGCTGTCCAAATGAGCCACATTTCGGTGCGTGATCCATGCCCCATACACTGTACACTTGGATATCAGCACCAGTCAGTCAGTAATGAAGCTGAAAGCAATGTGAAAGGAAATTGTCCAAAGGTGTCAGACTGCGGAGCTGCAGAGTTCAGTCTTTTCCTTGATTTTGAGGAATGATGTTAAAAAACCTTGATTGACACAATTTTCTCATCAACTAAAATGTAGTCAGTAAACCAAGAATTGTTTGGTGTCAAAGAGCGGGGAACTAAAAGGTGTAGCTACCAGTTTGCATTGTGCATACTGTATGTCAAAAACACTTGCCTATAATAACTTGATATAGCATATTAACATTGTTAATGTTGCTAAATGTACCACTCACCAGTCCATACAGTCTATTAATGGAAACCAAACAAAAGTTTAGCTCCACCCATTCCTACTGAAGAGTATTTCAGACTGAACTGCATTTTGAACAAGACACAGTATAGGGCAACCTGTTAGAACATTTACATGTATCAGTTATAAAGAAACAAAAAGAAAAGAGTCTAATTTTTAGGTATAAAAAATGGTCATGTGAAAATCAGTGGTGACTATTTTTAAACTCACACAAACCTCATGCATGTGTAGAATATGGGCCCTCCGAGGAATCATAATGTAATTTAAATGTATAAATGTATACCACTTATTACCTATGTACTTCCATTAAATTAGCCTTGTATGCAAAAAGAAATTTCAGACACTAAGTAAGTTTTGGCTAGCTAATTAAAGGGGAAAGTGTTTTTTAACCCTTCTTTAACAGGAGTTGAACTGGATGTGTTAGAGCAGACTAGATGCTAAACTCTGTATTGCTGTGGCCCTCCAGCTCCAGAGTAGGGCACTCTTTTTTTGGACATTCACATCATGCATGTCCAATACTTATATTTAATGTTTTATTAAAGGTGTTTAGTAGTGTTATGTTTTTTAATGCTCCATCCATCAGCTTATTTGTATACAGTAACAGTACCTTCATGTTTTGTGTGTATGTGCACACACGTGTGTGTGTGTGTGTGTGTGTGTGTGTGTGTGTGTGTGTGTGTGTGTGTGTGTGTGTGTGTGTGTGTGTG
>JBBJLS010000109.1:5127368-5141538 GCA_037577275.1 Bryconaethiops microstoma | reverse complement strand
CTGGACTTTGTAAAGCTGCTTTGTGACAACCTGGTTGTAAAAAGCGCTATATAAATAAAATTGAATTGAATTGAAATTACTGGAATTGTTTATTTGCCGTTATTGCTTCACAAGAGGGTCACACCATTACTGAAAGCAATGGTTGACATACATCTGCCACTCTAATACTGGATAATTTTCCTAAATATCTAGCCAAGTATATGTTTTCTAATTTGTTTAACTGGGTTCTATTACTGTTGAGACTAAATCTGATGATATTTTAGGTCATATTTATGTAGAAATATAGAGAATTCTAAAGGTTTCACAAAATATCAAGCACCACTATAATATTACCTAGTCCTTGCCACAGTGCTTTTGTCTTGGTTTATATTCTTGTTTGGAAAATCTAAATGAGTACATAACAAAACAAGCCTCTTCCCAGTTTCCACCCTTGTAATTATACATTGCCATTATTATACATTGCCAATATTATATATATGTTTGTAACCAAAAAAACACTGTTCTTCACCTTATTTTCTTGATGTCCCATTTCTTCTGCAGCATGTAATGTTCTGTACATAAACTCAGTGGAAATGGAATCTCTGACAGGCCCTCAGGCTGTCGCCAAAGCCATCAGTGAGACGCTGACCGCCAACCCTGCACCCACTGCAATCGTTGTCCACTTCAAAGTGTCCTTGCAGGGCATCACTCTCACTGACAATCAAAGGAAGTGAGTTTAGGACAGAATATTCAAATGTGAATGTACGATGTTCCCGAAGAAACAGTGGAATTCTAAACTGCTGACATCAAGTGCAGCTTAGTGATTTTCTGCTCCTCATTCAACTCAACTTTTATTGCCAGGCTGAATGTATGTGTATTTAGGAAGGAAAGCTATCAAATTGTGCATTCCACCAGTGGACCAGAGTTTAATACCTGTGCTTGAGATGGTGATTCAATGTGAAATTGTATACATAGTATTATACCCAGTTTAGTTCTTACCTTGCAATGTAACTGGCAGAGAGACATTCTTTGTTTGTATTATACTGGAGTACCTATGTATGTTCCACCATAAGCACTGAAGCATGGGTGCCGGAAGCATTTTTAAATTGGGGGGCATGCAGGGCTCTACGTCTCAGCTGTTGTCTGGGGGTGGTGGGTATTGCATGCAGCGATCTACATCTCAGCTGTAGTCCGGTAGGGGAAAAATGGGGGGATGAAACAAATGATTTAAATAAAAACACTGCTATAATGGGTCTGGCGCCTATAAACTTGATGAACAGACTTTAAAGTGTAGACATTTAAGTTAATGTGACGCTATCCTTCATTTACATTTATGTTACATTTATGTGTAGCATGCTAGATCAGAATTATTTTTGCTTTTCTGAATTACTTTGCTGTTTGCTTTCGTGTTATCATTTTAAAATCTAAAAATAATTATAAACTTCGGCATAATCCCAATAATACACCCGAGTCTGTGCTATAGTGTGGATACTGGCACTGGGCAACTAATCTAGAGTTATCTCATGTTATAGCACTGTAGGAGGAGAAAAGGTGCCAAATTCCAGCTATAATAATAGTAATAGTAATAATAGTAAAACTTAAGAAGAAAAAGTGTGATTTCAATCATACTAATTAATAATATGGCAAATGATTCCCCTTTGAATGGAAGTGCCCAACAGCAATACAGACATTACAGTAATGCTACTGTGTGTTACGAAAATATACCCATACATATTCCATAAATATTGTGTTTTTCTTTAAGGATCTTCTTCCGTCGTCATTATCCTATCAACACAATCACATACTGCAATGTAGACCCACAAGAACGGAAGTAAGTTTTAGGGAGAAGTTTCATTACACAGTTTCACTTATGATTTAGCTGTTTTTATTGAAATATGATTAATATGTTTAATAGGTGGACCATGGCAGACGGAGGCTCGATGAGGTAAGTGGAAAGTGTCCATTACAATGATGGAGTATGGATCACTTTTAAAACTCATTCACTTAACTCATTGGATATTTCCTTTCCTTTGAACGTCAGGCTGTTTGGTTTTGTGGCCCGAAAACAAGGAAGCACAACGGATAATGTAAGTCACCTGTTTGCTGAGCTAGAGCCCCAACAGCCTGCAACGGCCATTGTCAGTTTCATCTCCAAAGTCATGTTCAACACTCACAAACCCTGAAACAACCTGCCATCCTGAGTTTCTCTCTGTGAGTGTTTTTTTCTTCTCACCAAAGAAGATTTTGTTTTTCATTTCCTATTGTTTTTTTTTTCAGTATGGACATAATTTGTTTCCTTTTGCAAAGATTTTGGACATGTGGCAAGAAAGACTTGGCAAGGATCAAAAGTGAAGTCTGAGCAGGTGTCAAAGGTGTGGTGGCAGTGGAGTCCCACTCATTTTCCTGGGAAATGCTTTGTGTACAAAAAAGAGAAAAATGTTACTTTAAGGATTATATGAAAGAGGATACAGGTTGATCAACCAAAGGTAGAGCTAAGAAAGAAAAAAAATGCCATATGGGACAATTTATTCCATTTGTTTTTGTAATGGATTGGATGGATCCAGAGGCAGGCCAAAAATATCAAATCCTTTGGGATTAACGTATGTGTCTGTGCTTCTGTAAAGAAAAAAATATGAAGAAACATTTGCATGTTTGCTTGCAAAGAACCTTCTCCGCTAGAAAGAGTCATTTTTGGACTCAGAAGATGGTAGGCTGCTTGGCTTAGTGTTGTGCTCTCGCAAAGCACGACCCTTCACTTCCAACCTTTCTCAACAGACCAAAAGCACCTTGGGAAAACAAAACAACATACACTGTGGTCCAACATTGGCAATAATAAGCACCTCACCCAGGCCTAACGGGTTGCTTGGACGGGACGAGAGACACGCTTGTCTGTGGACGTGGGACTGCTAAAATATACTACCATCTGCTGCAGCTACATGAGACTAGGTGCTGATGGACAATACCTCCACCCTCTGTGGGCAGGGCTAATTTGGAAACAGTCACACCCTGCCTCTGTCTCTCTCTACCATAAGAACAGTAAGGACTCTATGGATGAGTCCACAACACCCTGCACGTTCTAGTAAGCCTTTAGCTCTTGTGTTCTGTGCCCCACATTGTGATCTCACCGCCCCCACCCCATTACTTTGGCTTCTGAACCACTCAAAAAGACAAACACACTAAGCGGGGATGCTAATGATTGCTCAACTGCATGTGTAGATCCATTTTGTACTTCTCTCTTAAAAAGAAAGGTCTAAAAACATATGGTTCGGTGTCGCTTCTATAAAAAAGTAAGGACTAAATGTACAAATGAACAAAAAAATGCAATACTCATATTATTTGTGTCTGTCTCAAAGAAGGGTTTTATTTAACTGTAACAAAGTAGACAAGTTTTTTTTTTAACTGCTTTTCCGGTCATGGTCTGAGCCCATCTTTTTTTCAGTGCACACTGTGTCAGCACCTAACTTTTAGCAAAAAACACTCACAAATCATAAGCTAACAACCAATAATAGATATGATTAATATAACTAGATGAATATAAATGTATGTATGTATTGCTATAAAAAAAGATGACATTTAATTAAATATTTATTTTTGTTGCAGTGTTACTCGAGTAACTGATGCATTATACTGAGAAAAAATTAATTGTCTCTATGACAGTTTATGGCATTGAAGTAAGTAAAAAAAATATTTTGGCTAAGATGTCAGGAGATTTTGAGAAGCTCTTGAAACATGTAAGATGTAACCTGTGTGTAAACTGTTGTCACTTTGTTTGAATGTGTTCATCGTGCCATTTTTAGGTGTTTTAGGATGGAAAGGCATGAATGCAGAAGAATAAATTAGATATACTGAAAACAACAACCATAGGTTTGCCATGAATGCTGTCAATGAATGTGCAATTCAGATTTATCATTGCAAAAGATATGGTCATAGGAACAGCACAGCACTGTTTTCTTTAGGAATGGAAACAGAAAAGGCATTGCAATATAGTGTGTTTACCAAAGTAATAAACATTTGATAGAATGTGCCCACTGTAATAAATTTGCTTTTGTAGTCCATCACATTTACCCCTTAGATGATTGTAAAGCACTTAAGAACATATTATGAACATAGAATAGAATGGGGCTGTGTAGAATAGAAATCTACATGCAACACTTGAACATACTCAATGGGAAAAGCATCTCTGTCTTTGAAAACCCTTGCATGTTAAGGACACAGACCAAAGCTGCCCAAACTGCGGACGGTTTTTGCTATTTGACATTTGACCTCCCAGACCACAAGACATGAAATTTGTACATTAGCTCACATTATAGACAAAAGACTAATGACTTTTACTGATGTTTTTAACTGTGGTCCTAGGGTCACCTTTTGGGTTAACAGTCTACGCAGAATATTTGGGCATCCGTGGTCTACAGCCATCACTTCTGAATCTGCCTATTCCATGATCACTTGTGTCCATGTCACAAAATTCAGTGTCATGTGTCTGCCTGCAAGGTATTTATTGTTTGTTTTCTTTAGCTATTTCTTTCTTTCCAGCATAGTTCAAAAAGGTCCTCTGTTTGATGCAGAGTGTCCTGTCATATTAATAATCAGTGTTACCTGCAATGGACTAGTGTTGCAGCAAACTGGACAGAGAGCTGTGGCCTGACGTCTGCTTTGTAAAGACGGTTTTTGCTTCTGAATATGTGAATGTACTACTAAGACTATACAGAACATAAATGTATTCTCTTTTTTTCATTCATTTTGTTGTCCCAAGAAGAAAAAAAGAACATTAAAAGCAATACAACTCTGTAACAAAATGGTCTGTACTACACAATTACTATAATAATAATAATCATTATTAGTAGTAGTAGTAGTAATAGTAAATTATGATGATTATTATTATTATTATTAGTAGTAGTAGTAGTAGTAAATTATTATTGTTAGTAGTAGGAGTCGTAGTGATAGTAATAGTTGCAAGACCACACTAAAACGTGCAGGGCAAGTGGGCTACTGCCAGCAGGTGGCAATGCTTGGACACCAACAAACAGTGAGCAATGTAAACAGTGCATATTCATTACAAAGCCATTTAGATATAATATTATGGGGCAAAAGAATATTATCTTGGTGTAATGGTATAACGAGTTGTGCTTTATAGGACTAGGTGAAATGTTTGATTTTGATATTGTGATTTTATGATTATCCAAGAACTTTGTAGATTTGTAGCATGTCTCAGAAAGCTGAGGTGTACAAAGTGGAAACTGGAGCAAGGACAGTCCCCCTGACTTGCAGAATGTGAAGCTGGGTGCCATGATGCACCAGACATCTTTGCTTTGCCAAGTGAGGCTTTAACAGTATAAGCCCCTCTTGTTATCTAAACTTTTTATTTACTTATTTATTCATTCATTTGATTTATAATTAAGCCAGATTAGACAGGGGTAAAGGACATAGAGAGAGAGATACAAGTGAAGACAAATAGAAAAGGAAAGGAGTCAATAGAGAGAGAGAAAACGGGGAAAGACAATGAAGAGATCCAAATTAAAACTACCGCAACTGTGTCATCGCTCCAAATGCTGCATCTGAAAAACAAGAACCTCCCACACAAACACAGAACAAAATACAAACCGACGGCAACACTGTAACAGTGCAGAAACAACATACACATCTACTGCAACACTGTAACAGCATGCAGAAACCTGTGGTTCAGGGTGTTTTTTTGTTTATGTATATGCCTATAGCTGTGTGCGTGTGTATATGTGTGCATATGCATAAGCGTACATGCGTGTGCCTGTGTGAGTGGATGTGTGCATGAATATGTACATATGTGTGTGTGTATGTGTGCCTCTTATTGTATGCCTATGTATATAAGGGTGTATGTTGTGTGTGTGTGTGTGTGTGTGTGTGTGTGTGTGTATACGTGTGTGCATATAAATATGTGTGTGCCTATGCATATATATATGCATATATGTACGCATGAGTGTGTGTGTGTGTGGACGTGTGCATGTATACACGTGTGTGTGTATACCTATGTGCATGTGCCTGTATGTATGTATATATGCAAGTGTGAGTGTGCATGTAATGTCCAAGTTTGTCATGGAATGTTTTGCAATGGGGGTGAGGGGCCACAACCATGCCACCCCGGCGCCCAAGGGAGGCTGCAGGACCCAGCAGTCCTGCCAATGGTGTCGCCACTGGTCCCGCCACTGCACACAAACACACACGCACACGCATAAATATACACACATATATATACACACACACACGTCTTTAGAGACGCAGATGCATCTGACAGTGTCCGGTGAGCGGGCCCAAGTGCAGTTACCCGCCCCCCAGGCCTGGTGCGAGCGGCCACCTCGTCAGGGATCGGAGGCACCTTGTGTACGCAGCCAGCCCTACCCCCAGGCCCGCCAGCCACGTCCCTGACTCACAGTTCTGTAGTCGCACATATTGGGGTTAGGTAGTGAGTGATTCAGGACATCAATGCAGAGTCTACTTTCACCGCACTTAGCTTGCTCATCAATGGGAAGAGCTTGATGGTGTTGAAGACAGTGGAAAAGTCAAAGAACATGACTCAAGCTGTGCTCCTTGCCATCTCCAGATATGAATAAGCTTTGCACAGCAGGTAGATAATGGTCTTGCAGTATTCCTCCTCTCTCACCACACTAACACCGCATCCCCCGCCCCAACATCCCCACGTGCGGCCAATAGGTAAACTGTAAGTGGTCCAATATCACTCCCACCTGAGAACATGCCTCCCCAATTGACTTCATTTGGTGTGAGATTAATGCTACAGGTATGTCGTCATTCAGTTTTTTTGAGGTTCTTGTCTTTGGCCCTGAAACAATGCAGTAGGCAAACACCTGGACCCAACTGCTTACACCCCAGCTGTCTTTAGGTTGCTAATGACTGGGCAGCTTGTTTCCTGACACCATCCTCATCTTCGAGAAAATATTTACATTTGTTCCTGTATGCAATGATGTTTCTGTACACTAATCTGTACACTAATTTCAGCAGGTGTTACATGTCTAGCATAGTGGCTATGATTATGATTATGATCATGTTGGATGTTAGGGTAACACATTGTTCACAACAATGTCACCTCAACAACATCACCTCGGAGTGATTGACAGCTTGCTGTAGGAACTTTCCCACTAGTGCATGACCTTGTCCCTGCTTATGATATGTTACTCTTAAAACCTGAATCAGCAAACTGCTTGCACAAATGATGTCCCACCTTGTCTCCTGATTACAGATAAGCCAAGCTCAGCTACGTACATAATCTACCTAGGCAAGGTTTTACTTTCATGAAAGTATATTGTTGCTAATAAATAGTCCAAAATGGAAAGTTAGTTAGGGGTTCTAAACTTAATTAGCGTTCAAAAGTTCATTTTTCCTACTAATTTTATGTACTATAAATTATGCATGTGTTTCTAGACCTCAGTCCTGGAGGCCCTCTGTCCTTAACATTTTTCATTTATTGCTGTGGATCATTTTCTTTACCTTAAACACATTTTGCTTTCTTTTCCTGTTTCAGTATCTTCTACAGGTCTGGACACATCTTACATTTCTGAATTTTTATTTGCAGTTTCCTGTTCTGGCAATCATTTGAAAGTTGTGAAGTTGCAAAGGACAAGTTAATTATGTGTTAATATAGACAATGTGTTGATTGTAGTTATTGATACCAACATTTTTGCACGTTCAAGACAGGATTCTTGACTGAGATTCAGCTTTGTGAAACATAACAAATTCTGCCATAAATAACCAATTTTTCAATGCTGTTGACAACTCATGATTGCATTTTAGCCGTAAAAACATTGTTGCCACTGTCCTTGTGCTTACTGCTGTAATAATAGCTTTATATACTTTATATACTATATAAATTTGAAGTATATAAAGCTATCATTACTGCTGTAATACTAGCTTTATATACTTCATATTTATGTAGGATGATGTACTCTGCTAAATTGGCTTAATAAAAGCAATATTTTTCACATTTTTGACATTACAAACCTGACTAAAGGGATCCATTTCCATCAGTCCCTGATTGGTCAGAAGCTCTCTGTATTTGGTCCAAGAGCTGTTTATGATGTAAAACCCCACAGCAAGCTTGCAGTGCAGTGCAAATTGGTGTGGTAATGTAACCCTGTAAAAAAAAAAGTAACTCAGTATGACTGGAAAGGAAATAGAGGGCACAGTCACCAGAAATGCAATGGCAAGTGGACATTTGACTACTAGGACTAAACACTTCAGGTGTTTAAAAAATTAATTCTCCCTTACGACATATCACTGACCAACAGGCACAATAAAAAGAATCAAGTCAGCTGCATAACATATGAACAATATCTCAGTTTCAGCAGAGCGGACTGAACAACTAAAGCTCACTGATACAGAAACTACTTATGCTGCAATGCACAAGATAGTGTTTAAGCACTCTGTTCCAGTTTGTTTCCACACAGTGTGACATTTACTGAATGTCAGTTGCAGTATTTCTTACTGCTAGCTTGAAGTTGATGTTCTCTTTAGAGATGTGGGCTAGTACAATTGTGTGAATACAGCCCACTGAAGTGTATGGGGTCAAAACATGCAACATTGACACTGTTTATGAAAATATGTGTTGGCACGTGTTATTATATTAAAGTCATGACAGATTTATATAGGACTGAACTTAGTATTAGTTAGTGGGCAAGTTATCTATTGGCCTCTTGTTAGCTGCTGTTCCGCTCATGCTTTTGCCATTGATCAGCCACAACACTAAAACTACTGACCGATTAAGTGAATAATATTGATTATCTCATTAAAATGGCACCTGTTAAGGGATGGGATACTTTAGGCAACAAGTGAGCAGTAAGTTCTTGAAGTTGATGTGCTGGAAGCAGGAAAAATGGACAAGAGTAAGGATCTGAGTGCCAAATTCTGACGGGTAGACATCTAAGAGTCTCCAAAACAATAGGTTTTGTGAGGTATTGCCAGGATGCAGTGGTCAGAATCAGCCAAAAGTGGTCCAGGAAGGACATTTATTATGGGAAACCAAAGTTTCATTGATGCATGTGATCCCACAGAAGAGCTACAATAGCGCAAATGTTGAAAAAGTTATTGCTAGCTATGCTTGCTGTGTTTGGGGCTGTGTAGCCACAGGCCAATCAGAGTGCTTATGCTGACCCATATTCACCGCCAAAAGCATCAACAAAGGACACATGAACATTGCTGGACTATGGAGCATTGGAAGAAGATGGTCTGCTCTGATTAATTATGTTTTCTTTTAGATCATGTGGATGATGTGGATGATCTGGGGAGGCTCTCCTGAAAAACCTTGTGTCTTGGCATTCACTTTATAATAACCTGTATCTTTTATACATACATAATTCTATGTATGCTTTATGTTGTCTTAGAGTTTTTATGACATAGCCTCTTTATCATGTTGCCAAGCTAGTCAGTGGAGTTAAACTAAACCAACTCTATGCATAATATTTGGAATGGTTTCAGAAATGTTACTCCACACACCCACAGTATGTGATGAAAAAATAAGTCTCACTCTGACCAACACTATAATTAAAATGGATTAGATAGATAATAAGGTTTTATTAGTCATTATCAGGGATTGACATAAGTGGCAAGTACAAATTGGCGTACGTGGTACGCAAATGCGTAGCAGTTTTCAGTATTCACAGCGCAAATGCATATCTAATTTGAGTAACTTCATACTGTGTGCCCCGCCCCGCCCCTTGACTTCATGGCCCGAGACACGGCCAAGACACAGACCTGTGCACGCAGGACTTCACAATGCTTTACAAGGCAGTTAGCAGCTAATATTAGCACTCCCCCCCGCCCCGAACCATGCCGCAAACAAGACACAGGCCTCTGCACGCACCCCCCAACCCAACCCCCACCCCCGGAACCACGGCCGAGGCAAAGAAAACATTTTTAATTTTATTGCGTACCAATTCATTTAGGTACTACAGCAAAAAATTATGTCAACCCCTGGTATTGTTGTTGCTGGAAAGTGCAGTACATATGTGCAATTTTGTTATATTACCATTTTTGGGAGAATGATTACATTTGCCTTTAGACAAGCATTCAATAATTTAAAAATAAAATCAGCACTTTCAGCATTTATTTCTTCATCTTTGTCATGTTTGATAGGATAGAATCCCTAAATTAGTTAAGGCCATCACCAAACCCCTGCAGCTCACTTCTGTAGCCATCATACTATGTCTGTACCTGATATGGAGATTTTTTACTGTGGCATTTAGGAATAATCTAAAAATAAAATCAGCACTTTCAGCATTTATTTCCTCATCTTCGTCATGTTTGATATAGGATAAAATCCCTAAATTAGTTAAGGCCATCACCAAACCACTGCAGGTCACTTCAGTAGCTATCATACTATGTCTATATCCAATATGGAGATTTTTTAGTGTGGCATTTAGGAATAAATAAAAAATACAAACAGCACTTTCAGCATTAATTTGTTCATCTTTGGTATGTTTTACATAGAATAAAATCCTTAAATGAAATAAAGCCATCACCAAACCAATGCAGGTCACTTCAGCAGCTATCATACTATGTCTGTACCTCATATGGAATAATTTTAAAATAAAAAGCACTTTCAGTATTCATTTGTTTATCTTTGTCATGTTTGACCTAGGATAAAATCCAAAAATTAATTAAGGCCATCACCAAACCATGACGGGTCTTCAGTTAGGCTGCAGGTTCTGACCATTTTCTTGTTCCAGTTAAAGAAAGGGATAACTGGAATTATTGATGTATTTCAGAAATTCCTATTTTAAGCCTTAAGGTTAATGGTGTAATTTTACAAAGTTTGTTCTGTCATAACAAATACAATGAAAAGCTAAGGTTGCATTAAGAAAGCACAATAACCAATATTATGACCAATAATATAAAGTCCATTTTTATAGGAATAACAATAAAAATGAAGAAAAAACCCATAAAATATATATTTTTTAATCTGGATTATTATCTCCAACATTTAGAATTTGAACTGTGGAATATATCAAGTCAAGCCAAATTAAAAAGAGCTTTGTCATTAACAATTCTAGAGTAATATAAATAAACTAACTATAAAAGTACACAAACTATGAGGCCTGTGTCTACATAAAATTATTTGACAGGCGGAGGGGACAATTACCAGTTATTTACATATTAATAAAGAATGACATAAGTCAAAGTTCCACAGTTGCTTCTTTGCACAAGCATATCTGTCTTCTGTCATGTTGATATATAACCTGTGGTACCAACGGTAGCACTTGTCATATTGTGTCTATGACATAAAAAAAAGACAAGATAAAGTTGAGGTCATGTGTCAATCAAATAACCATTGTAATAACCATTAGTTTATATTATTTAAAAAACTAGTAAAAACAGTTCAAGAATAGTACAAACTATAAGCATGAATTTATTTGCCAAATACCAGTGTTACTGAATTTAATTCATTTTGTCAGATTTACCCACTGGATTTCTTTTTCTGATATTGTGGCTGTTCCACAATATGAGCAGAGGTCTGTCAGTGGAACTACAATGTAAAAAAAATAATTATAGTGTTGCCCAAAATCAGAAAAAACATTGAGATTGTTAAATACAGTATATCATTATGTGAAGTGTTAATTATACATTTGAAATGTATAAATAATATTAAATTATAAATTTAAATCGGCATAACTGTTGACTGGAGAATGAATTTGCCCATTTCAGTCCTCAGTTTTGCCACCTCTGACAGGCTTGATCCAATTTCAATATTGTCAGGTATTGCTGGGAAGTGTTCCACAATTTCAGCAGCCATCTGATTTACAGAAAGAGTAAAGGTAAAATATCCTGACATTTTTTACAACTACAATAACAACTTTAATACTAATAATAATGCCCCTATTGATTCCACTTACCTTAATCACAAATACTCCACAACTGGAGCCATCTGTTTGTAGTGAGTGTGGAATTGTTGCTGCACTCCATTTTTTTGCAATCCAACAATTAGTTCTCCACAAATCCTCTTCCTGACAAACATAGCAAAACATTACTGAACATCAGCCATTTAGCAGTAAACAATCACATAATAATCAGTTCCATGTACAGTAGCTACAATATTTTGTGAGGATGCAATCATTATAAAATTAAATTTTACTAATAGGGATTATAATATGGTAATTACTTAAAATTTCAGATTACCAAACACTCAGAAATCAAGAAAATCACTGAAAATACCTGTACAGATGTAACAGATGTTGGCAGAGCTGGTACTTCAGGCATGGTTCCTTGTCAGTCAGGATGAACACACACAGACATATACACACTTATTATTTTTTATATTATTTAATATGTAAACAAACAATAAAAGAACAGAGAAAATATAAACAATGCTGTAGAAGTATTGGCTTCTTTTTTCCACAGAGGATGGTGATGAATCTTTTTTGGATTGCAGTTTAGTTTTCTGCAAAATAACATTATATTTACATATACATTTCCATTAAATTATAAAAACAATTAAAAATCAATTGTTTTTTTTTATTTACCTTTTTTTCCACTTTGAAAGGAAAATCAGTCTTGAGGGGGGAAACATAAACACCTTTTCTTCGATTGGTCTGATTGGTTCTTCGATTTCCACCTCTCAACCTCCACTCTGATAAACATTTGGAAAATCAGTAATTAAATTTATAACACACTCATACTTTAATCAGCCGATCTTTATGAACTGCTGAAATATTTTTTTTACCTAAAATGTATTGCATTATTAACATGGGAGACTTAAAAACAACAATGTGACATTATTTATTAGGAAGATTATTGAAAAAGCCATTACTTTTCTCATTCTGCGTTGCGAGTCTCCAAATTCACTTATAAGGCAGTTCTGACTCCTTTGGAAGGTTTGGATGAAGTCATCCAGTCTTGTCAGTCGACGTCATTGGATTCGGATTCGTTTCAAGTCCCGCTGACTCTTTTCCATGATTCCCTGTTTGTCTTGTGTGAAGTTCTGTTGAAAACGACACGTGTAATAAACCATATGGTCCCACATCTTAAACAATTAAGAGATAAAAGCTTTTTAAAACAAAACAAACAAAAAAAATCTCACAAATATACCTGTGTTTCTTTCCTTTTTGTGGAGGAAGATTTTAGTTAACCAGGTTGATGTGTTTTCTTTATTCTTTGTATTACTGTGTTTTACTGTGTTTATCCTCTACTCATAACCAGACATATGATCAGCATGTTCTGTACTATCTTTCAGGGGGTCTGGAACAAGGTGTCTGTACATTTTGACTCTCTGTCCTGATGTTGAGCGAGGCTATGTACCGCAAAGCCATAAATAGTATCGAACTTACCCAGACTAAGACAGCACTGTCTGAGGGGGGGGTAAGACCCCGAGGGTCAGTGAACAAGAGGCTGAGTGGAAAACATATAGAAACTTGTTGTCAGCACAGCACAGGACGTGCAGTTTCGGGTCTGCACCTTTGAGCACCGTAAAGTACCTGTGCACATGTACAAAAATAGTTAAATTCTTGGAAATCAAGGCTGAAGCGACAGTATGACATAATGAGGAGAGACAATAAAGACCCCTGGTTTTTGTCTGTTGGCAACGGTGTGCAGGGGTCGAATTGCTCTATTGCCTGGCAATATAATAAACTTTGTTGAATCTTGAGTCTTGAATCCCTGGAACACGGTAGGAATTTTGCCATAACATCTGGTGTCACGGACAGGATTCCTCACGTGTCTGATCTGCATTGGACTGAACGACCAAGGGCTGATCACCTCAGGAAGAAAAGTACCTGATCCCGAACCTTAACATTCTGAGAAGGGGGACTTGGTGTTCGAGTCCACGAGGTCGCCACTGTAGAAATCCCGAACATTGAAATACAAAATCGGGAATTTATTTGAATATATAAAAGACATAAGAAAATTTTGGGGTTTTTTTTCCACATTTCCTCAGTCATCGAACAAGAGACCCAGGGTTAAGGACAAGAGGTCCGGTTTGAGGTCGTAGGCAGTATGGCCTATCGCAGTAAATGGCAGAGCTTGGAAGGGTTACGCACGAACCTCAAACAAGGCCAGGTCAGAGGCCGTGGGCAGTTATCGCCTAACGCGGTAAGTGGCAGGAGGTTGGAATAGTTACGCACGGAAGCCTCTAGTACCCATTTTCCACTGCTCTGGTTCCCGTGCCGGTTCCCAATTTTGGAACCAGTGCCGTGCTTTTCCACAGAAAAATAATAGG
>JBBJLS010000109.1:5104144-5127268 GCA_037577275.1 Bryconaethiops microstoma | reverse complement strand
ACTGTAGACATGGTCCAAGGTGTTCTTGTCACGGGTGGGAATGTCCACGTGTTGGTGATATTTTGGAAGCACAGTCCATAAGTTGCACTTATTAAAGTCACCAGCGATGATAAAAACAGCGTCTAAATGAGTTGTCTCTAGCGTGCTGATGACATCGTGGAGTTTGCCGAGCGCTGCTGTAGAGTTAGCTCACGGCGCGATATAAACAACGGCCAAAGGAACATGACACCTGCAGAGAAAAGTATGCACAATTTGAGAAGGAGGCTCTAACGATCACATGGGTCTGTGAAAGATTCCAAACCTACCTTCTTGGACTGGATTTTGTGGTCAGGACTGATCACAAGCTACTAGTTAGTCTACTTGGCTCGAGACCGCTGGATAACCTGCCTCCACACATACTCAGATTTCGTCTATGGCTTTTGCGATTCTCCTACAAAATTGTGCATGTCGCTGGCAAAAACTTGATCACTGCCGACACACTGTCGAGAGCTCCACTCAAAGAACAACCATCTGAAGCAGACCTAAAAAGAGAGGAAGAGGTAAAAGTGTACCTTGACCATGTCATTCAACAGTTGCCAGCAACACCTACTAAGCTTTCTCAGATAAAGAGGGCTCAGGAGGAGGATGAAGTGTGTAGGCAGCTAAGTTCTCTTGTGTGCACAGGGTGGGAAGGAAAAAAGAGTATTCCACCACACCTAGCATTGTTTTGGCAACACAGATATGACCTGCTCATTGTGGACAGCTTGCTGATGAAAGGAAAGAGACTTGTGATACCTGGCAGCATACAAGGAAAAGTCCTAGAGAAGATACATCAGAGACAACAAGGCATCACTAAATGCTTGGCAAGAGCATAAATGTCAGTATGGTGGCAAGGTATAACTAAGCAAATCAAAGACAAAGTGAGTCAATGTGAAACTTGTGTCAAAAACAGCTACAGTCACCCAGAACCCCTTCTGACTACTCCTTTACCCTCACGACCATGGCAGAGAGTGGCAGTTGATCTTTTCCACTGGAACAAGGGTAATTTAGTGCTGCTAATTGACTACTACTCACGTTACATCGAAGTTGCTTCACTTACTTCAACAGCAACAAAACTGGTGATAGAGAAACTATCACCAGTTACGGACAACGGACCACAGTTTGCAGCATCTGACTTCGCTGACTTTGCAAAGGATTATGATTTCCAGCATGTGACCAGCAGTCCGCACTATCCTCAAAGTAACAGAGAAGCTGAAAGAGCGGTCAGAATGGTTAAAACACTGTTGAGGAAAGGTGAGGATCCTCACAAAGCACTCATGGCTTACAGAGCTACAACATTAGCTTCAGGAGTGTCACCTGCTCAACTCCTGATGGGCCGGAACATCAGAACTACACTCCCAGTTAATCCTTCCACATTGAAACCAGCTTAGCCCAACCTCAATACCTTCAAGAAAAAGGACAAAGCCCTGAAGGAAAAGCAAGCTAAATGGTACAACAAACGCCACAGAGCACAAGAAAAACCCAGTCTACAGACAGGACAATCAGTCTGGATCAAAAATGTACCAAATACAGGAAAAGTAACCAATCCTACTGATACCCCCCGTTCCTACATTGTAGAAGGGCAGAACGGTAGTCTGAGAAGACATCGTTCCCACTTGGGAGCGGTTCCTTCACAGTCAAGAGAGGCTCAGGACTGTGTTAGAAGCAGAGTGGTAAGGGTTATTAGGCCACCGTTGAGGCTGAACCTGTAGGGCTGTAATAGGATTATTTGTTGTTCATTCAGATTCCCTTTCTTCAGTTGAAAGACAGTATTAATGGGATTAAGTCTGTGATTTTTTTCTCTTTTCCCAAGATGAGAGACTGATTTTTTTTGCACCTGGGGAAACCTGCACAGAAGAGGTTAGGAATGGACTGAATGAGAGACTTACAGTGCATTGCTATGTTTATGCTAAAGTGCATGACATCTGTTAGGGGGAAATGTTTAGATGAAAGGGGGAGGTGTAGTGGGAGCATGTTTGGATGTGTAAAGTGAGAAATTTTACCAGTTCATTAAACCAGCCTGAACGAGCACACTGTGTCCTGTCCGTTCCTTACCAAATACCACAACAGGTACGTTCAGTGTAAAATTTTTGAAACAACTTAAAGCAAGAATCGTTGGGGAACGGGACAACAGACGGAAGGGTAGAACAGTTACTGTAAAATTGTTAGAACAGGAGGCTGAAGAAGATTAGGTTTTTAAGGCATGTATTGATGAAGCACATAGACGTGAAAACCTACATAATAGTAGAAAAATGACTAAACTACTGACAGACACTGACAAGCCATCTGAAATTCTCGTACCTAACTCACATCATCCACCACCAACTGCACCACTGTCATATAACAGTAATCTTGAAACACATTCTAATTTGTTCTTTTTCCTTCTTCTATTCCGAGCCCGACCATGACTCTACTCCAGAGGACAGACCTGGACTCCGCCCCACCCAGACAACGCGCCGCACCAGTGTCTCATGAAGAAAATCCCCCACACAGCGGCGAGGAACATCCCGGACCGAGTTCAGCCAGAACAGATGCTGCTCCACAGCCCCCAGAACATGATGGAGGACCATATGTGGCCGGAACCAGCAGAGCAATGGGCCATGCAATGCATAAAACTGAAGTACAACAGGCCTGTGAGACTTTTCCTCATAATGAGACCCCGACCCCGGCACATGTTTCTGTTTCCGAAGAGAAACCAGAACTCAAGATTTCCACATTAAAGAGAGAAAAGTCACGCAGGGATAAAAGTCCAAAAATACCATGGACAATCTTATGTTGAGTTTGATGAAAGTACAAACTGGCCAGGTTGAAAGAGGCAAGGGTCAGCAACGGGCTGGACGAAGGGCCCGTGGAGGACGTTTTGGAAGAAGAGGGTTCAGCCATGCAAACTCTAATGTTCTCCCGCGATTTTAAACAGTTCATTTGTGTGGCAGCCCTGATCACTGGAAGAATGACTGCCAGGACATTTTCAGACTGTGAACAGAGGGAGTTATGGGGGCCGTGGAGGTGGATAACGCACGTTCTTCGGAAACGAACATCAGGGTCAAGCGTTCCAGCAGGAGGGTTTCCAACAGGTGGACTGACGGGTGGCGGCGGGAGAAGGGCGTCCTTTGGAGGGAGCGGCTGAAAACAGGTCATGTACTTTTTTTCCTTTCTCTAACATTAGCTATTCCATGCTCATTGGTGAACTGTTTAAAATCTTGCCTACTTTATCTGTCTGTGTTTCTGCCCATGAGCAGCAGTTCTTAGTTGACTCTGGGGCCACTTATTCTGTCCTGACGAAGTCTTCTCTTTGTCCTTTTCCCACCACACAGACACGTACCGTAACATCTATAGGGGCAGGGGGCACGGTGCAAACTGAACCACTTGCAGTACCTTTAGATTGTAGATTAAGGGAACTAAAGTTTTCCCACGAATTTGTGGCATCGCAGGTTTGTCCCGTAAATTTGATGGGACGAGATTGAATGTGTAAATTGGTGATTATTATGATATGTTCCGAAAACGGCGTAGATACCCAAATCGCGGGAGAACAGTTAAGTGGGTTTAGTATGCTTCACTGTTTCACATGTGCGTGTTGGGTGGCTGTTTAGGGGGTTCCCTATTGCACCGCAGTCTCTGATTCATTCTCTCTTGTTAAGTCTCATTTGTCCCATGGGGCTGTAGCTTTAGATTGGATGGCTTGTGATGACTTGCATTGTACTGCATTTTTGACTCATGACTGGACTTACGGACGAGCATGGGTGGAAGAGGAAGAAAAGGGAGAGAACCTGATACTTTCTAGTGCAGTTTACTCTAGCTTGTTTGCTGCATTCTCTGTGAAATTGACTGATGCCCAGAAGATTGCATTTCATCAAGGGATTGCACTCCGTCAAGGGACCCTCCGTCCCTCCTCATCACCAGCGGCCACAGGGTTCTTCTTCGTGAAAAAGAAAGGTGGAGGTCTCTGACCCTGCGTCGACTACCGTGGACTCAATAAGATCACTGTGAAGAATTGTCACCCACTCCCACTTACCAACACTGCCCTGGATGCCCTCTCTGGTGCTTCCATCTTGACCAAGTTGGACCTCAGGAGTGTGTATAACCTCGTTCGCATCAGGGTGGACGACGAGTGGAAGACGGCCATCATCACTCCCACCGGTCACTATGAAATGCTGGTTATGCCATTCGACTTGTGCAACAGTCCGGCAGCATTCCAACAGCTGATTAACGACATCCTCCGTGACATGCTGGGTTGCTGGGTCTTCGCTTATTTAGATGATATTCTCATCTACTCGAAGACCGAACAAGAACATATCCAGCATGTCCGAGCAGTTCTAAAGAGGTTGCTAGCCCATCGACTGTTCTTCAAATTGGAAAAATGGACCCTCAGAATTTGGAAGCTGTGTGGAGTTGGCCTCTACCCGCTTCACTTAAACAGCTCCAGCGGTTTCTGGGGATTGCTAATTTCTATTGTCGTTTTATCCGGGGCTTCAGTTCAGTCGCAGCACCACTTACTACCCTTACCAAACCCTCCAACTCACCCCGGATGCCACACAAGCCTTCTATCAACTCTGCAAAGCCTTCACTTCTGCACCCATCCTCATCCATCCGGACGCTGCCAAGTCGTTTGTTGTGGATGTGGATGCCTCCGATGTGGGCATAGGAGCCGTTCCCTCCCAACGAGGTCCAGGTCAGAAACTACACCCTTATAGTTTCTTCTCCAGAAAGTTTACTCCCACTCAGCAACGATATGGGGTAGGGGACCGTGAGTTGTTGGCCATCAAGTGGGCTCTGGAAGAATGGCGTCACTGGCTCCAAGGTGGCAGTGACCCGTTCATAGTCTGGACCGACCATCAAAATCTAATTGGCATCCAGCAGGCGAAACAATTGAATCCTCGCCAGGCGTGGTGGGCACTGTTCTCCGAACAGTTCCATTTCACCATATCGTTCCGACCAGGATCGAAAAACACCATGCTCTCTCCCGTCAGCACCAGAAGGAGAGCTCCCGATCGGACACCACGCCTGTGATTCCATCTGAGATCATTGTTTCGCCCCTCCGGTTGGAGCTGGAGGATCGAGTCTGCCAGGGGCAGACCTTGGAGCCCCCTCCGGCAGAGACACCGCCTGGACGACTCTTCGTCCCATCCTCTCTGCGATCAGATACCCTGCAGTGGGCCCATGCTTCGGCCATCGCCGCACACCCAGGAGTGCACCGCACCCTACAACACCTTCAGCGAGCCTTCTGGTTGCCTAAGATGGCCAAAGATGTTCGGAGCTACGTCCAGGCATGTGTAGTGTACGCCAGGGCCAAGACCCTGAATCAACCCAGCTCCGGAGATCTCCAGCCTCTTCCGGTTCCTCATCGTCCCTGGTCGCATATCGCACTGGACTTCATCACCAGTCTGCCGGAGTCCAAAGGAAAGAACACCATCCTCACCATTGGTGGCACTCAACGGGCTCCCCTCTGCCAAAACCACTGCCATCTGATCGAGTCTACATGCAGTCTCTCGTCCGGTTACCACCCACAGACTAATGGTCAGACGGAGCGGGCCAACCAACAACTGGAGCGCTTCCTAAGGTGCTTTGTCGTGGATCGACAGTGCTCCTGGGCTGACTACCTCATCTGGGCTGAGTTATCCCATAACCTCTTAACATCTTCTGCCACCGGTCTTAGTCCTTTTGAGGTATGTTATGGTTTCCTGCATCCTATGTTCGAACACCAAGAACCAGAGGTTGACGTACCATCGACCCAACAGTTGGTCTGCAGGTGTCGGCAGCTCTGGGAACAAGCCCGTAGGTCCATCCTGAAGGCCAACCATCGTTACATCAATCAGCATCGCCGCTGAAACCCACCGGGACGATTGTTCCACATCGGTGACAGGGTCTGGCTCTCAACTCGGAATCTTCACCTGCACACTAAATCTAAGAAGCTGTCCCCCAGTTCATTGGACCATACCGCATCACACATCAGATCAACCCTGTCACCTTCTGACTCCAGATGCCTGCCTCCCTCTGGGTTCATCCAGTATTCCACTCCTCCCAGCTGAAACTGTTCACCACTTCACCTTTGGTTCCCGCAGCTCTGGATCCTCCGCCGCCTCAGATCATTGACGGTGGTCCTGCTTACACCGTCCGGCGGATCCTCGACTTGCGACACTGAGGACGTGGTACCCAGTACCTCGTAGACTGGGAAGGCTACGGCCCAGAAGAACGATCTTTGGTCCTTGGAGGGGGGAGTACTGTCACATGCATGAGTCACGTGATGCGCACCGGGCACAGGAAATGAGCGTGTCACAGGGTATATAAACAGGATGTGAGTAGATCCTCTTTGTTCAGTCATTGAGTCTCCTCCTTGTTCGACCGATTGTGAATCTACTTCACTTGAGTACTCACTATCCCTCTCTTTGCATGTTTGTGAACGCAGGTTCCGGTGGGAATCTTAACTCTTTTTTAGAGCGTTTGCAGAATAAACTGCATGAATTATCCAACCCTCTCGCTTCTTTCCACGCTTCGGTTCATCCTTCACGCTACACGAGCACTCCTACTGGCCAGGTACGTTCTTGTCCTCTACCATCTCGTGACACTTGGTAGCCTAGTGGTTAGGACATTTGCCCATTGATTGGAGGATAACGGGTTCGAATCCCAGGACCACAGCCATACCACTGAAGACCCTTGAGCAAAGTACCATCTCTACACACTGCTTCCCGGGTGTTGTTGACGGTCCACTGCTTCACATGGTGAATGAGTCAAATGTAGAGGGTTCATTTCGTTGTGTCACATTGTGTGCTGTACCATGTGTTCACATATGACAAACACTTTCACTTATCATTCTGTTATCATTTTATCGCCCAGGCGACAAACCCAACTCTGCTTTTGAAATACAGTATATTTGCCCATGTCTCATGTCATTTTTTTGATGACCTGAAGTTTGTCTGATGATGTCTTCACCCACCTAACTACAGGTTATTATTGATGAGACTAAGATTCACAAGTTAACCCTACCAAATGGAATCCCCAGCACTGTAGACAAGCTTGTGGAAGCTGCAAAAGATCATTTTCAACTCGAAGGAAATTATACTGTTATGTACATGGACAAAGGTTTTGATAACCAGTTATTCACTTTAATGTCAACAAAAGAGGTTAAGGACAAAGGCACAATCAAACTAGTAAAAACAGAACCTCCCATTATTCTCACATTGACTCATATTCAGGATGCTGCTGCTTCTTCGTCTCCAGTGTCACTGGATCAGTCTTGCCAGGATGACAGTTCCCACTTAGTTCATCCGACACCATCATTTTACCAAAGTCTGCAGAGTATTGAACAGACCCTAATTTTGTCGTACCCACATTTTCATATAATATTAAAATGCTTATGAAAGTGATGGCTCACTCCTTCAGAAGCCAAAATTGAACTCTGACATACTTAAAAAAAACTAGCTGAAACTACACTGCCTATCCCACTGGTCCTCAGATAGAGAGGGAGTTGTAGAAGCTTTCTTTAAAAAGCATCTATGCTTAAGGGAACCTGCGACTTCATTGTCAGGCATATATGGGTGGAAGCAGCATCTTAAATGGAAGATGGGCAATTACCATTCTAAAATGTGAAGGCATGGAGTACCTTGTCCAGAGATTGATGTCAACTCCTTGAAAAGGAAATCCGCTGGTGAGAGAAATCCATCAAAAAATGTCAGGAGAGGTGAACTACCTTCCTCCACATCCAAGTGGAGAAACTAGTGACAGTCTGGAGATGTAGAGACAGAAGCTTCTTAATGAGGTAAAGAAGAACAACAACACTAGGGTGATTCAAGAAAAAAATGGCCAAAACGTTCTCCTATCGAAGGCTTGAAGTTGTTAGAGGTAGTCCAAGAGCTGATAACTTCAAAGAGAGATGGTCTGGTTTGTTTTTGTGAAGCTGAGGTAAGTAAATCTTAAAATCTTAAAGTGCTGCATGCTCTGTTGGCAAGTAACAATAATTAGATTTTATAATTATATATTATGAACTACTGCTTCCGATTGAACACGTGAACATAAACTGAAAATGCATTTATCTAAAAGTTATAATTGAAAGCCAAATAAGCTGAGCATTGTGAAAAGTGTTGGCTAGCTCATTGTGAGCATTGTGAAAAGTGTTGGCTAGCTCATTCCACCATTAGCAGCTACTGCACCCCATATAGAATTGCCATCCTCCATTTGGCATCAGACTATTTGTCCTGGTTCCTAATGTTGTACTTGTGAATCTTTTTCAATTCAGATAAAGGAGGAATTCAGAAGAATAACTACAATTTCCTTGGAGCAGAGGTTTATGTTTAAACTTGACCACTACACACCAAAACTTACTTCCCTGATGAAGGCCAGGGGAGGTGTCATGGGAACCAAGCTGAGTATAGTAAAATATACTTATTTATATCATAACAGTAAATAAGATTTATTAAATAAGATTAAGTAGTATTTACTTAATTGTTCAATGGTAATGTTCCTCTATATAAAAAAATTATTATTTATGTAATTAATTAAAAAATATATAACTTTTTACTTAAATAAAATTATGTAACATTTACTTATGTTCTTCATGAATGTTATGTTCAGCAGTAAGTAAGTTTAACTTAATACTGGCAAGTAAGTTTTACAGCAGTAAAATCTACGTAAAATTACTAGTGCAAATTGTTATTTTTTTCAGTGTACGAAAGACGAGCTTCCTTGTGCTCTCTGGACAGTACAAAAACATTAATACAGTTATATTTTATATGAAAATAGCTCAATTTACATTAATATTTATGTTACAAAATTAGTTAATTATAATTTTCTTAACAATTTAGCACTACATGTATGAGGAATTTTATATTGCCATGAAAAAAGCAAAAGAAATGTGGACTGCCGTCTCTCACAATTAATGCAAGCATGTATTCTTTGGTATGTGCTGCCATTTTCTTTGGTATAAGCAGGGTAAATACAGTAATAATTTAATTGAATTTTTTAGTAATAAAAATTCAGTAAAATGTATGGGTAATCACCAATAATTTTTACAGTTCAGTAATTTACTGTTTGCTGGGCAGCACGTCTTATTCAGTCCGTCCCTGCTGTGAGTACAGCGTATTTAAGCCTCTAAGGTTGGCAATCCCTCCTAAACAATCCCCTTAAGTTCCGCGAGTTTTTGTGCTACAAACATTGATGGCGCATTGTAAATCGAATAAAAAGAACTCTTGAGATTTTCTGTGATAATTTTCCCTGTCCATTTCCTGGTTCTTGAGAGGTACAGGTCCTGGATGGAGGGCAGGGGGCTCCGATGATTTTTTCTGCTGTCTGTACAGCCTGCTGCAGTCTGTTCCTGTCCTGTTTAGTGGTTGCTCCATACCAGACTGTGTTTGAAGAGCGCAGGACAGACTCAATGACTACAGTGTAGAACTGGATCAGCAGCTCCTGTGGAAGACTGTACTTCCCCAGTTGTCTCAGAAAGTACATCCACTGCTGGGTCTTTTTAAGGATGGATTTCCCACATCAAGTCCTGGGAAATGGTGGTACCCAAGAACTTGAGGGTCTCCACAGTAGACACTGGGCTGTTTCATATGGTGATTGGGAGAAGTGTTAAGTGACGTCTCCGGAAGTCCACTGTCATCTCTAAAGTCTCAGCTCCAGGTTGTGCTGACTGCACCAAAGTACCACCCACTCAACTTCCTGCCTGTATGTAGACTCATCACCATCCTGAATGAGTCCAATAGAGTTGGTGTCATCTGCAAACTTGGAGGAGGGGCAGTCATTGGTGTTGGTGAAGAAGAGCAGTGGAGAGAAGACACATGCTAGAGGCGCACCAATATTGAGGAACCGTGTCCCAGCCTTACTTGCTGCTTCCTGCCTGTCAGGAAACTGGTGATCTAGGTGACACTTTGAGCTGGGAGAGTTTGAAGCAGAGGAGTTTTGGCACAATGGTGTTGAACTCCGAAGTCCACAAACAGGATCCTGGAACAAGTTTCCGGGTGGCCGAGATGTAATATAGTTCCATATTCACTGCATTATCCACCGACCTGTTTATCCAATAGGCAAACTGCAGGGGGTCCAGCTTGTGTCTTGTAATGTCCTTCAGATGGGCTAAAACCAGGCATTCAAAGGATTTGATGACCACAGACATCAGGGCAACAGGTCTGTAGTCATTCAGTCCTGTGATGGTGGGTTTCTTGGGGGCTGGTATGATGGTGGAGACTTCACACAGATCCAGGGGTCTATTGAAGATATGGGTGAAGCTTGGAGCCAGCTGATTAGCACAGGTTTTGCAGCAGCAGGACACCGTCTGGTCCTGGGGCTTTCCTGGTTTTCTCTTTCTGGAACAGCCGGGTCACATCCTCTTTGTGTATTCTGAGTTCCAGGGGGGAGGGTAGTGGGGTGAGAAGTGTGATGGAGGTAATTGACTCTGGGGTGGGGTGGGTGAGGGAGGAAGGTGGAGGGGTGAGAGGTGTCATGAGGGTCATTGTCTCTGGGGTTGGGTTGGGCGAGGGGTGGGAATCTGTCCATCTCCAACCTGCAGTAGAAGTTGTTCAGCTCATCTGTCAGGTCTTTGTTTGATTCAGCAGGGAGTCAGGGTTGTCTGTAGCTGATGATGTCCTGCAGGGTCGTTGGCTGAAAACCGTTTTTTCAGCTTCTCAGATTAGCTTCTTTTAGCCACTTTGATCTCCCTTGTCAGTGTGTTCCTGGCTTACTTGTACAGGGCCCTGTCCTGACTTCAGTAGGCAGCCTCTGGCCTGGCGAAAATGTTGCAGTTTGGGTGTGAACCATGGTTTATTGGAGTTATACGCAGAAGGTCTTGGTTGGCACACACACACATCTTCACAAAAACTGATGTATGATGTCACAGTGTCTGTCAGCTCATCCAGATTATCAGATGCAGCTTCAAAAACAATCCAATCAGTGCAGTCAAATGTCCGCTCCATGACACCCGCCCGGCAGGTTTAATGCAGCATCAGGGGTGCATTCACTGAGCCAAGTTTCAGTGAAGCAAAGGGCAGAAGAACATGCACAGTCCTTGTTAGTCCGGTTAAGAAGCAACAGCTCGTCCACTTGATTTGGAAGGGAGCGGAGGTTCACCAGGTGAATGGAGGGGAGTGCAGGGCGGAATCCCCGCTGACGTAGTCCAACCAGTATGCCCACGTGCTTCCCTTGTCTGCATCTCCACCAAGCCCCACATAGAGCTGCTGCTCCTCCAACTAACTTCCCGGGTTTGTGAAAAAAGCTTAAAAGCTATATTGAGATGACTGCCTGATGTTTAGCAGTTGATCTCTGAAAAATTATGTGGTCAGAGTTACCACAGAAAATAAACAAAAACAAAAAGTATGAGAGATCGCAGTATCGAGGAGGCCATCCGCAGTGCCATCTTGGAACCAGTAACTATCACTACGTAATTCGGTTAACTAAGTTAAAATAGACTCATCTGAGCTCTGTTGAATCTTAAAAAACATGTTGATATTATATGCAAGTGTTTTGCCTCTGCCGCAACACTTTTCTTTACATCGACTTAATTATAAATGTTTCATAGATGTTTGTCAACAGATTAGCTTACTGTTGTTATCCTTACATTCACCACACACTCTTGATTTCAGGTATGACTGAAATAGCACACTCTCTATTCATAATTTCTCTCTAATGTCTTGTCTGCACAAGACATTACAAATCACTAAGGCTGTTATCAGATCTGTAGAGTAAGGAACAAACCACCAAAACTCTTAAAATTCAGTCACCAAGTGTATCCACATACATTCACATACACAACCCCCTCAGATACCCAAACTCTGGTCCCTCTGGCCTAGGGGCTGGTTTGGGAGCTGCAGCTCTACATTCCCTCATCCGGCTCTGCTCGGGAGGGGTGGGCTCCAGGACGGCACACCTGAACAAAAGGCAAGGAAGAGAACACAAAAAACCCACCTGCTCCACACAGCAGGTACAGCAGTAGCACGGTTGTGTGACCATTAAGACCCATTCATAACATGAATCTCAAAACAGAAACATTAAATATTGACACAAGCAGGGGGAACAATTACTGTTCAGCATCCAGGTTTCTCTGTAATCAGCAGCACCCCTTGTGGTGGGAAGCCTGTAATTGGACCAAGTCAGTTTTGAATGCTACAGTTAGCTCCAGCATACACACACAACCATGCTGTTTCTGAAGACCACTTTAGTTCATCATCTATAGCTAAATATGCACAATGCTTTTCAGTCCATCAGCTGAAATGTTGGCTATTTGTAGTGTGTGTGTGTGTGTGTGTATGTGTGTGTGTGCCTTTGTGTAAGCTTTAAATTTAAGATAAGCACACTCACAAAAACAAATACATCATTTTGGAAAGTTGATACATCAGTTGATACAAAGCAGATATAGCTGGGACCTTGCATGTTCAGCTCAGGTGTTCAGACTCTCAGAGACCGAAGGAAGCAGTCGTCGTATCTGCTTTTGGACAGCCAGTATTCTTGTTGACATCACAGCTAAGCTTAGTTATATAGTAGAGTGTACACTGAACTGCTGTCTCCCACAGTGCTAGAATGTAAAATACCAATGTTATCCCTATATAGACTGTACTGTAATTCATGCAGGCGCATGAGCAGGGTAAATACAGTAATAAATTGATTTAATTTACAATAATAAAAATACAGGGCTTTAAGAAGAACAAAACGAAAAATACGAGAACACTCGATAACACCACGTGAGAAACTGTTTTGATGTGGGAATTCTGGACTGCAGCTGCTAGAGGTGTGTCACAGGGCAACAGCCAATCAGCTGCAAGGAGAAATGAATACCTCCCGTCTCTGAATTCAAACCTCCCGTCTCTGAATACATTTGTATTTCACCATCCCAAGACACGCTTTCTTAGTGTTCTCTTTATTTGTGTTCTCTAGACTTTCTTTGTGTTCTCTTACGTAAATGTTTGTTACAAAATTAGTTAATTATATTTTTCTTAATAACTTAGTGCTAAAATGAAGGAAAAATTATATATTGCCATGAAAAAAAGCAAAAAAATGTGGAGGATATCTCCCATTTCCGCAAATTTGCGGTGGTTTCCATGAATGTTCCATGAACATTATTAGTTCCATGAATGAATGAGTCCAAATGCTGAACTGCGAACTAGCATGGATTTACTGTATTCAAAATGTGGCCCTAATGACTGTGGGAGTTCGTAGCTATGGTGGAAGTAGTTTGTATCAGCAGACTGAATAGTACAATTTTTTTTTTTTAATCTTTAAAAAACATGTAGAATGGGTCAGGCGATTGTCGCTTTAAACTTGCAATTGTGTGGTAGCTCCTCTGCCACCATTTTCAATAGTTTATGTGAAATGCATTCTGGGAAACATTACTAAGTTCACACAAGTCCCCTCCTAATACATCCTTAATAAAACATGTTAATCATCCAGGTGTTTAATTTGCACTTGGCTAGATGCGAATTTTGAACTGGAACCGTACTTGGGCCAAACTATGTTTTCTTGAAGTCCATGGGAATGCAAGTACAAATAAGTGCGCAATGAGGAACAACCGCTTCCTATCAACTCAAGAAGCATCATGAAGCTGGTAGTAGACTAGCACCGCCCAGTGGTCCTCAATTTATACCACATACTTAAAGTGATTTTATATTTTTAACAAATATATCAAATTTATCTGTAAACCCCAATATAACCCTGTCTTCATACTCCTTCTCACTCTTGGAAGGACAGCTTTGAGGTCTTCGACAAGTATACTATGTGATTCATCCAGCAGTTATTTGAGGCCCAGTTGGATGGCGCCACTGGCAGACTGGTGGAGGGCGTTGTGGCTGCCAGCCCAGGTCCTCACACACCACTCATCCTCATCACCACACCAGAGAAACCTCACCTTCCTCCCCCAGCCTGAGAAATGTTTGGGAGAAAAAGTCTTTGGTCTTGGAGCTCACCACAAGCAAAACATTTCCATTACTCACCTTACATTCTCCTAACACAACTCCAGACGGGTGTATGAGAATCTCAGTGGTGGAGGATTGTTCAAACTGTGAAGCCTTTTAATTCCCTGGCAGCATACCATTTATGGGATCCTGTTGAGTTCCCACCAAGGCTGACCAAAAGGGTCCTGTCCACCATATGAGAGAAACCCAACTTCTAAGAAACATTAAAGGATGCCAGTCTTTTTTAGGGCTAATTCCTTTACCTTAAAATTTGAATCGCACACAAGACCTGCATGTCAATTTTCAAATCTATAATAGCTTCAAAATTCCAATCCATAAAACTCTAAGAATGACAGCTTTGTGACTGGTTTATGGCCTCTCATTAGTGACAGCTGAAACATATCAGTGCTTTGTAAAGCTTATACTGTATGTTGGTGTGCCATTGTGGGGGACTGCGAAGTTCTGAAAACACAATTGAAAACAATTCAGTCCAGGTATTTTGCAATCTATTGGAGAATCTGTGCAGAATCCGATTAACTGCCATCAACAACTTTACAAATTCAAGGTGGAATAATTTGTTAGATGTGTCTCATGAACAGTAAACAGTAAGTTAAAACAGTGTTTTAAAACTCTCCTATCAATTGTCAGATCTGCCACCCAAATAACACCTGATCACTGTGAGGGTCATGATCAGTGACTGGAATCTATACTTGTAAACTCCGCTATGGTAGGCGGAGCCGATAAAAGGAATAATAAGTGTAGAATTGAGGTTGGTGTACCTAATGAAGTGGCTTGTTGGGCTATGGAAGTATGTACCAAAACCGTTGCAGTTCAATTACATGAAACCTTTTTATAACCAATCAATATATCTCTGACCTCTGCTCTGATTGGCTGCCATGTATTGTACCTTAATCATAAACCTGTCTGGACTGTCTTTAACATGAAGGGCCAGAGCTAGACTGCTGTAAACTGAACATGAAGGTATTAAATGTAAATATGAGTGCTTTATGAGATCAGAAAAACAACTAATTAAACACTGGCTGTTTCTGCAGATGGGTTTCCTGAGATGGACTACATGCATTGGAACAATGCTTATGTACTATTTTTATTTCAATAAAGCAAGAACGTTTGGGGCGCTTAATGATGACACAGTGGGTTTTTATTGTAGTCCATGCCCATATTCCTGATTAAAAAGCCACTAGATAATGAGTGACTAACTAGTGGTTGCCAATATAGCACAAATATAATTTAAACATTAGTGGCTAAACAGAAGGTGATGCTGCATCTAAATAAATTTGCATTAGCACCCTCTATGCATTCAATATGCAAAATACATTGTCCTTGTTTAATCTCTGTCACACACACCTCTCAGGTGACACATAATAGGACTCGGAAGTGAACGTGTCAAAATAACATTGAAGAATAGGCACACCCTTCCACTCACTAACACTGCCCTTTCATCACTCATACTGGCCATTATGAAACCCTGGAAATGCCATTTGGCTTATGCAACAGCCCGGCTGCTTTCCAACAATTTATTAATGAAGAGACATGCTGGGTTGCTGAATATACACATACCTAGATGATATACTCAAGAACCATGGAGGAACACATCTAGCATTTGAGGGCAGTTCTGCGGAGGCTGCTGACCCACCAACTATACTGTAAGTTGGAGAAATGGATTTGTAATCTCTGACGAGGGTGTGGCCATGGATCCCCAGTGTCATGGAAAATTGTAGCAGAAAGTTTCTAAATCAAACGCAGTCAGAAAGTTGAGGCAATGCTGTTTATAAGGCAGCTTCATGGTTCTTGGAAGCAGTGATCAGATGCTCTCCTTTTTCAACTCAGGTTAAATAGACCTTAAGAACACAGGTTACACCCATTCTTTGGCTCTCCGCATAATAAGAGTAAGAATTGAATATTCAAATCCTCACCATTGTCCCAAAGTCTCTACCTTCGCCAAGTATCACTTAATTAATATTCCCCCATCATAAATGGTCATGCTCATATTTTTTCTCTCTCATGCCTAGTGCACATGAACATCTAATATAAGATTGACACTAACAGTTGGGATTTGAACCCCAGTCCTCTGAGGGCAGGGCCAACGCCCTAACCACTAGACTATCCAGCTGCCCATCCTGACACAATACACATCTCATGACCTCCTGACATAAAAACACATTTATGATTACTTTTGCCAGACCACTCCTAGGTGAATGGGTTTTCTCATCTTGAGTGGATTTAGATTTTTATTAATGTACAGATATTTTTTCTTTAAGTTTGGGGCCTTCTAAAAGAGCATCCTTTGTGAAGTGTCTAGATTTTTCCAGCCCCCTTCAAGAGGTCAAAGGGCACATGTGATTTTCCATATGGAGATAGCACAGAACGGCCCCTTGTACCTTCTAGTTTTAATTAAATACTGGGTAGACAATAATGGGGTGAAGACATACTATATTGCGTAGACTTTTTTATCATTTAAGTCTTCATCACATAGCGCAACATTGCCACTGGCATGCTCCGGGACGATTGATCCATGTAGATGACAGGGTTTGGCTCTCCTCCAGAAACCTTCACCTTCACACTGAGTCCAGGAAGATAACCCCACCCCCCCCCACCCCACCCCCCCCCGCTTCACTGGACCCTTCAAGATAATGCACCGAATTAACCCCGTCATCTAATGGCTCCAGCTGCCTGCCTTGCTCGGGGTCAGAGTACCCTGAGGAGCATTCCTGGGTCCCCAGTTGGTTTATCCATCTTTGATACCAGACTACCGTTATTGGGTATCTTCCCAGCCTGGACCATCTGGTGACTGCCCTGGATGGAGGGTACTGTCACGCACATCTGTCAGGTGACACGTAATAGGACTTGGAAGTGAATGTGTCACATGCTATAAAAGCCAAGGTCAAGGTGGTAGACAGCTCTCAATCATTGAGTCTTCATCCCACCCCTCTTCAGCTCATCTCTTCAGGACCATAACTACTCTGGTTGACTTGTGTGTGTGTGAGAATGTGGATTCCAGGTGGGAATCTTTGCTCCGTTAGGGGAGCATTCTCAGATCAAAGTGCGTGAACTACCGACTCTATAGTGATACTCCGCAATTGGGTTTATCCTTCACGCTACACTGGGCGAACTGTGGCCATGTGTTTGTTCAAACTGGTTTGTACTGAAATCATGCACAGAAAGAAGTTTGGTGTCAGAAAAAGTCTTGTACTTATCAAATTTAACAATCAGCTGACTGTTTATTTTGAATCTTTCATTTGTCACCATCTCTATATAGCAACTGTTAACAATATTTTGCTTCTTTTCTGGAATTCACTTGACAAACAAAGGCCACCATCCCCTTCTCCCCACAAAGTTTCACAAACCCACACATGCATAATTACACTCAACCACAAAAGGATGTTATGTAGCATCCCTTGTGTTTTCATTTAGTTTGTTATGTAAGCACATCAGGTGCAATCCAGGCCATGTTTCAGTTTGCATATTAATTACAGCATTGTCTGATTTGCTTTGCCATTAACCTGTAATGCCAAGGAAAAGAAGTCTCCTTGCCTTTAATCTACTATTTTCCTTTGAGAGACCCATTTTCAGTCCTATTGTTGAGTTCATTTTAAAATAGAAAAGCTAGATCTTTATGTTATGCTGTAAAGTTCCATTTTGAAGTATTCTTCAAATCCAAGGTGCAAAACACTGGGAATTGTGGGGTGTCCAAGACTGCCTAATTATCCCTTAGGACCCCCCAAAAAAACTCTTTGGGTGGGGTGGGGCCTTTAAAATATAGGGCTCATATCCTACATTTTTCTTGCATTTTATTTTTTCCCTGAAGTGTACTTGGCATGACGTGTATGGGTGTATTGGCCTAATGTAGTAGTAGTTGTTGTTGTTGTTGTTTCCAGCCTTTCTTTATCTCTCACAATTACAAAGGCTGCTGCTCTGCCTTTAAAACTGATGCATGAAATGAATTGTATGAAATTAATGTATATGCAATCTACAATGGGTGTTTGGAGTGTAACTGACAAGTGGAAAGAACATGTTCTCCCTCTTAATGGGGAGGTCCTATAGCAAGTGCAACAGTGTCATCAAAAGGTAAGAAATGGCTGACATGGAGCTGATTTCGCAAGCCCAACCAATAGATTTACACAGTGATGTAAATTTAACTGTGATGAATACACTGTGATGTACTGCATGTAGGACCTGCTCAAAAACATGATTGGCTGAGGCATGCTTGAAGCCATGGTGAAATTCTGAATACACACACACTAGTATGAACTTTTCATTTTGTTTACACTGAGAGTCAGATACAGTTCAATTTGCCTCAAAAAAAAGCCTGTATTTCCAAAACTTTCTTATTTCTATTACCATTAAATCACTATTTGCTGTATTATGTTGACACCAAGCTAACAGTGGTGATAGCAGTTGTACACAGACATTTGGAGTTTATAACATGAAATGATAGAAAATAAGGGAAGACATTTATTATTTGAACTTACAGTGCTGCTGTGAAAGTACAATGCTGCTGCGAAAAATGGAATGCTTTTAGGTATTGTGACTGTAATCCAGTTGACAACACTTTAAGCTGCTGGGACGACGCAACCGTGAGGGAGAACCATGCTGGAAAGTTAGGGTATACGCTAGATTGGGTAGTTTAGACATAAAAGATTTGTTTTGAGCATTATTTACCTGGGATACTGGATTTGTGGTGTTTATTCACCTCTTGTCTCGGTAAGCCGGCAGTTGGATTCTGATTTAAAAACTGAATATGGCCTATAGAATAGAGCCTAGACATGGCTGCACGAGGGCATCAGTGATACTGCTATCCAGCTACAAAAGCTAACTCAGTTCCATGCAGACAGGCCAGCTGCACTGTCAGGCAAGACAGTTGTGTGTGTTTACATCAGCAAGGAATGGAGTATAAATGCGGCGGTCCCCACAGCACAGCTCTGATGGAGATTCTGGCAATGAAATGCAGACCTTTTACCTCCCCAGAGAGTTAATTTCAACAATAGGCATGGCTGTTTACATTCCTCCTAGCACTAATGCTAATGGTGCTAAAGCTAACAATGTACTGGGCAAGCTATACGGGAAAATAAGTGATCTATGAACTGCCCACCCCGATGGATTTTTCATAATCGCAGATGATTTCAACAACGCATCTGTAAAGAAAATTCTAACATATCTAAATATTTTAGACCTCGTTTGCACAAACATTCCCTGTGCACATAAGGCACTCCACCACCATCTGGGACAATCAGATGACATTTCCACCATCCTCACCCCAGCCTACAGACCCATACAGAGGTGCATCAGACCAGTCCTGAAACAAGTGAGAACCTGGCCTCAGGGATCCATCTCTGCAGTACTGGACTGCTTTGAACATTTTCAAAGAGGCTGTCACGATTGGGGGGTCCCTTCTGGACTGAGATGAAGTTGAGGCACAGGCGCATACTTCCATAATTAAAGTGAGTTTATTTACAAGCATTCAAACCAAAACAGAAAACAAACTGGCGCGAGGGCCGGACCTGAACTAAGGTAAGTGACTAAGAGAGACGAGATGAAAAGAAGAGAGTAGAGATGGCAGAGGATCATACCGTGACATGAAATGCGCCATGCCACATCTGAGGATGAGAGCCCTTTAAATAACCCATCAGAGTCTAATCAGCCCGCAGCGAAACTATCCTCAGGTGTGGTTGGAGCACAGTTCACGGTCCCATAGCGACCCCCAGCGGTCGCAGACCGGAACCATGACAGTAGACCAGAGCGGAAGCCGTTGCAGGATCAGGAGTCGAGATGACCGATGTGGAAACCGGTGCGGGGTCAGGAGTTGGCGCGGCCGGTGCGAGGTCAGGAGTCGGCACGGCCACTGCTAGGACCGGTGTGGGTTCAGGAGTCGGCGAGCCTGGTGCAGGAACCGGATCAGGAGTTGGAGTTGGCGAGCCCAGTGCGGGAACCAGATCAGGAACCGGATCAGGTCTGGTGCGGGAACTGGTGCTGGGTCAGGGGCTGGAGCAAGGGTCGATGAGCCTGGCGTGGAAACCGGATCAGGAGCCGGGGCTGCACTCAGTGCCGGAGCTGGGGCTGGACTGCGTGCTGGGAGAGGAGCTTGACTGTGGACTGGAATGAGGGCTGGAGATAGACTAAATATTGAAGCGGGAGCTGTATTGACTGTAGGAACTATTGCTGGACTGGGTGTTGGAGCTGGAGCTGAACTGAATACTGGGGTTGGTTCTGGGTTGAAGGCTGAAACTGGAACAGGACCAGGAGCTGGACGTGGACTGAGTGCAAGAGCTGGACGTGGACTGAGTGTAGGAGCTGGAGCTTGAGTTGAGCTGAGTGACGCTGAGATGGCCGGAGCTGGACTGAGTGGCGCCGAGACCGCTGGATCTTGGCTGAGTGGCGCTGAGACGGCTGAAGCTTGGCTGAGTGGCGCTGAAACAGCTGGAGCTTGGCTGAGGGCTGGAATTGAGATGGCTGGAGCTAAGCTGAGGGCTGGAACTGGGTTGAGTGGAGTTGAATTAGCTGGATCTTGACTGGATGGATCTGATCTGGCTGGAACTGGGTCGAGAGGAGCAGGACTGAGAGGAGCAGAACTAGACTGATATGAGGTGAACTGATATGGGCTGAGAGGAGCTGGGCTGACGGCGGCTGCTGGGCTGAGTGAAGGAGCTGCATGGACAGCGGCTGCTGGGCTGAGTAGAGGAGCTGCGCTGACGGCAGCTGCTGGGCTGAGTTGAGGAAATGCGCTGAGTGCTGGAGCTGTTGAGAAGGCTGCTGGGCTGACTGCTGCAGCTGCTGAGAAGGTTGCAGGGATTAGTGGAGCTGAGCTGAGTGGGGCTGGTCTGGCTGGAGCTGGGTTGGCTGTAGCTGGGTTGAGTAGAGCCGAACTAGCTGGAGCTGAGCTGACCGGGGCTGCAGGTAAGGCTGCTGGGCTGACCGGGGCTGCTGAGAAGTCTGCTGGGCTGAGTGGAGCTGGGCTGGCTGGAGCTAGGTTGAGAGGAGCTAGGCTGAGAGGAGCTAATCTGTGAGGAGCTAGGCTGAGAGGAACTAGGCTGAGAGGAGCTGAGCTAGACTGATATGGAGTGAACTGATATGGGCTGGACTAGGATAAGTAAGGTGACTGGAGTCGAGCTGGGTTGAGCTGGATTGAGCTGAGCTGGGCTCACGGAGAGATCTGAGCAGCCAAGGTGAAGCTCCACACAGAGACTGAGCTGTATCAGGCCCTCCAGTGTTTCCGGAAGCTCGACCCGGGACATCTCATATTTCACGTGGGGGGCCAGACCCTCGTGGTACTTGGTCCGGAGAACCAAGTCACTCCTCCAGGCCTGGGTCATCAGAGTGCGGAACTCTGCCGTATATTCCTTCACCAAGCGAGCTCCCTGCCAGATGAAAAATAGCCATGGTGCTGAAGTCTCACCGGACGAACAAAATGGTTTGCAGGAGACGCTGGAGGAGCTGGATGGAGTGATGCAGACAATGGAATGGTTGACCATTGTGTTGCAGAGGGTAGAGGAGCTGGATGATGGGGTGGAGATGATGAACGGCGACTTCCAGCTGCTATGGGGGCCGCCATCTTGAACTCGCTGGGTTTGAAGCGAGGAGGAGACACCAGAGGAGCTGACTGTCGGCACGAGGAAGTCTGCTGTACTTCGTGGGGTGGAGCATTGTGTCATGATTGGGGGGTCCCTTCCGGACTTCCATAATTAAAGTGAGTTTATTTACAAGCATACAAACCAAAACAGAAAACAAACTGGGGCAAGGGCTGGACCTGAACTAAGGTAAGTGACTAAGAGAGACAAGATGAAGAGAAGAGAGTAGAGACGGCAGAGGATCATACTGCGACATGAAATGCTCCACGCCACATCTGAGGATGAGAGCTCTTTAAATAACCCGTCCGAGTCTAACCAGCCCTCAGCGAAACTATCCTCAGGTGTGAGTGGAGCACAGTTCACGGTCCCATAGCGACCCCCAGCGGTCGCAGACCGGAACCATGACAGAGGCTGCCACCTATGAGGTGGACCTGGAGGAATACACAGCCTCACTCAATGGCTATATTAGCAAGTGTATTTAGGATGTTACTGTCTCCAACTGGGCAAACCAAAAGCTCTCATTCACTGCAGAGGTGTGTGCTTCGTTGAAGGCCAGAAATGTTGCTTTTGTCTGGAGACAATGTGGCTCTCAGTACAGCCAGAGCCAGACTGTCAAAGAGGCAAAGCATGTATATGCACAAAAGATCCATGGCCACTTCACAAATTCCAAGGATGCATGACGCCTGTGGCAGGGAATCTATAAACTACAAACTCCTCAGGACTGCAGCAATGATGTTTCCCTGCCAGATGCACTGAATGACTTCTACATGTAACAGGGTTAAAACATTTCATGGAGGGATTACAATAAAAATAGACACTTAGTTCATGTTGCACTCTTAGTACTATGGTGGTCTGATGAGGGCACTCACACTTTAGGAGGGGGAGGATGTAACAGGGTTAAAATATTTCATTTAGTTTATTTCATGTTTTATTTACTTTTATGACAATGTACATGTGACTGCTGTGCGTTTATTGCTGTGCACGTATGTGCTGTGTATAGTTATTGGAACCACGCCGAGACTCAGACCTCTGTGCACGCCGAGACACAGAGAACATTTTTAATTTTGGTCCATACCAGTTAATTCATGTAGGTACTCATTTGAGTACTACAGCAAAAAAATGTCAATTCAATTCAATTTTATTTACATAGTACTTTTTACAACCAAGTTGTCACAAAGGAGCTTTACAGAGTCCAGGTCCTAGCCCCTAGTGAGTAAGCCATGGTGACAGAGGTGAGGAAAAACTCCCTCAGCTAGAGGAAGAAACCTAGGGAGGAACCAAGACTCAAAAGGGGAACCCATCTCCCTCAGGTTGACCCAGAGAGAAAGGAATGAGAATCTTTATGGGGATAAATAACAAAAGAAGGCCTTAAAGAACAAGATTATAGACAGATAGGCCATCTACGGCTATCAGAGTTGGTTTCAAGTGTCCATAGAGGTAAATATTGTTGGAAGAGAAAACTGAGAGTCTGTATTCAACACATCAGTGCTGGCTAAAAAAGGACTCCAAAGGCTCCACTTCCTGCGGAGACTGAAGAAAGCACAACACCCACAGCAGCTGCTGGTGAACTTCTACAGGTGCACAGTGGAGTCAGCAATCACATACTGCATCAATGTGTGGTACTCTGGCTGCACCTTGGAGAACAGGAAAACCCTGCA